>CM032488.1:6740150-6757323 GCA_019059595.1 Marasmia exigua | reverse complement strand
GGGCCGCTCAAGCGAGTTCTCCGTTATTTGGAAAGGCACCAAAGAACTTCGGCTGCATTACCATCAGACAGCCCAGTTCCGTGCAGTGGGGTACGTCGATGCGGACTATGGAAACAATCTTGTGGACCGTAGATCATTCACAGGGTTCGTTTTCCTGGTGAGTGGCTCTCCTATCTCTTGGGAAGCACGCAAGCAGCGTACTGTTGCGCTTTCCACCACGGAAGCCGAGTACATGGCTCTAGCTGAGGCTTGCAAGGAGGCTATATACCTCCAGTCACTCATCAGCGAAATTTTCACTATCGCACAACCCATCGTCATCCACACTGATAATCAAAGTGCATTAAAACTCGCTCACAACCACACATTCCACTCACGCACCAAACACATCGACATCAGGCACCATTTCATTCGCGAATCACTTTCACACCACAACCTCAATCTCATGTACATATCCACACATGACATGATCGCCGACATCCTCACCAAACCTTTGCCGAAGCTGAAGCACAACAAGTGTACAGTAGGGTTAGGTTTAGGTTAAGTCGCGTGTTATTTTTTCTAATCATGTTTTTGTGTAGATAATAGATAGGTGTGTAAAGTAGGTTCAGGTGTCTTTATATAGGTTTTTTGTGTGCGTTTATATATAGGGTGTGTGTGTAGTGTATATAGGGTATGTTGTGTTTTTGTACTTGCTGTATACTTTTTGTCCAATTTTTTTTTTTTACAGGGTGTTGACTTTGCGGGGGGGTGTTAAACCTTCTTGGTTTACATAGACAAAGTCTACACTTGATTTAAGAAGACATCCTGTATGACAATCTATTGTGTATTCAATTGTCTGCTTACCAAAATATATCGTATGCAAATAAAAATATGCCAATTTACTTTGCCCCTCTAACGATATAAATAAATGGTTTAAGTACCGGGCCGTGATCTCGGGGTCAACATTTGTGCATGGTTATTTAATAAATAGTATAATTGTTTGCTGAGATGTTGTAACCCCCGAATGGTTTAAAATAGATCCATAGTTTTTTAGATTTTCGGCTACGTCAGTCCACTCGTGACCACGGCTGCTGTAACGTAGCCGAAACGTCGAGCCAAATATGTGAGTACACAATGTTGTTTCACATAATAAATATCGTGTTAATCCCCGTATTGATACATTATAGTTAAAATAGATCCTCACCTTAAAAGTAATAAAAAAAAGTCACTTGGCGGCACTAGTATCGTCCCGTTATCCTTAAGTAAACATAGATGAAAAGATGGAGATACATAATAAGTCTCTAGGGTATTGGCTTTATAAAAAATAAAAATGCAGAACTAAAGTTAAGGCGCCCTGTTGGTCTAGTGGTTTAAGTGCCGGGCCGTGATCTCGGGGTCCTGGGTTCGATTCCCGGGCCGAGCGAAAAGTATGTTTCGAATTATTCGAACAAAGCTCGGGTTTGTGATCACCAATCCGCATTTGGCAAGCGTGGTAATTAAGCCTGATCCCATCATTGTAGCGATAACTTGATTTCTATGATGGAGGCCTTTGCCCTGCAGTGGGACAGATTATAGGCTGACACTTTATCGCAAACAAAGTTTTACAAACAAATGGTAAAGTATATAAATGCCGTTTACATCATTAAATCCATGTAGCAACTTTTGCTGAACACATATCGGTCCTGTGCCGCCCGCATCCAATGGATTCAAGCGATCTTCTCCAGATCGTCGGTCCACCTTATGGGGGGCCTGCCACGGCTGCGACCTCCTGTACGTGGCCTCTACTCGAGGACCTTTCCGCCTCAACGGCCTTCTGTTCTCCTCGCTATGTGCCCTGCCCATTGCCACTTGAGGTATGCAATCCTTTGGGCTATGTATATGCCTGTGTGTAAGCGATTGCCGCCGCCCATAGATACGCACGACTTTCCCCCGGATTACTCCTCCGGTACCCTTACTCACGCAACGAAATACAGCACAGTGCTGATTCATGACGATTTTCAATGAGGCCGTGGTATCATTTCGGCATGAAGGGTCGAGCCGGCCCTTCATGCCGAAGCGTGGCTCTCCCACGGTCAGGCTCTTCATATATGTAAACCGAAGATTCTCCACTGTTTCTTACTTGACTATGCCCAAGCTCTATCCAAAAACCCGACATTCGGACATAACGAAGTTTGAAACAGTTTGGTCCTCGAATCTGATGCACTGGCGCTGAATACTGACACCTGAAAATTCAGTCTGAAAAGGTATAGCGACCTGTCAATTAGAAATTCAAATGGTTTTGTTGATTATGAATATTCTAAGCAACAAACTGTGTTAATGAACTGTTATAGACTGTTTTTCGTTTCAGATCATGGAGGATCATTAGGATCAACACATCGATCTATTCAATATTAATAATGTGTGCACTTACAAAAGGCAAATAAGAGAAAAGTTACTTTCATGAGTGGATAGCTCGTCTTGATTTATTAAATTACCTGACATTGTATTTTTCTATTGTATTTTGACTGTTATTATTTATTAAACTATTATTATTCGTCTAATTTTTTTTTAGATAGATAGATAGATACTCTTTATTGCACCACATACAAAACTTAAAAGCTAGGTATACAGAGATACAATGTACAATTTAGGCGGTCTTATCGCTAAGAGCGATCGTGCGTGCGTGAGTTATTTATTTATTTATTTGGGAAACTAACAATTTAGTTATTTTACATAATTTACACAATTAAATATTACATAAATCAGCAAAGTTTCATAAATAGAAAATTAAATGTTAAACGTTAATTATTAAATAAATACAAAAAATTTTGACGCTCGTGGTCGTTAGTCCTCTCCCAGATCCATCCATATATTGTAGGTATAAAATATATCTTCTCTATTACAACCTTATAGTAGTATATTTTATATAATTTTATAAAATTTGTGTAGGTTATATTGTATTATAGTAAGTTAACATTCGTATATATTAGTGTATGATAACGTGTTTATTTATTTATTTATTATCTAGATATATGTATTTATACTATAAATTTACTAAATCAATATTCAAACTCAAAAGGATTGCACCACCCTCCCCTCTTCTATCTAATGTCCTTTGCCTGAAGGTTGTCTGGTAAAAATCGTTGCCAGCGATAAGACCGCAGAAAATGTACATTTATGTTTATGTAATGCCTAGTTTATAAGTTTTGTTTTGTGCAATAAAGTTTATCTATATATTTATCGTATTTTGATTTTGTGCAATAAATAATCCTCTGTTGAAAATTAGTTCAAAACTGAAGGAACTGCCGCCGTGTGTTCCCCGGCAGAGTAGAATAGGCCACCCTCACTCTTACCGAGGTGTCGTAAAAGGCGACTTAGGTAAAGCTGCTGGCATGATCATCAGCACCCAGAGAAGGAAAACTCTGCATTTATATCAAAACCCTCGCCAACCCGGTGAGTATGGCAATTACCCCTCATGTGATTGAGGGAGGCCCGTGCCCCAGCAATGGGGACTTAAATGGGCTGACAATGAAATGACGATGAAGGAACTGAAAAGTTTCGACTAGACAAGTGATTTCACTCGCTGAAGTTTCAGTGGCGAAGTACTGAGAACTGAATTGATACAACTATTAAAAGAGCAAGCCAAGCTGTAATTCAAATTGAATTTAAAGCGAAGATCGTGCGCACCGCGGACGCCAGGCGCCACCAGGGCTGCCTCACAGTATCAATTTACCATCGTTCCCCTTAAGGCGACGGGTAGGCCGACTAGCGACACCGATCAATTTTAATTGTTAGCACTTAATAGCCGTGTGGTCCCGGCAGAGTAGAATAGGCCACCCTCACTCTTACCGAGGTGTCGTAAAAGGCGACTAAGGATAAAGCTGCTGGCATGATCATCAGCACCCAGAGAAGGAAAACTCTGCATTTATATCTAAACCCTCGCCACCCGTCTGCCAAGCGTGGTGAGTATGGCAATTACACCTCATGTGATTGAGTGAGGCCCGTGCCCCAGCAGTGGGCACTTAAATGGGCTGACGATGACGATGACTAAATCGGAGCGAGAGTCTCTAAGCAAACATTTATAACCATTTTTTGATAATTGTACTTTTTGACTGACTGAAGAGAGAGTGAGGTGACCCGCAAATCTTCAAGAAAATAGTGTATTCCTTTTTAAAAAGCCGGCAGCTTGCAACTCCTCTAGTGTAGCAGGTGTCCATGGGTGCCGGTAATCACTAACCATCAGGTGATCTTTCTGCTCCTTATCTCATAAACTGCTACCGAACCAGCTAAGCAGCAGAGCTGCCAAGCTTTTTAGCCAGAGTATGTATGTGGGGCGGTAAGGTCCTCGAGAGGAGGCCACATACAGGAAGTCGCAGCCTTGGCAGGCCCCCCACGAGGTGGACCGACGATCGATCTGGTAAAAGTCGCGGGATTCCATTGGAAGCGGGCGGCACAGGTCCGATCTATGTGGAGAACATTGGAGGAGACCAGCAGCAGTTGACGTCTATTGGCTGAAATGATGATGATGTATATTTTCCACCATAAAATGGTTACAGCGTTGTACAACGCGTGTAGTTCTGTGACAGAAAATGGAGGGCGGTATGAGAGAGAAAAGCTCTTCAGAGCAGTCGCCGTGATCATCATCATCATCATTTCAGCCAATAGAAGTCCACTGCTGGACATAGGCCTCCCCCAATGTTCTCCACACAGATCGGTCCTATGCCGCCTGCATCCAATAGATTCCCGAAATCTTCACCAGATCGTCGGTCCACCTTGTGGGGGGCCTGCCACGGCTGCGACTTCCTGTACGTGGCCTCCACTCGGGGACTTTTCCGCCCCAACGGCCGTCTGTTCTCTTCGCTAAGTGCCCTGCCCATTGCCACTTGAGGCATGCAATCCTTTGAGCTATGTCTGTGACCTTAGTTCTCCTGCGGATCTCATCATTTCTGATACGATCACGCAGGGATACTCCGAGCATAGCCCTCTCAATTGCTCTCTGGGTGACTTTGAGCCTCCATAATCGGCACATTGTAAGCGGCCACGTTTCGGTTTCGTATGTCATCACTGCAACACACACGCATTGAAAACTTTCGTCTTGAGACACTGCTGTAGATGGGCTGAAAATATGCTGCGTAGCTTCCCGAACGCTGCCCAGCCGAGTTGGATTCGTCGATCGACCTCTTTCGATACATGCAGTAAAAGACAATGTCTCTACGTACGAGTGATTGAAGAGGTTCAAAGGTCAAGTTATGGAACACCTATTCAAAATGGTACGGTTTACGTCCCTGTCTAAAAATTTCTCGACAACCCTGTTTTATAATGTATGTAATTGGAGCAAACTCGAGTTGGGCGCATCGCGGAACACTGCGGCACCGCTGACACAGCCAACCGATGCTTAAGGAATTTCATCCTTTCACAAAATGGGTAGACCGAGACCTCGAATAATTTTTTTTTATGAGAAAGGGAGGCAAACGAGCAAGCGAGTCACCTGATGGTAAGAGATCACCGCCGCCCATGGAGATCAGCCACACCAGAGGGAGTGGAGATGCGTTGCCGGCCTTTTAGGAAGGAAAAGGCACGTTTCTTGAAGATCTCAATGTCGTACAGGTTCGGAAATACCGCTGCGGGAAGTTGATTCCACAACGAACGGGTACGTGGCAAAAAATGACGTGTAAAGCGAACGGTGGTGGACCTCTACCCATCCAGATGGTACGGGTGGAATCTTAGTTTACGGCGTGTAGTACCTACGGTGGTAAAATTCATGTGTAAAATTCACTATGCCCAATGTAAAGCAGGTCAACACTGAACGTCGTTATGAATAATGAACACATTGAAGTTATTAATTCGACAATTTTCTTAGGTATTACACTGGATGCCAAACTTCAATGGAATCCACACTTGGCAGCCTTGGCGGGAAGACTTAGTTCCGCCGCATATGCGGTTAAGAAGATCAGACATCTGACTGATATTGAAACCGCGAGGACTGGTTTATTTTAGTTATTTTCATAGTATAATGTCATATGGTCTTTTGTTGTGGGGGTCGGCGGCTGAGATACAAACTATTTTTGTATTGCAGAAGAGGGCCATCCGCTCCATATACAACCTTAGGCCTCGCGATTCGCTGAAAGAACTGTTTAAGAATATCGACATTTTAACTGTAGCTTCCCAATACATTTTGGACTGTATTTTGTACGTGCGTAAGAACATTGATATTTTTTCTAAAAAATCTGATTGTCATGGTTTTAACACTAGAAATAAACACAAGCTCGCGATTCCAAATCTGAAGCTCCAAAAGATTAATAGTTCATTTGTTGGACAAAGTATTAAAATGTACAATAAGTTGCCACAAAATGTAATTGAGTAACCAACGCATAAATTTTAAATCCCACGTGAAAACCTGTTTAATGAGTAAAGGATACTATAAAATTGTAGATTACTTAAATGATCAGGATTCGTGGACATAATGACCTCCGTGCCTGCACACATGTAGTAATTTTATAAATATTTACTGAAATCACTATTATTATATAATTAATCAATTTTAATAAATTAGGCTTAGCAGCATTTATTATTGTATACAAATTGATTAGTATTGATTAATCAAACAATTGACAAGATGCTAACCACCTACTATTGTACACCTCGTCCTGCAGTTTATTAGTATTGGATTAAGTACTCTGTGACCTATGAGGGGAACCTAAGTAGTCATGCTCACTCAAATGTCTCTGAGGTGGTGGCGTTATGTGGCGGGTCATTACATTCCCTCTAATATGGTTGAGTGAAATGATGGCTGACACATACGTCATACTTGTGAACAGGTGCCACCTTTGGGGACTGGTCCTCTTCGGTTTACCTCATATTTAGCTTTTAATTTGCTTCATTCTATTTTGTGTTGCATTAGACTGTATGACTTGGTATGAGGATAATAAACCATTGTAAAAAAGTTGGCGATTAAAAAGAGTAACTGTCGAGTTTCTTGCCGGATCTTCTCGACCAGAAACAACTTTCCGAGCCGGTGGTAGAATCGCATTATGTTTATTTAATTCTTTAGTATATTTTATGTATCAACATATATATGTATTAACATGTAAATTATTACATAAGTACTTATAAATAGTTTTAAATCATTCAAATGTATGACGATTTGTAAGTGCTGTGTACAAGCCTATGCAAATAAAGAATTATTTGATTGATTGATTGATTGATTGATTGATTGATTCATCAGCGGGTATTAGCTCAAACAAGTCCACGGAACACTCATCATAGTAAAGATGGTATGATTTTTGATAGGTGGCAGTCTGCCACTGGCGTTTGCCAGTGGCAGACTGCCACCTATCAAAGCAAGAGCAAACGTATTACCTGATGCTAGGTGATTGCCATACATAAGTATCTGTAAGTAGGTACAACTGTGCGGATAAAGAATGGGATCAGAAATCGCATCTATTCACTTCTCGCTCACACACTATTGTGCCCCCCCACGAGTGCGAGTATAGACGCAAATAGTGTGCGAGCGAGGAGTGAATAGATGCGCCGCCATTTCTGATCCCATTCTTTATCCGCACAGGTTGTATAACTATTTTTTTGTCCGTCTTTCACAAAAAACCGACCATATCGTGATGTTTTGAGGCGATACCGCAACAGTGCTAGCACTGACAAGTAATTTCTATTGATTGTGGCTAATAAGAGGCATTTTTTTTAAAGTGAGCAATGAATACTTTACTAACAATTTTATTTAATTAATTTTGTAATTGCTAAAAGTGATCACTTTTACCAATTATGGAGATTATTGTCATGTCCTTTTTTAAAAGGGGTTCGAAAAAAGTTCTCTCACGGTAGGCAGCGGCATGACTGTGCTCCGGCATTGTTGATGTCTATGAGCGGCGGTTACCGTTTACCATCAGATGGGCCGCAAGCTCGTCTGCCTATTAAAAGCAATAAAAAAGTTACTTGGCGGCACGAGTATCGTCGCGGTATCCTTAAGTGGACATCGTTGAAGGAATGGAGATACATTATAAGTCTCTAGGGTATTGGCTTTTTAAAAAATAAAAATGCAGAACTAAAGTTAAGGCGCCCTGTTGGTCTAGTGGTTTAAGTACCGGGCCCTGATCTCAGGGTCCTGGGTTCTCGCCGGCGCATGGTACGGGGGTACCAGCACAGGCACTACACATGCCTCAGCCTGGTAGGGACGGCCCGGCGCTCGGGTCGGGCCCGCAGTGTAAGTGGGCCCTCCGCCTGGGGAGGGACGTGAAGTAAGGTTCTTTAACCCGTACTCATGTCCCCTCCCCACTCTGGCCATGAGGGAGCGTCGCTGAGGTTTAGTCGGTATGCCTCTGGCCGGCTTCTCGCTAGAAGAAGCCCCCGCCAGAGGAGAACCCGACATAATCCGCCTGCCCCCCGGCAGGAGGGTATGCATAAGGAGGCATTCCCCAGCGTCAAAAAAAAAAGGGTCCTGGGTTCGATTCACAGGTCGAGCTTAAAGTATGTATCTAATGTTTCAGACATAGCTCGGGTTTGTGATCACCATTCCACATTTGGCAAGCGTGGTGATTAAGACTAATCTCATCATAGAAGCGATAACTTGATTTCTATGGGGCCTTTGCCCTGCAGTGGGACAGTTTATAGGCTGATACTTTAAAGTTAAGGCAGCCGTCTAGCTTGGATGATGGAGTGAGACTCAGGACTGAATGTATGGGATCACAGGCTATGGAAAGAAAGTGATGAGTAAGCGTCTAAGAGGAGCTAGTAGGCATAAAAGGGTGCATAGACTATGTAGCGAATCTGCGGGCGACCGCTAGTAAGCCGGCATTAATGATACCACGGCCTCACAGAAAACCGGCATGAAGCAGCACTGTGCTGTGTTTCGCTGCGTGAGTGAGGGTACCGGGGGCTTAACCCGGAGGAAAGAGCGTTGTCTACGCCAATATGTCTATTTTAATCATTTTAATCTTAATTAGATAATGTTAGAGTGTATTTTCCTTTATTTAATCATGTAAAAGTCACTCGCAATCAGGTTCCGTTAGAATACCAGGACCCCAATTCTCGTGCTTGTGAATTTTGAAAACATGGCGGATATCACCTAAAACCATACAAAAAAACTATATTTTAGTGATATATGTCGTATGAAAATAAATGTCACGGGCTCGAGAATTGGGCTCCAGCGCTGCAGCGGCATTGCAGATAATGCCGTAGCAGCAAATGCTGAGGTTGGGACCTGATTGACCACACTCACTCACCACATCTCTTCTTGTATATCTACTACTTATCTTCATTGTCAGCATGTCGTGACATGTGTAATTGTTTTATAGGTAGATACTTGTAATACTGTAAACTTGTTCAAAGTTCTGTAATATCGCTCTCCGTGCTGTGAATGTTGTGATGTATAATAAACAAATTTAGACGTAATTTGTCTGATGCCTTGTTGTCAACCAAGGAATCAGCCAAATTATGAAAAAATCTAAGTTATTATTACAGTTTATTTTTAATTGTAACATTATTATCATTATTATTATTATTCCTATTTTTAATTTATTTCAAATTTGAGTTAATCTAAATGCTTATTTAATTAGTATGTACAGTATGTTAAGTACTACTACCTGTGCGGATAAAGAATGGGATCAAAAATGGCGGCGCATCTATTCACTTCTCGCTCGCATACTATTTGCGTCTATACTCGCACCCCACGAGTGCGAGTATAGACGCCATTTCTGATCCCATTCTTTATCCGCACAGGTTGTAGTCAATGTTGAGTTCGCCTATAATGGGCATATATATAAGAACTACTATTACTTTAATTTATATTTTTTACGTGTTTTGTATGTATGCTGTTGGTTGGCTTTTTAAATAAATAACTAAATGTTTTTTCTTTCTTTCTTCCTTTAAAAGTAAAAACCAATCAGAGGTCTTTACGTGGCAAAACGTCACATAGTTTTCAACCAATAAAATCATTCAACATTTTGTACTGTCTAAAAAGAGACCTAAGCTAAACACACGCCTTTGTAATTTCTAACGTTATTTTGGAGTAAACCCAAATTTTCTAATCCAAATCTTCTTTTATTTGTTTGCCCTACCGCGAACAAGCGGTTTAAGGTGACGGGTAGGACACACTAGTGACGCCAATCGATTTAAAAATTTTGCTACTATACCGGATCTATTATAAAAAATTTGGGGATTACAACCTCTCGGCAAACACTTATACTATTTCTTAAATAAGCATGCACATATGTTGGGTCCGTTTTTGTACGCGAAAAATTAATTCACACTAAAAGTGGCCGTTTTTGGCGGTAATCAATATTTGTGCATGGTTATTTAATAAATAGTGTTTGCCTAGAGGTTGTTACCCCGAAATTGTTTAAAAGAGATCCGGTTTAGTAGCTAAAAATTATAATCGATTGGCGTCGCTAGTGTGCCCTACCCGTCACCTTAAAGCGCACTTGTGACTCCACTGTCTATGGGCGGCGGCAATCGCTTACTAGAAGGCGATCTGTCTGCTCGTCTGCCACCTGTTTCATAAAAATAAAAAAAAACATACTGTGTTTTCCAACTAAAACGGAAGCAATATATCAGCCATAAAAATAATTACAAATCTTAATTATTTTTTTAAACAAAAGATCATACGCATAGATATTTTAATACAATAAACTTTCAGTTATTTAATACAATACACTGACTGAATTATTACCGACTGGCGAGCCTGATAAACTATACAGAATTTCATAAATTCTTTCAGTATGTTTCACGAGTGTTATGATGGTACAAGCCATTCGGTATGCCTGAATAAAGATTGCCAGAAAGGGCGATGGTAACTCAGTTGACAGGATCAAACGTCATCAGGCTGACAAATAACCACATATCAATATCTGTCAAAATGACCTTGCGGCGAACAAATAAAAACAGCTAAGAACACTCCCGACTAATTCACCTTTCAAACAAAGAAAATAAAATCAAAATCGGTTCATTTGTTCGGGAGTTACGAATCGTAAGAGTAGGGTTGATCGATATTCATCGATATTGAACAAACATCGATGTTTGACTATAAGACATCGATGTTTTAACATCGATGGGTTGACTTCGATACCATCGAAACATCGATGTTACCTGAATAAAATATTATTATTCTTTTGGCCGCGGTCGAGCGTGCATTAGATGTACTAGTAATTACAACCCGTGCGGATAAAGAATGGGATCAGAAATGGCGGCGCATCTATTCACTTCTCATCATCATCATCATCATCAGCCTATCGCAGTCCACTGCTGGACGTAGGCCTCTCCAATTGTTCGCCACTGTGATCTATCCATAGCTTCTCGCATCCAGCTCTTGCCAGCCATGCTGCGCAGATCGTCCTCCCACCTAGCCAGAGGGCGCCCTACATTACGTTTGCCAAGACGCGGTCTCCACTCCAGAACTCGTTTACCCCATCGGTTGTCGGTTCTGCGGCTAATATGGCCAGCCCACTGCCACTTAAGCTTGCTAATCCGGTGAGCAATGTCGATAACTTTGGTTCTCTGCCGGATCACCTCATTTCGGATTCGATCTCGGAGAGAGACGCCGAGCATTGCTCGTTCCATAGCCCGCTGAGCGACCTTTAACTTGTGGATCAGCCGTACCGTAGGTGTCCACGTTTCGGCTCCGTATGTCATGACGGGTAGGACGCACTGATTGAAGACTTTCGTCTTTAGGCACTGTGGGGTGCAAGGGGGCAATCTACCACCTTCCTGCCCCAAGCCAACCTCACCTGCCCGTGGTGCATCCTGCTAAACTACCAACGAGGCTCTGGCGACCGACCGATGGCGGTATAACCACGGCTATGACGTGGCTAAATACGCCAGGCCAGTGACGGGCAGCAGCGTCACTGGCGCAAAAATCCACGTCCTGCGATCGCCAACCCGCCTGCCCAGCGTGACGATTATGGGCAAATCCTCCAATGCGAGTAAAACTACAGCCACGGCCCCCAGTTCCCGGCAGTCCCGCTATTCCTGGTCATGGTGGCGACCATGGTAACGGCGGGACGGGGGGTGCGAAGAATCTCCGGGCTACGGGAGGCCACCACAACAAACTGACCCAGGCGACGTACAACGGACGCACTTTGCGGCTTGATTCGCATCTGGCACAACTCGAGGTGGAACTTGGGAAAATAAGGTGGCACATCCTTGGTTTAAGCGAAGTCCGAAGAGAGGGCGAGGACACCGTAACCTTGGAGTCGGGCCACCTAATGTACTTCCGCGAGGGAGACCAACAATCTCAAGGCGGCGTCGGGTTTCTGGTCAATAAGTCCCTCTCTGACAACGTAGTGGAAATGTCTAGCGCGTCGACTCGTGGGGTGCGAGTATAGATGCAAATAGTGTGCGAGCGAGAAGTGAATAGATGCGCCGCCCTTTCTGATCCCATTTTTTATCCGCACGGGTTGTTAGTTTCAACATTTTACACTAGATGACACTGATCAAAATAATCGAAGTAAGCCCACAGCCGTACAAATAAGTTTGTTTTAATTTCTCAAGATATTAAAAAAAAACTGTCACTGCGAGGTGTTGTTTTGTGAGTAAACTTGTGAAGCGTAAGCAAATTAGATTTACTATTGATTTATTAAATAATGAAACTTCGGTGTCTCAGTAAGAGTGCATTTGAAACCGGCTACAGACACTTCAACTCGAAAAACATCGTGACGCTGATGAAACGAATCTTTCGTGAGTAGGAGTGCAAAGGATAGGGGAGGCACGAAAGATCCCTTAAGGTCGACGTGCCCCATGAAAATGGCCTCTAACAGATAAAATAAAAAAGAGTGCATTTATCTAATAATTAAAACTTTTCAAAAATATAATACACAGTTTTATTTGTTTCCAAAAAAATCGATGTTTTAGAAATCTCGATATCTTTCGTTCGATATTTATCGTACATCGATACTTTTGGTTCGATGTTAACATCGATGTTATTCTAATATCGATCATCCCTAGTTACGATGCCGCAGACGAACCCGGTCCCCCCGTATGGAAGTCGCGTTCTGAACCACTGAGTTACCATCGTTCATAGGCCGACTTTTTCTAGGTCCCGGTTCGCCCGTGGGAGAGCCACGCATGAGTGGTCCGGCCACCACGGCCAGAAAACCGGCATGAAGCAGCATTGTGCTGTGTTTCGCTGCGTAAGTGAGGGTATCGGAGGCCCAATCCGGGGTGAAGGAGGGTTTAAAGGTTGACAGCGGACCACTGGTGTCGCGGGTGTCCATCAGGTGATCCGTCTGCTCGTCTTCCACCTATCACTTAAAAAAGATCCGATAATCGGTCCGAGAAAAATTGGTCATGTCGGATCTTCAGTCTTTTTTATGCTAGAGGCGATAAACGATCATGCAAGACACCTGATGGAAAGTAATCAATGCCACCCATGAACTCAGAGAAGATGAAATCAGAGAGATCGCTAATGTGTTGCCGGTCTTTTGAAAAAAGAGTACGCTCTCCTCTTGAAGGTCCCTAAGTCGTAGTCGTCGGGAAATATTCCCGCAGCTGAATCGTGGTTATATCTACACTGTGTGTGTATGTAGCCGGCCTTCTGTTCCCACATATTTACTGGCTCTGGCTAGAGTCTGGCCAGTGTTTACGTTTTTTGCCAATGTCGGCGTGACTCACGCGTTGTTTACAAGCGACTTACCGTGAGCAGAGCCAGCGAGCAACGAGCTCTGCCGTTTTTACTATCGTCACTTGTGTTTCATCATCAGCCCATTTAAGTCCCCACTGCTGGGGCACGGGCCTCCCTCAATCACATGAGGGGTAATTGCCATACTCAGCACGCTTGGCAGACGGGTTGGCGAGGGTTTTGATATAAATGCAGAGTTTTCCTTCTCTGGGTGCTGATTGATGATCATGCCAGCAGCTTTACCCTAGTCGCCTTTTACGACACCTCGGTAAGAGTGAGGGTGGCCTATTCTACTCTGCCGCGGACCACACTTGTGTTTAGTGCGAAACAAAGGTTTGCGTTCCTCGTTTCTGAAGGAATTTTATTTATTTATTTGGTTTACCAATTATTGTTACATCAAACATACACAATAAAAATAGTTACAATTTCAAGTTACTTTCTAAATGTACTATAAAGTAAACACAGCATGCTAATAAATATAACAATTTCTTAAATTCTAAAATTTAACAATACTGTAGATTTAATTATTGTTATGGCCTTTCGCGATATATGAGTACTACCTCAATCATCGCCAAACTAGATGCTTCTAGTACAAAACGCAATCAATTGATCAGATGTTTGAATCTTCTGCTCATCTTAGCGTGTAATGCCCGGTTGCGTCCAAAGCTTCCTATGAGTCTCAAAAAAAATATTATTCTTTCCTTAATTTTTTTTAAATCTCCCATTGTCGCCACAATCAATATAATAGTAAATTTCTACTGGCGGTGCTAGATTCGTCGATGGTATGTAAAACCTGTCCTTATTTCCGCAATTTGTACAGGAAACCTTGTAAATACACAATCTTCAAAGTTATTCAGAATAATAATAAATATTTCACATCACATACCTTAATATGACTATGATATATGTAGCTCAAGCACTTGTGTTACGGATATCAGAACCAATAGCGTAATTACAAATCCTACATTTAATACTTTTCTTTTATAAATAGGCATACTTATAAAAATAATAATTTTCAAGAAACATGAATCATTCATTGTTAGTTATAAAGGGCTTATCCTATATTAGTAAGTACACGTTTATAAAAGTAAAATTCAATAGTTTTGTGCACAACTCTCGCTGACGTTGTGTAGCAGTAATTGACGTCAGGATGCTTTTGGGGCTGCCCCGCACCCTGCGCACCAGAGAGGCGCATCGCTTCCGCATAGTCGCATAGAAAACAGTCTACTTGCGTTTCTGCAAACATCCCCGATGCGCTGCAGCATCTGGGCAAACCCATCAGGACCCTGAACGCATTATTATATTGGACCCTGAGAGCATGATATGAAGCACGCGAACAATTCCTCGCCTGATAAACAAGTTGCCATCAGATCTGCGGGACAGTTTGACACCTCATCATCATCGTCATCGTCAGCCCATTTAAGTCCCCACTGCTGGGGCACGGGCCTCCCTCAATCACATGAGGGGTAATTGCCATACTCACCACGCTTGGCTGACGGGTTGGCGAGGGTTTATGATATAAATGCAGAGTTTTCCTTCTCTGGGTGCTGATGATCATGCCAGCAGCTTTACCTTAGTCGCCTTTTACGACACCTCGGTAAGAGTGAGGGTGGCCTATTCTACTCTGCCGGGACCACACGGCAACGGGACCATACTGCCTTAGCAATTGCTAGGACAGTTGTATACAATATTGTACACATATTTATTAGTGTCGCTCGAATTGCACTTAATTCCCAAAATATGGTTTTCAATAAATGATTGAGTATTTAATATAAGTTTGTATAACGCATAGCTCACGATAGCACAAGACAAACCTCCGTGGTTTAATGTGCTGTCTTATTACTGTACTTGTATAATTTGTAATGTTATTTGATGATAAATAAATTAAAAAAAATTGGCCCACAGGCTGCACGTGTAAAAGTTAGTGCAGTTGGCTCTGAAAGAGTAACCTTTACTGTTGCTGAGCAGCGTGAGAACCTGCGAGTCAACATGCCAACAACTTATAAAACATAGAAATGTTTCCTTGCACAGTATTTTGCATCAAATAGTATTAAAAATAGATCAACTCGACGAGCTACGAAGTGCTCCCTCAATTCCTCAGAAAGCAGCGCAATAGGGAATGGGGAAGTAAAAAAAGATGGTTAAGCGTAAGTCTGACTCGAGCTGCGACTGTTCCGTACGAATTACGTGCTTTGCCGACGATGACGTTGATCAAGTGGTTAAGGTACCGGGCCGTGATCTCGGGGATCCTGGGTCCGATTCCCGGGACGAGCAAACAGTATGTTCGAATTTTTCGAACATAGCTCGGTTTTGTGATCAACAATCCGCATTAGACAAGCGTGGTGATTAAGCCTAATCCCATCATAGTAGCGATGACTTGATTTCGTTGATGGAGGCCTTTGCCCTGCAGTGGGACAGTATTTAGGCTGATACTATTTATACGTGCTTTGAACTCCTGGAAAAATAAAGCACCGACGTGCGTTTCACTGTGGGAGAGACACGCTTTGGTAAGAATGAACCGGCCCGATCGGAGTGATACCACGGCCTCACAGAAAACCGGCGTAAAGCAGCGTCTATACTGACCGTGGGAGAGCCACGCTTTGGTATGAATGGACCTGCTCGAACGGTGTGATACCACGGCCTCACAGAAAACCAGAGTGAAACAGCGTCTTGGCTGTGTTTCGCTGTGTGAGTGAGGGAAGGCAAAAGGTTCGAGGTTGGCAGCACACTTGTGACTCCAAAGGTGTTGCGGGTGTCCATGGGCGGCTGCAATCGCTTGCCATCAGGTGATCTGTCTGTTCGTCTGCCCCTCTCACTCCATGTCTGTATCCTACCTGCTGTTGTATTTTTTTGTATTAATGTCTGTGGTCAGTAAATATTTACTTACTTCAATTACAATTTAGAGTGTCTGAAAGACATTTCTGTGGAAGATGGAAGAGAGGATTTTCATTATATTTTTTTCTCTACGGACCCCTAATGCAGCCGGCAGCGAATTTATCATCGTTCCGGTGCACTCTAATTTCTCTAGTTAATCCGTTTGACGAGGGGTTTCGTTTTTTCAGCTTTTGCACTTGGGTTCTTTTGGATTTTTCCATTGACTTTGGAACGTGTAAACGCGGCATTATAGATCTTTTGCTGCTTGAAATGCAATAACATTGTGCTTCTGTTAATCCGTATCAGATTCTATACCTCCGTATTTATTATTGTCTAGTCTCGCCTTCACTTCATTTAGAGCCCTTATTAATTTCACTTGGTAGCGATAGATGGCGTTAGGTGTCGTTTACATCGCGCAAGCGTTTCGTGCTTTCGGATTACCGTATCACAGCTTAGCATACAGCGGGGCATAGAGCAACATATATATACTGAGATAGAGGCATCAGTTGGCGACCCAGTGCTAGCGCCATCTAGAGGAAAACGACCAATACTCAACGGCTATAGTACGTAATTGGCAACTGCCATCTTCAAGATTCAGTCGTCAGGGATATGGACTGATTAAATAAAATATCAGAAATAATTTTATTTGCCTTATAACAATATTTCCAATACCTTCTAGACCTCTAATTTACTTTCCATACTTTTTAAATCTAGTGATAA
>CM032488.1:6725024-6740050 GCA_019059595.1 Marasmia exigua | reverse complement strand
AATTAAATAAGTAATTTTGTTTTCAATATATTGTTTTAAACTTTCATGGTCACTAAAATTAGCATAGTTATTTACGAGATTTCAATCATGTACCTTATTTTTGAGTTTCTGATATTTCGCCACTTTTGTTTTCGTGAATTTTCTTTAAACAAAGGTTGTTAGAAATTCGTAGTTTTGAAAATGAGTCGGTCAAGTGACAGTGAAAACTCCTAAAAATATTGAAACTGACGCAAGACACTTAATAGATAAAACCCGGGAGAAATATAATTATGAAATTTTATTGAATGGAAATATGCAAGGCGCCAAGAATTTTTCAGAATCTGTGTTTTTTGTCAAATATTTGATACTATTTAATTTAAATTTAGTTGCAATTACTCTGTTTCATTACCTAACTAATATTTACATTATCATATGAGGCGCCTTTAATTTTCTCATAGTGGGTGATGAAAAGTAGTGTGTATGACTCTGGTGACAAATATATTTTTGTCTCGGGCGCCGCATTTTGAATCCCTCGCTAGGTTTGGGATTAAAAAAACATTGATTCCAATTTCCACGGAACTAGAAATAACAAGAATTTACATCAACCGTCTCAAAAAGACATTTGAAAAGGTAGCGTAGAAACATTGTTTTTTCCAAAGAAACAAAAGAATAACAATGTTTAGGCAAACGATCTACCATACAAAATGAACATAGTATTGATTGATGACAAATGATTGAATTTTAAAACGAAATAATAATAAAACATTTTGACGGATACATACATAGCACATTTTTCATGCACATTCGCTGTCTTGACGTGCGCACATACGCCATCCTGATTCGCCCATTCGCGCGGTCGCCGCCCCTGGAAAAGCGGAAGCGTGGAAAGCGAGGAACTGGCCGTGACGTCATTGCGTTATCTAACCGATTCCATTTTCGAACGTGGGAACTTCTCTTTTATCTGCGTTCTATTTTTAAGAGTTTTGACTTTTTTTACGTAAAATTCTTAAAAAACAAATAATACATTTAAGTTTTTATATTTAATTGTATATTCAATTCAATTCAATTCAAATTCAATTCAATTCAATTCAAATAATTCTTTATTTGCATAGGCTTGTACACAGCACTTACAAATCGTCATACATTTGAATGACTTAAAACTATTTATAAGTACTTATGTATAATTTACATGTTAATACATATATATGTTGATACATAAAATATACTAAAGAAATAAATAAACATAATGCGATTCTACCACCGGCTCGGAAAGTTGTTTCTGGTCGAGAAGATCCGGCAAGAAACTCGCCAGTTACTCTTTTTAATCGCCAACTTTTTTACAATGGTTTATTATCCTCATACCAAGTCATACAGTCTAATGCAACACAAAATAGAATGAAGCAAATTAAAAGCTAAATATGAGGTAAACCGAAGCGGACCAGTCCCCAAAGGTGGCACCTGTTCACAAGTATGACGTATGTGTCAGCCATCATTTCACTCAACCATATTAGAGGGAATGTAATGACCCGCCACATAACGCCACCACCTCAGAGACATTTGAGTGAGCATGACTACTTAGGTTCCCCTCATAGGTCACAGAGTACTTAATCCAATACTAATAAACTGCAGGACGAGGTGTACAATAGTAGGTGGTTAGCATCTTGTCAATTGTTTGATTAATCAATACTAATCAATTTGTATACATTAATAAATGCTGCTAAGCCTAATTTATTAAAAATGATTAATTATATAATAATAATGATTCCAGTAAATATTTATACAATTACTACATGTGTGCAGGCACGGAGGTCATCATGTCCATGAATCCTTATCATTTAAGTAATCTACAATTGTATAGTATCCTTTACTCATTAAACAGGTTTTCACGTGGGATTTAAATTTATGCGTTGGTAACTCAATAACATTTTGTGGCAACTTATTGTACATTTTAATACTTTGACCAACAAATGAACTATTAATCTTTTGGAGCTTCAGATTTGGAATCGCGAGCTTGTGTTTATTTCTAGTGTTAAAACCATGACAATCAGATTTTTTAGAAAAAATATCAATGTTCTTTCGCACGTACAAAATACAGTCCAAAATGTATTGGGAAGCTACAGTTAAAATGTCGATATTCTTAAACAGTTCTTTCAGCGAATCGCGAGGCCTAAGGTTGTATATGGAGCGGATGGCCCTCTTCTGCAATACAAAAATAGTCTGTATCTCAGCCGCCGACCCCCACAACAAAAGACCATATGACATTATACTATGAAAATAACTAAAATAAACCAGTCTCGCGGTTTCAATATCAGTCAGATGTCTGATCTTCTTAACCGCATATGCGGCGGAATTAAGTCTTCCCGCCAAGGCTGCCAAGTGTGGCTTCCATTGCAGTTTGGAATCCAGTGTAATACCTAAGAAAATTGTCGAATTAATAACTTCAATATGTTCATTATTCATAACGACGTTAGTGTTGACCTGCTTTACATTGGGCATAGTGAATTTTACACATTTGGTTTTCTTGGCATTTAAAAGCAAGTTGTTAGTTGTAAACCAATGTAACACTTGTGAGAGGGTGTCATTTACGTCGTCAAACGTATCTTTTCGACGGTCAACGTTAAAAATCAACGAGGTATCATCAGCAAATAACACTACTTCACAAAGATCTTGTGCAAAGTAAGGGAGGTCATTTATGTATATCAGGAAGAGCAGAGGTCCCAATATTGATCCTTGGGGCACTCCCATTAATAAAGGGGCGCCTGAAGAGTCAGTTCCATTGACACTGACTTTCTGAAGTCTATCTGATAAGTAAGAATTTATCAAACTTAATGCATTATTTAGAACACCATAGTGAGCTAACTTCAACAACAATGTTTGATGCTCAACGCAATCAAACGCCTTCGAGAGGTCACAGAAAACACCAATTGCATCCTGTTTGTTTTCCCATGCATCAAAAATATACTTGATAAGTGCAACTCCTGCGTCAGTGGTTGACTTACCCTTGGTAAACCCAAATTGTTTATTATGAAGTAAATCGTTAACTTTAAAATGAGACAGTAACTGAACGAATATGACTTTTTCAAAAATTTTACTCAGTGCTGGTAATATAGAAATAGGCCTAAAGTTAGAAGGGTCACTTTTTTCACCTGATTTAAATAACGGTATGATTTTGCTGTACTTCATTAAGCTAGGAAACTGACCCTCATCAATACATCTGTTGAATATCGTTGCCAAATGGGGTGCAATAGCTAGTATTATATTGTTTAGAATGTCCACTGATATTCCCCAAAGATCTTCAGTTTTTTTCATATTCAGATCTTTGAAAGTTTTAACTATTATCTCGGAGGTTACATGGTAAAATTTGAAAGGCGTTTGACACTCGTCAACATTTGCTTTAAGTAACGAGATAGCAAGATACGAACTTGAATTTAATGTACTTGTTGTTGCCACTGGTATATTAGTGAAGAACGACTCAAATGCATTTGCCACTTCAGTATCAGAGTCAAGACATTTGCCATTTATTTTTAGAGAGAACTTGTGTTGTTGTGTTTTATTTTTACAAGTCTCTTTGTTGATGATGTTCCACGTGATTTTACTTTTGTTAGTTGCTTTACTTATTTTGTTTTTAATGTAAGTAGATTTAGCAACTGCACATACTTTCTTAAAGCACTTAGAATAATTTCTAACATATTCAACTATCGCAGGATCACGTGAATTAGCTTTAATATCATATAATTCAAACAACTTTCTCCTGCTTATGTGAATCCCTGGAGTGGCCCAGTCACTAAATTTATTTTTAGAACTGTTTACTTTAATGGTCTTTTTTGTAAAAATATCATTAAATTCCTTTTCAACAATTTCGAAAAGGCTTTCATACAACTGGTCGACACTATTTTTATTACCAGGCATTAAGGATACCTTATTATAAATATTATCTTTGAATTTATCTATACGTCTTTTAGTAATAGGCCTACATGTAAAACTTGTAGACCGATCATTTCGATGACAGTCGATAACAGCCAGCTGACCACTGTGATCAGAGTTTATGAAATTTATTATAGATTTCTCCCCTACAATACAATCACAGAATATGTTGTCCAAGCATGTAGCTGAAGTGGGGGTGATTCTGGTAGGTTCGTTGAAGAGGTGCACCAGATTGAAACACTTAAAAAGATTCAGAAACCTAACTGAGTTCTGCGAATTCTCCAGGATGTTAATATTAAAGTCACCGCACACGATAACTTGTTTACTAGTTGCACATACTTTTCTCAGGACTTCTTCCATGCTAGTCTCAAATGAGTCGTAATTTGCAGAAGGGGGTCTATAAACGCAGACAATGATATGCTGCTCCAGCTCTGCACACGAAATTTCAATAGTTCGTTCTATAGATAGTGACTCAATATCTTTACGTTGTTTACATTTAAGAGTACTTTTTAACAAAATGAGTGACCCTCCTCTTATTGCAGAGTCTCTCGTGAACGAACTGATAATTTTGTAATTATTAATAGTAACAATTAATTGATGTTTATTTAACCAATGTTCGGTGAGACATAGTACATCAACATTTATTTCTTCTAAAAATAATTCTAGTTCTAGTTCTTTACCAGGAAGACCCTGTATATTTTGGTGAATAAGTTTTAAATTATCTTCCCTGGTCAATAAATTGCTAGAGGCGTCCTCTATTGTCTTAGACTTAAATTTAAATTGTTTGGAATAATTTCCAAAGTCTGCCTATATATATTATTTATATTAAATGCTAACAAAGTAGCTACTTCTTTTTTTACATTATAAGGCAAATAAAACTTTTTGCCAGTCACTATCAACTTATAATTAATAAATTTATTTGTGTCAAAAAACACAAAGTTGTCGCTATGACTAGTAACTAAATTATATAATGTAGTATTCAATAGGTGAATACTGTTATTTTGTTCTGATAAGTAATGCCTAGAAAATGGGAAGGCACAAACAACTATTTTTTTTACAGCAATCCCTTTTAAACGGGAGAACCCTTTAATGATGTCCTTTTTATTTGAATTTAATCCATTCCCCAGCATTAATATAATAATTGAGTCTTTATCATAATTACAATTTACCACCCTATCTATTATTTGGGTAAGAGATGCATTTGGCATACAATAATTAATTATTTTACAATTGAGTTGCTTGTGTAAAAGGGGAGCATAGCCAACTCCAATTGAATCTGAAAATACTAGTACATTATTGTTTGTATTTATAGTACTAGTAGTAGTCATAGTACACTTCAGTACATCCCTATTGGTGTCTAAGAGGATATTTGACATATCTGGCGCTTGGTACTGGGCAGCTGGGCTGCCACCCTGACTGCACTTACCTTCCTCTGTGCCGCTACTTACAGTGGGAACCTGGGGCTCATCTGCCGCACCCAGATTGCAGCTGCACTGGGCCATGTACCTGTTTGCAGCGAGGATGTGTTCATGTATCTGTCTCTGGGCTGAGGTATAATTTCCAGTCATTACTTCTAATGACCTCTCCAGACGCTCGAGCTGAGTCTGTAGTTCTCGAACATCAGTCTCGTACCTAAGCCTACTTTCTTTTAATTTTATACTATATAATTCTAAACTATCAATTAAATCTATCCGTTCCTTTCTTAAAAGTATGTTTTGGTTAAAACATTTTTTCCTTTTAATTAATTTATTTGTTTTCGTAATGTATTTATTTATTTTAATATATTTCTTAATTTTATTTTTACTATTTAACTTAGTATGACTATTATTTAGAGTAAGACAATCAATATGAGAGATGTCCCGCCCAGTTGGTGACCCTATCAACTCCTCATAAAGGCTGTGAGTGTTTAAAACTTCTTGACATTGTTTGTCCTCTTCATACAGTCTGATGGTCCTGTTTGCGTCACAAAGCTCCACTTCGAGGTCCTGAATACGAGTTAGGGCCTGCTCGTATGTGTTCCGGCATTCATCGAAACTGCTGACTATTGTGAGAAGGTTATCACGTTGAATAGTGACATCCATAAGCTGGGTATGAATGTCTGCCATTTCCGTTTTTAATTGGGTGTTTAAGTTTATTATTTTCATAGACTCCTCCTCATTTTCTTCACGTTCCCTAAGAAGCTGGTTTTTGTCCTCCCTTTGTTCCTTCAGTTCCTCAAGGGCACGCTTTAGTTTTGTTTCCAGTTGTTGAGTGGTGGCCTTGCGAGTCATCATCTTGGTAATGTGCACCAAAAGGCAATCCTGGAATTATTTACAAAGACAGGTGTACAGCAGATGAATTTGAAGTTATTTATGTTGTTATGTGAGAATAGGTAGGTATATAATGTAATATTATTAAATTTTAGGTAAGTCAATGAAATATTTTAAAAGGAAAATAAAATAATTGTCAAGTAACTACTTATGAGTAAAGGAGGGTACAACACAAAATTAAAAAGAACTTTAGGGAGATAAAATTGAGATATATTTCACTCAAAAGGAATAAAATCGTATTTATTTGGACTGCGACAAGTACACAAACCTGTTTTGTTGTCAGATTTACCTATACATATACATGCATAATAGGTATCTAAAGCTGAGATTTTGGGACGAAAATAAATACTCAGAAGTTCTGTTTATGATATGATTTGATAGTATTCAATTAGGATATCAGCACTGAGTACTGTGAAAAGTTTTAACACGTAACAAAAGGGACCGTAAATAACCTGTTTTCAAACTCCTCGTAGGTAGGTGTTTGAAGGTTATTGTTTGCATTGACTTAAGTCAAATATTGATGATTACGTTTTTATCATTACACTATTGAAGTAATATGTAATTAAATGATAGAAATAACACTTATACTTCCCCGGTTTGTCCGTTGTGGGTTTGAATCACCTTGACAGGTTGCCTCCGAACAATTCCTTGGTATAAATACAAGGAATTATCGAAGCCACAGGCTTGCGCACATTTATCCTAATTAATTAGCCACTTAACACAATAATTGACTTAATTTTAACACAAAGTTTAATGAATTACATAATAAAATTAATTAAATTATTATCAGCTGGCGATTTGACGTGTGACGCTTCTATAGTTATTATTAATCATCACTGCTTGAAATTTTCTGCTCGCCATCGTTAGTTAATTTATTTTGTTATTTAAACAGTTTAAATATTACCTGCAAATGCCTGTACTTTTTATTACGTTTTATTGTAAAATGCATAAAAAAGTTATTTTAGCTATAAGCAACCCAATTGCCGCCAGATTCATTTTCATTCGTCAATGATCGGTTTAAATAACTGAATACTTGAGGCACGTCACTATGTTAAAAAATGAAACATACACCAAAAATTTTTTTTCATTTTGAAGTTTAGATTATTATGAGCATTATATTCAAAAACAATATGTTAATTATGCTTGTGAATTGATTGTAGGGTGTTTTTGTATAATTGTGTATTTTTCAAATAACGAATTACTACCAAATACAGAAAGCGATATTCAACTGGATTTATTTGAAACGTGCACAGTTACCTACGTTCTTCGAAATGTCAAAACGGACTTCATAATTGGAACAGACTGTAAGATTGGTCGTATCTTAGTGAGAAGAATTAACATCGAACTAAAATATTTTTTTATAATTAGTTACCATATCTGTAGTTATCGAACTGACTAACTGTAGATAGGTACTGTATCTAAGTAAATAATTTATAAGATAAAAGTAGATAAAACATTTTCTTTCTTATTTGACAAAAATATTACTGCTTTGAGTCGGTCGTTTGGAAACTGCCGCCGACAGTTTAATCAGCTCTTTTAAGTATCAGTATTTTTAAGTATCTTTGATTATTTTTAAGTATTTTTTAAGTATTAGGGAAGCAGAAACCAAGTAGGTGCTTTAGCAAGCATAGCTAGCTAATAGCACACTATTTTTTTGCTAGAACAATCTTTTAAAATTTATTCTTAAGTAAACAATGCACTTATTTTTTTTTACATATATCTTTTAACATGCCTGCTTCTTTCCTAATTCAAAATTAAATTAAGAACGAATTAAGATAGGTTAATCTACATTATTTCATAAGCAACACGTTGCAATTTTGTATTAACTCTATTTTTATATAGTAACATCCATTCCAATACGCAATTCACTCGGGGGTGGAGCCTGGAGACCTGTATCATGGGTTTCTCTTCGAAACCTATCATAGACTGAAATACATAGGTGCCAAACTTGAAGATACAATGTATAATTTATATACCTAAAAATGTTAACCTTTTTTGAGAGAGAATACACTTATCATTCATTCATTCATTCATAGTTACTTACTTTAGTTCACCAAATGGTATAAATACACTTTGAATTAACCATCATAGATGTAAGTAACAGTCCTAAACGTATGGAAATTTAGAAATCTATCTAAACGCAAGGACAGATTGTAGAATATGTATTTTATTCATTATGATGATCCGGCTCTAAGGACCAAATGTAAAGCACCCTAGGAGGCCAGGCAAGGAGACGGTAGAAATTAAAGACCAGTTCCGTCTTGACTTGTTGAGTTTTATTTTAAAACGACGGGGTGTTATAAGTTTGACGTGTCTGTGTATGTCTGTGTGTCTGTCTATGGCATCGTAGCTCCCGAACGAATAAACCGATTTTGATTTTGTTTGAAAGATAAATAAGGACACTTCCCGTTCTTAGCAATATTGGATAAAAATCGATCCAAGATGGCCGCCGTCACAAAGATATGGATTGTATGTTTTAACTCCAACAATATGGGTATCCTATAAAAGGGCTTGAGTAGCAGAAGATATTTATTGTGACAAATATCAAATACAAGATGGCCGCCGTCAGAAAATGACAAATAACCTCGGGGTTTTTTTAAATTTTCAAATTGATTTTTTTAGCGCGAGGTCATTGTTTGATTAGAAAATATATCACCTTATTACAAATCGCAATCTAAAGTTATTACCGTACTAAAGCTCATATAATCCCCTGCAACACGCAATGTGAAAAGTGGCTGGCACGAGTTTTGTTCCGGCACTATCCATGCGTGAAGCAGCACTGTGTTGTGTTTCGCTGCGTGAGTGAAGGTACCGGAGGTCCAACCCGGGGGAAAGGGGGGGTTCAAAGATCCGAAGAAATATGAACCGTCTGCTCGTCTGCCCCCTATCACATAAAACAAAAAAAAGGTGACCAACCCTCTAAGCCCATTCTTTACAAACCCAGTTTTTTTGGAATCGGATGCTACTAAAAAAAAATTGAGAATTGCGAGTTAGGTATCTGCTCTGGCGATGACTCACGGATGTCAGTAGATAATAATTTCTCCATCTTTCGGCCACTGTTTTATAGAGAGTCCCATTCAATAGGCTAGTTGCCACTTTTTTATCTAAATTTGCCACTATTTAATTATTTGATAGAACGGTTCATTACGATTATATAACGCTATGAAAAATATGGTTTTTTTTAAAGCACCTTTCCTAATATATTTAAAATTATATTTTCGTTATACAGCCATAAAAGCCGTACGCCATGATGGTCTTTTAAATATTTGTGTCGTGACGTCACTGTTAATGTAAGAAAAACACGTGACTGTTATGACTGTCATAAACACCAAGGCCTATAATTGAAAGACCACGAATAATCTGACACTGGCGTTTGACGTTTTGTTGTTTACAATAATGGTGTGGCGAACAATTGGAGAGGCCTACGTCCAACAGTGGACTGCGATAGGCTGATGATGATGATGATGATGAGGTCAACGTATGAGATGTGAGAATTATTTGTTTGGAATGACGCTATGGGGAACCAGACCAATTGTAGTCCTAGATTACGGAATGTAAACTTTAAAAAATAAATAACGATGCATAATTTTGCACCCGTGTGAAGCTGGGGCAGATCGCTAGTTTATAAGATAATAAGAAGTTTCAGCATTCATGCGCAGCGTCTCAGTGTTTCAGGTTCCCAGGTCAATGTCCATTTTCAGAGTTTCATAGGTAAGTATGCTGGGGGCGACGACCGGCGAAATGGGGCGCAGGGTTACAGACCCGCCGTCTTCCGGGGTGGCCCGTTGCCATGGCGACCACGCCAAGACAGCCTAGTTTGTAAAAAATATAAATGAAATAAATGGTTAATTCAATGGACAACATTTCATATTTTTAACATGTCCATATTGTTTTTTTATATGAAAGTAGACATATAATGAACGGACCCATATTTTTTCTTTTTTCAAAATTTGTCCATTTTCATTTTATTTTATTATTTGTTAGAAATGGGGTGAGCCCTGCGTCTCATAGCCACTGCGACCAGTAGATGATCTATTGTGGCAGCCCCGTAACCTATTACAGCACCTCATGTAGCTCCAGTTCCAGGATAAACCCGAGAATGGAGCTGATGGGGGAGCTTTTGATCTCGTCTGCTGAGATCATGTGTGCTCCCAGGTGCCGGCTTCTGCACCGGTGCAGCGCTATGCACTCGCCGAGGACGTGGATAATCGTTTCCTCGTCCTCGCGACAGAACCTGCAGATTTTGGTATCTGAAAGGCCCATGTTGTGCAGGTGCTTATTTAATTTGCAGTGCCCTGTGAGGGTCCGAGTGAGTGCCCTAACATGTCCTCTGCTCAGTTTTATTATTTCTACAGCTCGTCTCTGATCGAACGCCTGTATCAACGCCTTAGACTGTTCTAGTCGAGGTAGTCTTTTCCAATATTCAGTGCTTTGCTTATGCTCCCACTCTTTTAACTCGAACCTGACCATGCAGGCTGGAACGCCACTTATTGGTTCCGGTCCGAGTAGTGGGCTCTCTGCCCCGGCCTTTGCTAGCACGTCAGCGACTTCGTTGCCTCTGATATTGCAGTGTCCCGGTACCCAAATCAGATTAACGATGTTGGCATTGCCAAGCTGGTTTAGGAGCAGGACACACTCGCTAGTGAGTTTGGAGTCAAGTTCACAGGATGTTAACGCCTTGAGGGCAGCTTGACTATCTGAGAAGATGAATATCTTCTTATTCTGGAGATTCATTTGCAGACTCTCTTGGACACAGCCAATTATTGCGAAGACTTCTGCTTGGTACACTGTGGTATAGCGACCCAGGTTGGCGAATTTGCGTATTCTGAAGCGATCATTACAAAATCCCGCCCCGGATACGCCTTGCCTCCTGGAACCATCCGTATACCAAACGATGTCATTCTGGTTAACATTTCCGGGAGTTCCAGCCTCCCAGTCTTGTCTACTAGGTAACAAGACTGTAAACCGCTTATCGAAGCGGTATTCACGGATCATGGAGTCAGAGGGCATATCCATGACCGGAATTTTCATTAGTTCATTGTAGAGGTTACCTATGACCCTAGATTGCCATCTCGTCCTTCCTCTGATTTTTGCTCTCGTAATGGCCATCCTCGCTTCCATCTGCACGTGAATGTGCAGAGGTGGAATGTTCAGGAGGGCATCCAGTGCTGCAGAGGGAGAGGACGAAAGAGCGCCAGTGGCTATAAGGCAGGCTGTTCTTTGAACTTTGCTGAGGTTCTCCACGCAGTTGAGTTGGTGCGTCTTCTTATACCACACACAGCAGCCATAAGTGACGATCGGCCTCACTATGGTTTTATAAATCCAGAGTGCGGCCTTGGGCCGTAGCCCCCATTTTAGCCCCACCAACCTACTGCTTGCCCCCATCGCTATTTTTGCCTTTCTAGTAATGTAGTCGAGATGCTTGTTCCATGTTAGTTTTTGGTCTAGAAAGACTCCGAGATATTTGACCTCGTTGGACAAGCATAGCTTCGTACCAAGAAGTGTTGGGGCGTGAAGCGCCTCTAGTTTCCTTCTTTTGGTAAACGGGATTAAGACCGTCTTCCGTGCGTTGACTGTTAGCACGTGTCTTGTGCACCAGTTTTCTACTATTCGTAGGGCCCTTTGCATAAGACTGGAAATGGTGCTAGGACATTTTCCTATGACCATTATTACTATGTCATCTGCGTAACCCTGAGTCAGGAATCTGGCTTCATTGAGCTCACAGATGAGACTGTCAACAACCAATGACCATTGAAGGGGTGATAGGACTCCGCCCTGTGGACACCCTCTGGTCACTCTATAATGAAGAGTTTTATTCATCAACGTTGTTGTTGCAGTTCGATTTTGTAGCATGGATCCCATCCATCTGGTGGTGGTATCGTCGATTCCACGATTCACCATGCTACGTGTTATAACATCGAAGTTGGTGTTGTCAAAAGCCCCTTCGATGTCGAGAAAGGCACAGAGTGCAATTTCTTTGTCTTCTATGGCTTTCTCAATTCTGTCCACCAGATCAATAAGTGCCGTTTCCGTGGACTTGCCTGTTTGGTAGGCATGTTGTCTTGCACTCAGGGGTTTTTCAACGAGGTATGTTGCCCTGATGTGACTGTTTAACACCTTTTCCATCGTTTTTAGTAGGAATGAGGTGAGACTTATCGGTCTGTAGGACTTGGGCTGTGATTTGTCTTTGTCCCCTCCCTTGGGGATGTAAGTGACCCTCGCCCGAGTCCACGCTGATGGCAGATAACTCCAAGCAAAGCTTGCACGGTAAAGTTTTATCAGCGTTGAGATGATGATATCTTCGCCCCGTTGCAATATAGCCGGGAAAATACCATCGACCCCACCAGATTTATAAGGCTTGAAGCTCCTAATGGCCCAACTTATCTGTTGGGGACGAAAAATAACGGAAGCTCTCCTCCAGTCTTCATTCCGCGGTCTCCTGTCCGGAGACTTACTGTCCTGGAGTTCTCTTTCGTTATTAATGTACACGGATTCCGGAAAGTGCGTTTGAGCAAGCAGTCTCAGTGTTTCCTCCGGGGATTCCGTGAAAGATCCGTCCGCTTTCCTTAGCAGGCCTAGATGGGATTCAGGTGTCTTGGCTAATATTTTGTGGATCCTGGCAGCTTGGGCAGTGTCTTTGATGGACCCGCAAAATTTTTGCCAGGATCTCCTTTTTGCTTTCCTGAGCTCCCTATTGAAGCGTGTTAGCGCCTTCCTGTAAGCATCCCAGTTCTTGTCTTTTTTTGCCTGATTAAATAAGGCACGGGCCTTTTGCCTCAGATGCTCCAGGTTTTTGTTCCACCAAGGCGCGTTCCTATTGCTCTTAGTGGTCTTAAGAGGACAATTTTCTAGATACGCTTTCATTAGGCTTCTGCCTAAGTCCTCTGCTGCGGCTTCCACTTGGTCCACAGTTTTAATGTATTTAAAATCTCCAAGGTATAACCTAAGGGAGTTCCTAAAGCCCTCCCAGTCTGTTCCCCTGGGGTCTCGGTACGTGTTCGGTTCCTTTGTTCCCGAGCATAGTATGTCGTACCTAATATGGGTGTGGTCGGACAAGGACGGCTCATCTGAGACGTGCCAATTGGTTACTCGGTGTGCGAGATTACCTGAACACCATGTTATATCTAGTACTTCCTGCCTAGAACCATTTTCATGCATAAAATAATTATTGAAATTCTTTTTATTCTAAATAGACGTAAGCGCCAAATGACGTCATCGGACGGCTGAATACAGCGATATTCCTTTGCTTATCATTGTTTTAATAAAAAAAAGGTACTACTGTCAAATAAAACTATAAAATACAAATAATACTAGTGTCAACATTGTCAACGTCATTCATACATTCAACGTTGACAAGTTGTCTTTTTTTTGACAGTTACATGTCACGAGTTTGGCATTACGTAAATTTAAAACTATAATGTGCTAAGCAAAGAAATATTTTACATTCTGCCGTCCGATGACGTCATCTTACGTTTTTTAGTTTTTAATTTATTTCTCAGTAAATAAGCAATATAAAAAATGAATAAATATTTATTCGAGCAGCGGAAAAGTAAACAAAGAATTGGTATTTTTTATTTCAGAGCTTGGCAATTTTGAAATGTTGTCCATTGACTACCTGACAGATGAAAAAACTCCGCGTCATGGTAATAAGGTTCTGTTTTTTTTTTCCATTTCGATCATCACCATCATTTCAGCCAATAGACGTTCACTGCTGGACATAGGCCTCTCCCAATGTTCTCCACACAGATCGGTCCTGTGCCGCCCGCATCCAATGGATTCCCGCGATCCTAACCAGATCGTCGGTCCACCTTGTGGGGGGCCTGCCACGGCTGTGACTTCCTGTACGTGGCCTCCACCAGATACCATTTGGATACCGAACCATAAAAATAGAGATGTGTCAATAGTCTTTCATGAATCAAAACACTGTATGAAATATATATATATATATATATATATATATATATATATATATATATATATATATATATATATATATATATATATATATATATATATATATATATATATACCTATATATATATATTTTTTTTTAATAGTGTGACTTATGGCCGAGTTCGCCAACTACAAAACAACGGTAACCATACCTACCTACTTTATGTGAGCTTTAACCACTGATTAGTATTGATAAAGCACAGTTAAAATTAACTAGCGTTTCAAACGACGGTAATCATATTTTGATCGTGTTTTATTAATACTAATCCGAGTTTAAAGCACGGTTAAAGTGTTTTCACCGTTTTTTCAAAGTTGGTGATCTCGGCGCTTAGCAATTTTTAAGGGTTTTTTACCTCAAAAAGAAGAAACCACTTATAAATAGATGTAAGATCACTTTGTTGTCCGTCTGTCAATCTGTGTGAATAAAGAGTCTTGACTAAATTTACGAACAAGTGAAGGCATACGTTTTTGATGTGATTGGTGGCAGACGAGCAGACGGATCACTTGATGGTAAGCGATTGCCGCTGCCCATGGATAACCGCGACACCAGTGGACTCACAAGTGCACTGCCAACCTTTAACCCCCTTTTTCCCAGGATTGGACCTCCGGTACCCTCACTCACGCAGCGAAACACATCAAAGTGCTGCTTCACGCTGGTTTTCTGTGAGGCCGTGGTGTCACTCCGGTCGAGCCGGCCCATTCATGCCGAAGCGTGGCTCTCTCAAGTATGTACCGAACTGAAATTTTATCGCGGACAGTTGTCAGACTTGGTTGGAGCCTTTTTTATGATGTTAGGTGGCAGACGAGCTTACGTTAGGCGACTGGTGCATTAAGGTGACGAGTAGGGCATACTAGCGAGGC
>CM032488.1:6698360-6717095 GCA_019059595.1 Marasmia exigua | reverse complement strand
AAAACAACTAACTAACTAACTAGGTTGGCGCAGTGATGATAATAGTGACTCTTGGCCTCCGATAATAAGAGCCATCTTGGTCGATCCTGCGTCACCTCCTGCCAATCATCTGCCGAGAGTCCGCGCAATTCTTTTTCGACCTCATCCTTCCAGCGATATCTCGGACGGCCGACTGGCCTTTTGCCATTAGGACGTCCCTGATACGCTCGCTTTACCGCACGATCGTCTCCCATTCTTTCTAGGTGGCCGAGCAAGCGAAGTCGATGCGCTTTAGTCTCGCCAATGATGTGGGGCTCGCCCACCTGGTCTTCCAGTTCCCTGTTCTTTAGCCTCCTCCAGGCGCCATCCGGACCTGTATAGGTCCCAGAATCTTCCTCCATATCTTTCGTAAAAAAAAACAAATAGCCAACTTAACAATTTAATATTCTAAATAATATTAGGGAACTAAAATAGATTGGGTCAAAACAGTTATTAACGTCAGCACAGGTAAGCATATAAATAAATATATATTTTATTTTTTGTGATAAGTGGTAGACTAGCAGACGGATCACCTGAAAGAGAGCGCCTGCCGCCGCCCATGGACACCCGCGACACCTCACTCAAGCAGCGAAACACAGCGCAGTGTTGCTTCACGCTGGTTTTCTGTGAGGTGGTAAAACTCCGGTCGTGCTTGCCCGCAACGGTGATTTGTTTTTATTTTCGAGTTTCAGAATCACCCGCACGCACCATGACCTACGTTCGCTAAGGGCATCGGTCCACTCACACCACGTCACGTACTTTGCTATCGCTAGATCGATAAGGTGCTGATAATTTTGTTATGGCAGGGAAATAATAATGTTCTTATCTCGCTTGCTGTTTGAAAACAACGGTAACCCACCTGTAGTACAACGTGAGTCTAGGAACTGTTATAGTAGGCACTAAGGGCCGATTTCACCGTTGAAATTGAACGCGATCAATTCACTTGAACTCGGTTTACGCGCTAAACTGAGTTCCGTTCCTTTGTTTTCGCTCGCATTGATCGCGTTTAAGCGCTGATCGCGTTCAATTTCAACAGTGAAATCGGCCCTAAGAGAAGTAACGCCCTGTTGGTCTAGTGGTTTAAGTGCCAGGCCGTGATCTCGGGGTCGAGCAAAAAGTACCCTATTCACTATACCTACTATGCAGTTTTCGAGATGTAAACGATAAAAAAAAAATGGTGTAAATGCCGAGATTAGAATTTTATTAGTTTTAGATGCTATCTGAAACGTGCATATTTCTACCATTAGCTCGGCAGTGAAGAAAAACATCTTCAACAACAAAGACGTCTCGGATAGTTTCTCAAAGTGGTGGCTAATTACAATATTCGTAAATAAAATATTGAGTTGATCACCCCGTTGGTCTAGTGGTTTAATTAACGGGCCGTGATCTCGGGGTCCTGGGTTCAATTACCGGGTTGAGCAAAGGTATGTTTCGAATTTTTCTAACAAAGCTCGGGATTGTGATCACCAATCCGTATTAGGCAAGCGTGGTGATTAAGCCTAATCCCATCATAGTAGCGATAACTTGATTTCTATAATGGAGGCCCTTTGCCCTGCAGTGGGAAAGTTTATCATCATCATCATCATCATCAGCCCATTTAAGTCCCCACTGCTGGGGCACGGGCCTCCCTCAATCACATGAGGGGTAAGGGCCATACTCACCACGCTTGGCAGACGGATTGGCGAGGGTTTTGATATAAAAGCAGAGTTTTCCTTCTCTGGGTGCTGATAATCATGCCAGCAGCTTTACCTTAGTCGCCTTTTACGACACCTCGGTAAGAGTGAGGGTGGCCTATTCTACTCTGCCGGGACCACACGGCTTTAACGGAAAAGTTTATAGGCTCATACTTAACTAAGAGAAGGCGCGTATTGGTGACTTTTAATAGCGTGACAGTTTCGCTATTGTCACCGCATGGATCTTGCATGGATCTCAGAGGCCTATTCAAATGTTCAGTTGTTTCGTTGTGGACTTATCGCTGGCCCCCACAGACTAAAAGTCACCCACATCCTATGTGCGCATCGTTTATAACGGTCCATGCCTGGTGTGACAGTCACGCTGTCAAAAGTCATTAAGGTGACAGGTAGGGCACACTAGCGACGCCAATCGATTTTAATTTTTAGCTACTATACCGGATCTATTTTAATCAATTTCAGGGTTACAACCTCTAGGCAAACACTTATACTATTAATTAAATAACCATGCAAAAATTTTAGGTCCAACGCGTACGCGAAAAACTGATTCACGCCACTTTTGGTGTGAATCAATTTTTCGCGTACAAAAACGGACCCAACATTTGTGCATTTAATAAATAGTATAAGTGTTTGCCGAGAGGCTGTAACCTAAAAATTGTTTAAAAGAAATCCGGTTTAGTAGCTAAAAATTAAAATCGATTGGCGTCGCTAGTATGCCCTACCCGTCACCTTAATCCGCGCCGCCTTCTCGCCTTTGACTAGAGAAACATATTCAAAGCTTCTCGCGCTCTGATGACTTTTGTTTCTGGCGACTGAAGGTTTCAATTGGCTGTAGTGGTCCTTGCATGCGGTGTCAATATTGAAACTATCACGCTGACAAAAATCATTAGAGCACGTCTTCAGTAACTCCACAATTTTTCGTAGGTATCTACCGAAACTTAGAAGAGAAGGTTCTACGAGATTTTCTATTTGAGCCAAGTTAGTGGTAGTAGAAAATCTAGAAATGCGTTCTCGGACTCGAACCTAGGGCGCACATTCTCATCGACTAAGCTAACATCGTTTCAGGTCCAACTTTAGTATCATCTGGAAAGAGTATTTTGACGAACGTTCTCGAGAGAAAGGTGTGTGGTATAAGACTATACAATGTCGACCTCCTCAGACACCATGGTTTGTAGAATCCAGTATGACACGTAAATATATTGTGATTGCGCTGAGGCTAAGATCTGGACACATGCCACTTAATAAATTTGGACATTTAATGCGAAAAGTTGATACGCCTAACTGCGATACATGTGGACGTGTTGAAGATGTCCATCATTTATTGATAGAATGCTCTCGGTACCAGCAAAAGAGACAGGTTCTGGTAGCAAAAATAGAATTGAACTTCTCTGATATTGGCATGTTCCACCAGATCTTGGCCGATCCAACGTCAGATCGTGACAAGAGGCTGAAAAGCCACTTGTCTCATTTGTATTAGTTATTAATTGTTATTGAATACTACTTGTAAACTAATGTATTGCCCTATAGGACTGACATGTACTTTTGTATAAAAGTCCTTAAATAAAGAAAAAAAAACTTTAGTATAATTCAATAAATCTATATTACTTAATTCTTCTTCTTCTCAGTCGTACAAGCCTGACGGAGTGGTCGTGATTATGGATTGTCTGTATGTTGGGTAGCGGCTTTAGCGAGACTTCTCCATCTTTCTCTGTTTGTGGCACTGCGTGCACATTCAGTCAAGGAACGCTTTGTAGCAGACTTGATACTGTCCGTCCACCTTGTAGGTGATCTGCCTCGGGAGCGTTGGCCTTCTCTTCCCTGTACCATTAAACGTTCCAAGGAGCTCTCGTTTCGGATTATATGTCCAAACATGGTGAGTATTCGCACTTGCACAATCGACAAAAGTCTTTTTTTTTATTCGAAGCTAAGGAGCTTCCTCAAGGGAGGATTGAAACGTTGGTGCGGTGAGCAGTCCACTTCACTCTAAGCAGGCGCCTCCAACACCACATCTCATCATATTACTTACACTTCAGATTTAAACTCTTACTCATTGTATATGCGAGCGCTTCCTACGGGATGAATGAACTTGGCAAGATGAATGAACTTGGCAAGATGAATGAATTCGCTGGGATAGGCGGCTTCCATGTTTTAGTCATCTCAACAAACAGACATGTAGTATTCAGACCCCCTCATTACAAATCGTGAACTAAGAATAGCCCCGAATCAAAATTCGTGCCATCTCCTTTTGACTGTGCTTGTCGGAACGGGATGACATGATCTTTAGCACGTTTATAAATTTAAAACGCGATTTATAATACCGTGGAAAAGGTCTTGAAGAAAAATGCTATCCCGATAGTTTTTGAGTTAAACTACAAAATGTAAAAATATTGGTTGCGTTAGGTAATGTAATATCCTCCAACCGATTACGGCTACGGCGGCCAATCTCAACGATCAGCCAAGTACGCAGGATATATTATAGTGCTCAAGTGTGTGCGCAAACACAAGTGCACTCTCTTTCCCTTACCCTCATATTCCGATGGGACACTACTGAGACACGACCAGAGAGGGATTGGGCGCAGGATCAACGGCTTGACGTGCTTTTCGAGGCACGGGGGTACAAGACCGCCAACTTCCAGACTGCGTTAGGTATTGATGCGTGGGGAGATCACTCAGCGATCGGAGCCCGGTAGGGACGGTTCGGTGCTTCTGGCTGTCCCTGTCACCCTCTCCATCATATCTGGTAGGGGCAATGTTGGGCTCGCTCTGTAAGCAGACCTTCGCCTGGGGAGGGACATGAAGGGTTTTCAAAGTAATGTGGTCTATTACCAACTTTCAGCTCACTCACACTACAGTGCTGCTTCCGGTTTTTTGTGAGGCCGTGGTATCACTCCGGTCGAGCCGGCCCATTAATGCCGAAAGGTGCTCTCCCACGGTCAGCTAATGCGGCAGCTCACTAGCTAGCGTGCCAAACCCACACCTTTCACAATCCGGGTGAATGTTCTACCGATTCCACTGGATATTGTAAATATACCTACAATATTGATGAGACTATCGACATGCTCATGTCGTATCAAGCACATACAAAATTCGTCGGGCTAGTAACTCGTTCAGTGGTCTAATTGGTAGAACATTCACCTGGATTGTGAAAGGTGTGGGTTTGAGTCCCGCCTGAGCACGAGATGAAATTTTTAAGTGTGTTATTTACTTAAGGCGACGGGATAGGATAGAGATCGGTCTCTATTTATAACTTTGACGTGTCTATTAAACCTGCCCTTAAACATCTTTATTTTAGTTCTGCCTCCGACTCCGACTCCGGTTCCGACTTTGACTCCGATAAACCTAATTTTAAAACTCCAACTACGGTTCCGATAATATCACCTCCGTAACATCCCTATTACACAGTTCTACCCATTATTGACACAGACTATACCGTGCGCAGACTATAGAATTGTTGTGTATTATCTGTACACATTTTCAATTAAAAGCAATATTATTACAAAGAATCACAAGGCTCGTGTACTGATAAAAAGGCGGTCGATCGACGCCGGCGCAGCAAACAAAAGTATCCTTAACACATTGACCTATTTCGCTTATCTGATAGCGCAGCCTCGGACTGATTCGGCGGTTTTTACGTAACCGATAATGCGTTATGTGAGGTTATTACGACTAAAATTTGGAGTTATTACGAATTTAATGGTGTTGGGGTAAAATGCTTGAGTACGAAGGCCTTCGCGCTTCTTCTGTGAGGAGGTGTTTTTTTTTGTCGGTCGGTCGGTTCTGTCAACGTGTGCAGGAGGCTCGCACCCTAAAAACTTTAAGCAACAGCTTGAGGGCCCCCTAGCCCCCGCTAGGGGGCCCTCAAGCCCCAGGACCTTGGCTCAGAGCATTGCTGGGACAGGGCAAACGAACATAAGTTTGGGGACTCAATCGACCCGGCACATACCGGTTACGTGAAAAGGTACTGAATCTAACTCTAGAGGGAACCGTCAAACGTTCTCGCCGGCAAGGACGGTTCAGCGGGTTCTTGTAGTGTTGTAATGCGAGGAGGTGGTGGTAGGAAAGGAGGCGGCAGAGCGCGCGCGGGAGCAAGATCCTTCCGCCGAAGCGCTCCGAAGAACGAGGAGACGCCGACAATGCGCGTATCCCTTCTTCTCCTTGGAGGTGGCCAGTCGGCGCACGGTACGGGGGTACCAGCGCCGGCATTGCGCCGGTCACCTCCTGTGCTCGCTAGGGACGGCTGCTCACCCTCGACTGTCCCTAAACACGAATCAGAAGGATAGATAGATAGATAGAAACATTTATTCACTGAACAATACGACACACCACATTTTACAGATAATAACGCAACAAGTATAATCAAATAAAACACAAACTAATACAGCAAACACAACATTACAAATATAAAAGAAGACAAACAGAGAAAAAAAAAATTAAAGAGAAAAAAAAAAAAACAAAGTAATAATATGGCTTCTCAAGCCGGGCACTAAGTATTTGCGTACAGGTGTGTGTGTGTGTAAGGTATGTCGCGATAGTCAGTGAAAAGTAGCTCACTCAGCTTCGGCCATGGCTTTAGGTAGGAGTACCTTCAGGCCATGGCGCTGGTTTTATGTGAGCCCTAATGTGACGCACGGACGATATATGTGGTACATAAATAAATAGTTTATATGTATGTGCACATAAATAGTTAATAAATAAATTAAAGATAATGTTCTGTCTAATAAAGGTGTACAAAAATAAATATACAATAAGATACAAATTAATATTATGGTGGGATATAAACAAGTATAGTGAAAGCGAAGGAAAGGTGCAGAGAGTTTTAACTTTATTGGTACCCCAGCCTAAGCAAGTACGCTGGTCATCTTGGAGGGGAGAGCCACGCTTTGGCATAAATGAGACGGCTCGACCGGAGTGATATCACGGCCTCACAGAAAACCGGCGTGAAGCAGCGCTGTGCTGTGTCTCGCTGCGTGAGTGAGGAGTACCGGTGGCCCATTCCGGGGGAAAGAGGAGTTCAAAGGTTGCCAGCCTTTGAACTCCTCTTTCCCCCGGATTGGGCGCACTTGTGACTCCACTGGTGTAATGCGGGTTTCCATGGGCGGCGGCAATCGCTTACCATCAGGTGACCCTTATGCTCGTCACAAAAAAAGAAGTTAGCGGTATTGTGCCCCCGTGGCTCGGAAAACACATTAAGGTGTGGTCATGCGCTCAATCCTTCTCGTGTCACGCTGGTGTCCCATCGTAAGGGAATATGAGGTGTTAATGTGTTTTTTTTATGTGATGCCATCAGCCACCTGACAGACGAGAGATAGATCGCCTGATGGTAAGTGATTGCCACCGCCCATAGACAAGCGCGACACCAGTGGTGTCACAAGTGCGCTACCAACCTTTAAACCCATCTTTGCCCTTAGGCTTGATTGTGCTTTCGGTACCCTCACTCATGCAGCGAAACACAGCACAGTGTTCACGCTGGTTTTTTGTGAGACCGTGGTATCATTCCCATTCACGGTCTGGTCGGTCGGCTGATCGTTGAGATTGGCCGCCGTAGCCGTAATCGGTTAAAGGATTATTATTATATTTTTTTCATTAATTATTAAATGTTTACTATAAATAATAAGCATTATCATTGCAGGTGATACACAAAATGGGTCAATGTGTTAAGCGTGGCAATGAAACTGTTTACACAGAGCACACGACCGAGTTTTTATCATTTACTGACTGTAAAGTCTTGTCGTTAACACTTTGTTTAGCGTACGATAGGAAGTCGCTTGTTTTTAATGTACATTTATCGCTATTTTATTTTTAGTATAATCTTGTCTAGACAATGTGTAGGACAGTTACCTTTCCTCACGTGTTGAGACTCGTTTCTGTATTTCACGTGACTGATTCAAATCAACCAACTGCTAATGGACCTCATTCCTGGGGCACCGGCCTAAACTCTCTCCAAAAACATGAGATTCCTTTTTTTATGCGATAGGTGGCCAATGGGCAGGGCACATAGCGAGGAGAACAGACTGCCGTTGGGGCGGAAAGGTCCTCGAGTGGAGGCCACGTACAGGAAGTCGCAGCCGTGGCAGGCCTCCTACAAGGTGGACCGACGATCTGGTGATGATCGCGGGATGGGGAAGGCATAGGACCGATCTGTGTGGAGAACATTGGAGGAGGCATATGTCCAGTAGTGGACGTCTATTGGCTGAAATGATCAGGTGGCAGACGGATCGGAAGGACGGTAAGCGATTGCCGACGCCCATAGACACACGCGACAGCAGTGGAGTCACAAGTGCGCTGCCACCCTTTCCACCGGATTTGACCTCCGGTACCCCCACTCGTACAGCGAAACACAGAACAGTGCTGCTACATGGCCGGTTTTCTGTGATACATGAAAGACGGCCTACATCGGAACGTGTTTAGAAAAAGTGCAATTCGACATATACTGCCTAACGCGTAGGTAAACGAACTCTTTGAAATTAATATCAGCTAGAACCTTAGACAATTTAACCCTGTCTAAGGCTAGAACCCACTTCTTGTGTCTATTTAGTTTGTGCTCTTTTGTACACGCGAGTGTCAAAGGGGTCAGTTTTGGCACGCTAATTGCAATTTTTTATAGCAATCTTTTGCAATTTATTCTTAAGGTGATAGGCGCCCGATTATCCGAATAATCGGGCGCTTATTTACCTAAACATAGCACTAAAGATCTCTTAGCCATTAGGCGATCCGTCTGTTCATTTGCCACCTAATAAATCAAATTTATTTAAAAAGATGATTATTTCAATTTACGATCAAACATACACTTCGTTTCTATGTGATATTTACATTGAGTAACATTTTTATCAATATTAGGACCACTAGAGCGGGATTCAAAAAGGCTTAGAGAATTATTAACTAAGCCAAAAGGCATTCCATAATAATATTTAAAAATGTAAGTAAGCGCCCGATTATCCGACCACTACTTTTAACACACCCTGTGGTTTTTTCGTCGTAGGTTAAAGATATAGGTACCTATAAAATAAGACATTAATTTATTTATTTAATTACAGGGTTACCAACATAAGTTACAGGAAGTTACAATAGATTCATTTAACAAAGGTAGCAACCTTTACCTCTGGCTAACTGCACTTACAGTTATAGGTTAACCACAGCATGCGTAAATGAAAAAATGCTTAGAAAAAATAAAATGTATAAACTAAACAATAACATACATCTCTTAACTTATAAAATTAACAGTAATCATGCAATTAACAAAAGATAAATAACGAAATGAAAATAATAATAATAATAATAAAAAACAACTACTTAGTCCATCTTTAGTACGTCACTAGTCTTGAGTACTTTCATAAACTTAGGAAGGCTTTGAAAATGAATATCTAGTCCTGTAACATTCAAATAGGATATCTATTTTTTTTTAATTTAGGCTGTAAAACCACCTATTTGTAAAAAAAACGACTTTCTTTCAACATCAAACATTGGACAACACAACATGTTTCTACTAACTGATGTTTTTACTTAATACGTTCCCAAAATATAATTCCCAAGACATTCGATAACCTATCTATTATCACCTATTTGCTGTATCCATCAAAGGAAGCGCTCCCCTCCAGGACATAGCTTGCCGTGGTAGACTTGGAAGTCCCTATACAGGTGACACACCCGGGTCGGGCGTTGCAGGGAAAACCTGAGTAGGTGGGGATACTCAGACGCGTCCAGCAATGCCTGTGAGTGCGGCGCCGGCATCCAGACCATGGAAAACCTCCTGGCTTGCCCTTCTCCCGGACAGCTGCACCTCCTTCAGGCTAACGATAGTGCAGTCCATGTGGAAAAATCTAATTTGTCGCCATCGACACGATCTTTCTCCTGTCGATTCCCTCACTGCTGAGGATCGTGACTCCTTCCGATTTTGTCGACCAGCTGCCGCCATCGGCTGCGCTCCGCCACTCGGTGCAGGGCAGTGCTTATCAGGATCTCGAGCTGTTTCGCTATCGGGTCTGACCATCGCTGGGGACTACCTACGACCTCTCGGTCTTCTCCCTTCTACTTTACTTGTTACAATCAATCGCTCCAAGTTATCCCCACTCCTTCGTGCAATGTGTCTAAAATATTGCACGATACGTCTCAAAAAGGTGGCGGACAAGCGCTAAGTACTATTATTTAATCTTTGAGGACCGAGACGTCGGTGCGACGGGCAGTCCATGGTATTCTTAACATGCGGCGCCAGCACCACATTTCAAAGGCGTCGATCCTCGACACGATAAGAAGAAAAAAATCACCTTAAATACACTTTAGGGTGATTCGACCAATCATAAGGCGACGAATGGTGTCGCTAGTTAGGCTAGCGACACCATTCGTTTTTAATTTTAAGCTACTAAACCGGATCTATTTTAAACAATTTCGGGGTTACAACCTCTCGGCAAACACTTATACTATTTATTGATTAACCATGCACAAATGTTGGATCCTTTTTTATACGCGAAAAATTTATTACCGCCAAAAGCGGCCACTTTTTGCGTGAATCAATTTTCCACCGCGTACGCGTTGGACCCAACATCTGTGCATGGTTATTTAATAAATAGTATAAGTGTTTGCCGAGAGGTTGTAGCCCCGAATTTTTTAAAATTTATCCGGTTTAGTAGCTAAAAATTTAAATCGATTGGCGTCGCTAGTGTGCCCTACCCGTAACCTTAAGCGTACATTACAAGCACGACATTGTATGTCCTTCCTTGCAAACAATTCTTTATTTACTGACGGCAAATCATTGCCTTGAATCTTATCACCAGACATATTGTCTCAAGGAAAATAAAAAGCATATTTTCCAAAGCATTATGGAGAACAATAAACTGACCTAATTTTTTAAGACCGCACAAAGAAAGTTTCACAATAATGACATAAATATTCTTTCATTCACGAGAAACAAATGGATTTTTTATGATCGTGTGTTTGAATTTGTGAATAATAAGTTAGTTGGATTTAAAGAAGGTACATACTTATAACGGATTTCAATAATAATATTTGTATTGACATGACGTGCAGGTTTCCGCACGATGTTTTTACATCAATCATCATCATCATCAGTGTATCGCAGTCCACTGCTGGACGTAGGCCTCTCCAATTGTTCGCCACCGTGATCTATCCATGGCTTCTCGCATCCAGCTCTTGCCAGCCATCCTGCACAGATCGTCCCCCCACCTAGTCAGAGGGCGCCACATTACGTTTGCCAAGACGCGGTCTCCACTCTAGAACTCGTTGAACGTTGAACACAAAGAATACTCGCTGGAAGTCTTCGGTAATCAAGCTGGCTATATTTCTCTTCTTCTCTCTTCTTCAGCAGCGTGTATTTGCCCACTTTATTCTGTCGTCGATCTTCCTGGACCAAGCTGGAGCTTGAGCCTTGAACTCATCGGATCATCTGGCAGTGTGTCCGCCAACACTCCTCTTTCTATCCCGATAGTTTTTGAGTTAAACTACAAAATGTAAAAATATTGGTTGCGTTAGGTAATGTAATATCCTCCAACCGATTACGGCTACGGCGGCCAATCTCAACGATCAGCCAAGTACGCAGGATATATTATAGTGCTCAAGTGTGTGCGCAAACACAAGTGCACTCTCTTTTCCCTTACCCTCATATTCCGATGGGACACTACTGTGACACGACCAGAGAGTGATTGGGCGCAGGATCAACGACTTGACGTGCTTTCCGAGGCACGGGGGTACAAGACCGCCAACTTCCAGACTGCGTTAGGTATTGATGCGTGGGGAGATCACTCAGCGATCGGTGCCGACATTGCACGGGTCTCTTCTATAGCCCGGTAGGGACGGTTCGGTGCTTCTGGCTGTCCCTGTCACCCTCTCCATCGTATCTGGTAGGGGCAATGTTGGGCTCGCTCTGTAAGCAGACCTTCGCCTGGGGAGGGACATGAAGGGTCTTTAAAGTAATGGGGTCCATTACCAACTTTCAGCTCACTCACGCTACAGTGCTGCTTCCGGTTTTTTGTGAGGCCGATCACTCCAGTCGAGCCGGCCCATTAATGCCGAAAGGTGCTCTCCCACGGTCAGTTAATGCGGCAGCTCACTAGCTAGCGTGCCAAACCCACACCTTTCACAATCCGGGTGAATGTTCTACCGATTCCACTGGATATTGTAAATATACCTACAATATTGATGAGACTATCGACTGCTCATGTCGTATCAAGCACATACAAAATTCGTCGGGCTAGTAACTCGTTCAGTGGTCTAATTGGTAGAACATTCACCTGGATTGTGAAAGGTGTGGGTTTGAGTCCCGCCTGAACACGAGATGAAATTTTTAAGTGTGTTATTTACTTAAGGCGACGGGATAGGATAGAGATCGGTCTCTATTTATAACTTTGACGTGTCTATTAAACCTGCCCTTAAACATCTTTATTTTAGTTCTGCCTCCGACTCCGACTCCGGTTCCGACTTTGACTCCGATAAACCTAATTTTAAAACTCCAACTACGGTTCCGATAATATCACCTCCGTAACATCCCTATTACACAGTTCTACCCATTATTGACACAGACTATACCGTGCGCAGACTATAGAATTGTTGTGTATTATCTGTACACATTTTCAATTAAAAGCAATATTATTACAAAGAATCACAAGGCTCGTGTACTGATAAAAAGGCGGTCGATCGACGCCGGCGCAGCAAACAAAAGTATCCTTAACACATTGACCTATTTCGCTTATCTGATAGCGCAGCCTCGGACTGATTCGGCGGTTTTTACGTAACCGATAATGCGTTATGTGAGGTTATTACGACTAAAATTTGGAGTTATTACGAATTTAATGGTGTTGGGGTAAAATGCTTGAGTACGAAGGCCTTCGCGCTTCTTCTGTGAGGAGGTGTTTTTTTTTGTCGGTCGGTCGGTTCTGTCAACGTGTGCAGGAGGCTCGCACCCTAAAAACTTTAAGCAACAGCTTGAGGGCCCCCTAGCCCCGCTAGGGGGCCCTCAAGCCCCAGGACCTTGGCTCAGAGCATTGCTGGGACAGGGCAAACGAACATAAGTTTGGGGACTCAATCGACCCGGCACATACCGGTTACGTGAAAAGGTACTGAATCTAACTCTAGAGGGAACCGTCAAACGTTCTCGCCGGCAAGGACGGTTCAGCGGGTTCTTGTAGTGTTGTAATGCGAGGAGGTGGTGGTAGGAAAGGAGGCGGCAGAGCGCGCGCGGGAGCAAGATCCTTCCGCCGAAGCGCTCCGAAGAACGAGGAGACGCCGACAATGCGCGTATCCCTTCTTCTCCTTGGAGGTGGCCAGTCGGCGCACGGTACGGGGGTACCAGCGCCGGCATTGCGCCGGTCACCTCCTGTGCTCGCTAGGGACGGCTGCTCACCCTCGACTGTCCCTAAACACGAATCAGAAGGATAGATAGATAGATAGAAACATTTATTCACTGAACAATACGACACACCACATTTTACAGATAATAACGCAACAAGTATAATCAAATAAAACACAAACTAATACAGCAAACACAACATTACAAATATAAAAGAAGACAAACAGAGAAAAAAAAATTAAAGAGAAAAAAAAAAAACAAAGTAATAATATGGCTTCTCAAGCCGGGCACTAAGTATTTGCGTACAGGTGTGTGTGTGTGTAAGGTATGTCGCGATAGTCAGTGAAAAGTAGCTCACTCAGCTTCGGCCATGGCTTTAGGTAGGAGTACCTTCAGGCCATGGCGCTGGTTTTATGTGAGCCCTAATGTGACGCACGGACGATATATGTGGTACATAAATAAATAGTTTATATGTATGTGCACATAAATAGTTAATAAATAAATTAAAGATAATGTTCTGTCTAATAAAGGTGTACAAAAATAAATATACAATAAGATACAAATTAATATTATGGTGGGATATAAACAAGTATAGTGAAAGCGAAGGAAAGGTGCAGAGAGTTTTAACTTTATTGGTACCCCAGCCTAAGCAAGTACGCTGGTCATCTTGGAGGGGAGAGCCACGCTTTGGCATAAATGAGACGGCTCGACCGGAGTGATATCACGGCCTCACAGAAAACCGGCGTGAAGCAGCGCTGTGCTGTGTCTCGCTGCGTGAGTGAGGAGTACCGGTGGCCCATTCCGGGGGAAAGAGGAGTTCAAAGGTTGCCAGCCTTTGAACTCCTCTTTCCCCCGGATTGGGCGCACTTGTGACTCCACTGGTGTAATGCGGGTTTCCATGGGCGGCGGCAATCGCTTACCATCAGGTGACCCTTATGCTCGTCACAAAAAAAGAAGTTAGCGGTATTGTGCCCCCGTGGCTCGGAAAACACATTAAGGTGTGGTCCTGCGCTCAATCCTTCTCGTGTCACGCTGGTGTCCCATCGTAAGGGAATATGAGGTGTTAATGTGTTTTTTTATGTGATGCCATCAGCCACCTGACAGACGAGAGATAGATCGCCTGATGGTAAGTGATTGCCACCGCCCATAGACAAGCGCGACACCAGTGGTGTCACAAGTGCGCTACCAACCTTTAAACCCATCTTTGCCCTTAGGCTTGATTGTGCTTTCGGTACCCTCACTCATGCAGCGAAACACAGCACAGTGTTCACGCTGGTTTTTTGTGAGACCGTGGTATCATTCCCATTCACGGTCTGGTCGGTCGGCTGATCGTTGAGATTGGCCGCCGTAGCCGTAATCGGTTAAAGGATTATTATTATATTTTTTTCATTAATTATTAAATGTTTACTATAAATAATAAGCATTATCATTGCAGGTGATACACAAAATGGGTCAATGTGTTAAGCGTGGCAATGAAACTGTTTACACAGAGCACACGACCGAGTTTTTATCATTTACTGACTGTAAAGTCTTGTCGTTAACACTTTGTTTAGCGTACGATAGGAAGTCGCTTGTTTTTAATGTACATTTATCGCTATTTTATTTTTAGTATAATCTTGTCTAGACAATGTGTAGGACAGTTACCTTTCCTCACGTGTTGAGACTCGTTTCTGTATTTCACGTGACTGATTCAAATCAACCAACTGCTAATGGACCTCATTCCTGGGGCACCGGCCTAAACTCTCTCCAAAAACATGAGATTCCTTTTTTTATGCGATAGGTGGCCAATGGGCAGGGCACATAGCGAGGAGAACAGACTGCCGTTGGGGCGGAAAGGTCCTCGAGTGGAGGCCACGTACAGGAAGTCGCAGCCGTGGCAGGCCTCCTACAAGGTGGACCGACGATCTGGTGATGATCGCGGGATGGGGAAGGCATAGGACCGATCTGTGTGGAGAACATTGGAGGAGGCATATGTCCAGTAGTGGACGTCTATTGGCTGAAATGATCAGGTGGCAGACGGATCGGAAGGACGGTAAGCGATTGCCGACGCCCATAGACACACGCGACAGCAGTGGAGTCACAAGTGCGCTGCCACCCTTTCCACCGGATTTGACCTCCGGTACCCCCACTCGTACAGCGAAACACAGAACAGTGCTGCTACATGGCCGGTTTTTCTGTGATACATGAAAGACGGCCCTACATCGGAACGTGTTTAGAAAAAGTGCAATTCGACATATACTGCCTAACGCGTAGGTAAAACGAACTCTTTGAAATTAATATCAGCTAGAACCTTAGACAATTTAACCCTGTCTAAGGCTAGAACCCACTTCTTGTGTCTATTTAGTTTGTGCTCTTTTGTACACGCGAGTGTCAAAGGGGTCAGTTTTGGCACGCTAATTGCAATTTTTTTATAGCAATCTTTTGCAATTTATTCTTAAGGTGATAGGCGCCCGATTATCCGAATAATCGGGCGCTTATTTACCTAAACATAGCACTAAAGATCTCTTAGCCATTAGGCGATCCGTCTGTTCATTTGCCACCTAATAAATCAAATTTATTTAAAAAGATGATTATTTCAATTTACGATCAAACATACACTTCGTTTCTATGTGATATTTACATTGAGTAACATTTTTATCAATATTAGGACCACTAGAGCGGGATTCAAAAGGCTTAGAGAATTATTAACTAAGCCAAAAGGCATTCCATAATAATATTTAAAATGTAAGTAAGCGCCCGATTATCCGACCACTACTTTTAACACACCCTGTGGTTTTTTCGTCGTAGGTTAAAGATATAGGTACCTATAAAATAAGACATTAATTTATTTATTTAATTACAGGGTTACCAACATAAGTTACAGGAAGTTACAATAGATTCATTTAACAAAGGTAGCAACCTTTACCTCTGGCTAACTGCACTTACAGTTATAGGTTAACCACAGCATGCGTAAATGAAAAATGCTTAGAAAAAATAAAATGTATAAACTAAACAATAACATACATCTCTTAACTTATAAAATTAACAGTAATCATGCAATTAACAAAAGATAAATAACGAAATGAAAATAATAATAATAATAATAAAAAACAACTACTTAGTCCATCTTTAGTACGTCACTAGTCTTGAGTACTTTCATAAACTTAGGAAGGCTTTGAAAATGAATATCTAGTCCTGTAACATTCAAATAGGATATCTATTTTTTTTAATTTAGGCTGTAAAACCACCTATTTGTAAAAAAAACGACTTTCTTTCAACATCAAACATTGGACAACACAACATGTTTCTACTAACTGATGTTTTTACTTAATACGTTCCCAAAATATAATTCCCAAGACATTCGATAACCTATCTATTATCACCTATTTGCTGTATCCATCAAAGGAAGCGCTCCCCTCCAGGACATAGCTTGCCGTGGTAGACTTGGAAGTCCCTATACAGGTGACACACCCGGGTCGGGCGTTGCAGGGAAAACCTGAGTAGGTGGGGATACTCAGACGCGTCAGCAATGCCTGTGAGTGCGGCGCCGGCATCCAGACCATGGAAAACCTCCTGGCTTGCCCTTCTCCCGGACAGCTGCACCTCCTTCAGGCTAACGATAGTGCAGTCCATGTGGAAAAATCTAATTTTGTCGCCATCGACACGATCTTTCTCCTGTCGATTCCCTCACTGCTGAGGATCGTGACTCCTTCCGATTTTGTCGACCAGCTGCCGCCATCGGCTGCGCTCCGCCACTCGGTGCAGGGCAGTGCTTATCAGGATCTCGAGCTGTTTCGCTATCGGGTCTGACCATCGCTGGGGACTACCTACGACCTCTCGGTCTTCTCCCTTCTACTTTACTTGTACAATCAATCGCTCCAAGTTATCCCCACTCCTTCGTGCAATGTTGTCCAAAATATTGCACGATACGTCTCAAAAGGTGGCGGACAAGCGCTAAGTACTATTATTTAATCTTTGAGGACCGAGACGTCGGTGCGACGGGCAGTCCCATGGTATTCTTAACATGCGGCGCCAGCACCACATTTCAAAGGCGTCGATCCTCGACACGATAAGAAGAAAAAAATCACCTTAAATACACTTTAGGGTGATTCGACCAATCATAAGGCGACGAATGGTGTCGCTAGTTAGGCTAGCGACACCATTCGTTTTTAATTTTAAGCTACTAAACCGGATCTATTTTAAAACAATTTCGGGGTTACAACCTCTCGGCAAACACTTATACTATTTATTGATTAACCATGCACAAATGTTGGATCCTTTTTTATACGCGAAAAATTTATTACCGCCAAAAGCGGCCACTTTTTGCGTGAATCAATTTTCCACCGCGTACGCGTTGGACCCAACATCTGTGCATGGTTATTTAATAAATAGTATAAGTGTTTGCCGAGAGGTTGTAGCCCCGAATTTTTTTAAAATTTATCCGGTTTAGTAGCTAAAAATTTAAATCGATTGGCGTCGCTAGTGTGCCCTACCCGTAACCTTAAGCGTACATTACAAGCACGACATTGTATGTCCTTCCTTGCAAACAATTCTTTATTTACTGACGGCAAATCATTGCCTTGAATCTTATCACCAGACATATTGTCTCAAGGAAAATAAAAAGCATATTTTCCAAAGCATTATGGAGAACAATAAACTGACCTAATTTTTTAAGACCGCACAAAGAAAGTTTCACAATAATGACATAAATATTCTTTTCATTCACGAGAAACAAATGGATTTTTTATGATCGTGTGTTTGAATTTGTGAATAATAAGTTAGTGGATTTAAAGAAGGTACATACTTATAACGGATTTCAATAATAATATTTGTATTGACATGACGTGCAGGTTTCCGCACGATGTTTTTACATCAATCATCATCATCATCAGTGTATCGCAGTCCACTGCTGGACGTAGGCCTCTCCAATTGTTCGCCACCGTGATCTATCCATGGCTTCTCGCATCCAGCTCTTGCCAGCCATCCTGCACAGATCGTCCCCCCACCTAGTCAGAGGGCGCCACATTACGTTTGCCAAGACGCGGTCTCCACTCTAGAACTCGTTGAACGTTGAACACAAAGAATACTCGCTGGAAGTCTTCGGTAATCAAGCTGGCTATATTTCTCTTCTTCTCTCTTCTTCAGCAGCGTGTATTTGCCCACTTTATTCTGTCGTCGATCTTCCTGGACCAAGCTGGAGCTTGAGCCTTGAACTCATCGGATCATCTGGCAGTGTGTCCGCCAACACTCCTCTTTCCATCTCTTGGTCTCCATTCAAGGATATCCTTGCTCACCTCTCATCTCCCCTTCTGCACTATTTTTATACTGTGCTATGACTGACCTCTTGCCATAAATAACTTATCATACCATTTTCTTCCAACGCATCAATTAAATATAAGAAGCAGTATTTATGCCTGTAACAGTTGCATCACCACAGATAGTATGATTGACTGCGGTAGCAGACCAGTGAGCAAGGTCAGGAATACAATAATGTTATCTGAATGGTTAATAAACAATTTCTCTCAATAACAAGTGCTGGTGGTAATGACTTGGTAGGTGTTGATGATATAAGGGCAGTAAGGGTTTGATAATGTCCTCCCACCAATATTTTTGTGATAAGTAGCAGACGGTTTGTCAGAGACTATAGAGCGTAGTATATTGGGAGTCAAATTATCATCAGACCTAATCTTCGCTCCAGAACCCCACAATCGATATCTCCAAAACGGATGATCTTCTCAAACGGACTGAGGG
>CM032488.1:6674869-6698260 GCA_019059595.1 Marasmia exigua | reverse complement strand
CCAGCCCTTTTGCATATCGTACTGAAGCAGTCCGTACGCGCCTCCGCGAACATGTGCGACGCACTGCAGAAGCAAGGCAGCCGCAACAGCGCCCTAAATGCGTTATTATATTGGACACGAAAGGAATCCAGCGCTCTTGTCGTATGCCTAACCCACAGGCTGCATGTGTAAAAGGAGGTACAAAAAGCCCTGAAGAGCGTATTTTTTCATTATATGAACAACGTGCATACCTGCGGGCTATCATATTCGCTCTTACCGACAGCGCCCTCCTCTTTCATTCAATATCTACATCGTCTTTTAAATCCTCAGTCACGACGTGCCCTAGGTACTCAAAGCTACGCACCTGCTTTAGGGTCACACCAGCCAACATGGCGGGCGGCACATGCGACGGACATTTTGTTCCAGATTTAAAGACACACCCCCTTATTACAAATCGCGAATTAAGGATAGTCCCGGCAGCTCCATTTAACAATGCGTATAAGAACAGACATGAACTTTAGTACGGTAATAATGTTAAATCGCGATTTATAATAAGGTGGCATGAGTTCACTTTTATTTGCCCTAAACCCCTTTGCGGTGTAAATATGGAGCTTTCTTCGCTACAACCAAAATTCGACCACCAAAGACTCATCTCTACAATAAGGTTGAAAATAGCACTGACAATTCTGTCCAACAGGCTCTAATAAAAATATTTATCCCCCATAGGTCTCGTCCTCCACTCGACCGGACAAACAGACGGACAATTGAGTGCCCCGTTAACTGTATACATTGGAGGGTTCCGGGACTCGAGACACTCGACAGTCCTCCACATCTTAGCGTGTAATTCCCGGTTGCGTCCAAAGCTGAGATACTCAACAGTATTGAAGAATAATATTGTCCTATAGTGAACGAGCAGAGGATTTTTTTTTTTTGGGAATATGCCGTAGGAGAGCCGCGCTTCGGCATAAATGGGCCGGCCCGACCAGACTGATGCTACGGCCTAACAAAAAAGTAAATAGGCCATTAAGTGCTGACTTGAAGGCCTATTCTCGAGCACTCGACGTTTTAAGTATAATTACCTAAAAATTTGTAAGGACGTATGAAATCTCTAAAATCGACTTCAATCTTGAGTGCACGAGAATTAGCCCCTCTCCAACGTGATTCGCCGATCGAGTGAGGGAACCCCAGTCAGAGGGGGCAAGGGGGATTTTAAGGTTGTCAGCGCACTTCTGACTCCACTAGCGTTCATAGGCGGCGGCCATCTCCTACCATCAGGTAGATGGATAGATGGTAAGCGATTACTGTCACCCACGGACACGCGGAACACCAGTAGATTCTCAAGGACCATTTTTAAGTTGAAATAATTACATAAGTTCTCCTTTCACCATACCCTTTGAGCATGATCCAAAGGTTGACTTGTAGAGAAGGCCTCTGCGCATGTATGGTTTTGTGCAATAAAGTTATAAATAAATAAATGAATGCTCTGCCTTTTTAATTAGAGTATGCTCTTTCTTGAAATTCTGAAAGTGCTATGTACCTGCAAGACGGTTGAAAATACACGGTGTAGATTTCAGAAATTTCTGAACGTTAACCATGATTCAGTTGGTATAGTTCCCCTTTCTAAGGGTTGCGATGGTAATCTTACTTACTTACTACGCTGGCTCACCCGAAGTGGATCTTGGGCTCCGATACGAGAATTCAGTTCATCATTATTATGGCAATGACATCGTGAGGTTACCACCACGTTTCGGATAGTTTCTGAAACGTGTAACCATGATTCAGTTGGTCTGGTTCCCAACCTATTCTGATCTAAGCCACCTGTCGCCAATCCGGCCCTTGTAGGTGACCGAGATCTTGCTCGACCTTTTTTTTTTTTAGTTGCTGCCGGGGGGCGAACGGGTTATGTCGGACTCCCCCCCGCAGAAGGCGGGGGTATACCGACTAAAACTCCTGGGACTCTCCCTCATCGTCCTTAATTGGGCGAGTGTTATGGATCCAGGGCACTGAGCCTAGCACCACGACACCCCCCGTACGGTGCCCGCCTTACACGGCGGGCTGGGCGCTTCTCCCCCCGGGGTCGGGGGGAGGGATGGGGACAGCCGGGAGAGCCGTGCCGTCCCCACCAGGCGTAGGAGGGCGTCCGTGCAATGCTGGCGGTGTAACCCCCGTTACACGCTCCAGCGGACTCCCTCCTCGGAGAGAAAGGAGACGCACATATTGGCGTCGTCTCCTCCCCCTCCGTGCTTTGCGGATCGCAGGGGAGAGAGACTCAGCCTCTCGCTCGCGTTCCGCCTCCTGCTGCCATCACGTGCTCGCAATCTGCAGCAAAGGCCTTCCATCCTCACTCGCTAATATAGCTCTCGCCATATTAATTAGAGAGTGAAAGGTCCTGGCCGACCTTTGCTATCAATGAGATCTTGCTCGACCTTTTTTTTTTTTTTTGTTGACCCAGGAGAAATGCGTTACGCATACCCATCCGTCTGTAAACGGATGGGTATGCGTAACGCACCACCCTCTCAAGGAGCTCCGGCTGGAGGATCTCTGTGACCGGGGGCCTATGGGGCGCAATTTGCTGCGCGCCGCCTTATAAGGCCTCCCCCACGGGTCACGGTCCAGCTCCTCCAGCATCTCCGCCCGCGCGGCGTCTTTGGCCCTGCCGATGGCCCCTTTGAGGGGGCCCCTCGCTAAAGGCCTGGTACAGGCGGTCCTCTTCGGCAGGGTCTCTTTGGCGACGCCGCTTCGCCCTCTGGAAGGCCCGTCGCGCGCCCCGGCAGGTGGCCGACAACTGATCTTGCTCGACCTGGTCTATGCAGTGATATCTAGAGCGCCCTACTGGACTCTCTCTGGACTGGCCCTCTTCACAGCTCGATCAGACTCTATTCTCTCAACGTGGTCGCGCCAGCGTAGCGAAGACAATCGCTTCATTGTAATTAGTAGACTCAGTCATTCTTGGAGCATGGTTAGAGCGTACTCCTGGCTCCAAAGCAACAACTTTGGACGCAACCGGGAATGACACTTTTGACATTATGACGAGGACAGAAACTCTTGCTCGATAGATACCTACGGTCACCGACGATAAACGCGAATGTAAAACCAGCCTTATATAAGGTGTTGGACTTTATTTGCATTGCCATGCAGTGGTAAAAAAACCAAGTTTGCATTCGCCTATCGTATTGGATCGTCGGTCCAATCGCAACGTGTACACCGCTACTGTTTGTGTTTCCTCCGAAGTGTAAACTTGCAAATATTTTAGACGATTACGCCTTCAGCCTACAGGCTCTGTAGGGCGACTATGGAAAAAAGCTTAGATGGACTTTCTAGGACAGTAGTCATCATTCTAATAGAGGAGAGGCGACGCGTTGGAAGAAGGAAAAAGTCGTGGATGAGTAATATAAGGGAGTGGAATGGCATAACATCTGTGGAACGGCTGTTTCGTCTCGCAATGAAAAGAGAGGATTTTGTAAAGCTGACGGCCAACCTTTAGAACTGAAAAAATATTTTAGAAATAAGTTCATCTTACGGTTGTCGCATAAAAATTTCGAAGCACCGCCAGAAATCCCGTATAAACTTACCTGGAACAAACAAAACATTCACAATCAATCACCTTTATTTTCAGTGAACACCCTACCTTTATTTTCATAAACAGTGTTTGTGTAACAAAACAGATGATCCATCTAACGGTTTATCAGTTAACTTAGGACGTCTTTTCACTTCACCTTGGGACTTACTTTTGCAATTGTTCCAAGCAGTACCAACAGATGGCGATGGGTGTAGATTAAATCACGCAAGTGTTTCGCTTTTCCAGTTTGCAAATGAGATTTGTCGATGACTACAAAAGTATCTCTTCATAAAAAGTATAAAGACGAGAGAATATACAGTCGCGAACAAACAATATATATATATATATATATATATATCAAACAAATATACTAATTTCAGAGGCCTACATATATGAAAGTATCTGTGCTTTAGTGATAATTTTATTGTAAATCGATTTCGAAAGTATTCAATATTCAATGAAATATTTTAACATAATATATTACAGAAACGTGCCGATTTCTTAAAAAAATATGAATTTGTGCTTGCTTTTCGCATCCCATAATAATTGCATGGACAAAAGACAAACAACTTGCTCAATCCTAATTTTAATCAAATTGACATGTTTCTGGAGGCTTGTTAAAGTAAATGTAAACTAAATGCAGAACATTTTTGACATCGATTTACATTAAAATTGACACTAGAGCACATATATTTTCATATTTATAGGCCTCTGAAGTTAGTATGTTCGTATGAAAATTAGGTACTGAGTCGATTTGGTTGCTCGCGAGTGTAGATAGATGTACCTACACTTTGTCCTACATTATCACACCAACATTTTGGCGAACTCACCATGTGGAAGTGGAAGTGAAAACCAGCAATCTATCCAAAGTACACAAGAGTAACATTTTCCCGTGAGAATTTATACATTCAAACTTTCGAAGAAGCCTGAAGTACTTATTAAGTTTTTAATTATCTACTTACAAATACTCCTTGGAGAGGATCGTTCAAAAGAATAAACAAACTTCTTGTAATATTAATGAACAAAAGACCAGAACGATTGGAAGTTTTAAAACTAAAAGTGCCAGATGTTGTATGGAAATCAGTAATTTAACTAAATCTCTTAAAACTAAACTCCAGAGCACATTCATTTGCTCAATTACGCGTTTTTCTTCTCTGTCTTTATAAATTCAAAACAAAGACAACAAAACAATTGATGACCCGTTTGGAACAGTGGTAGTGAACGCTGCGTTTGGTCCAAGGGTTGCGGGTTCGATCCCCGCACAGTACAAACATTTGTGTGCATGAACAATGTCTGTTTGTTGTATCTGGGTGTTTTTTTTGTATTATGTATATATTTACAAAAAAATGTTATGTATATATTTGTAATTTTCTACTTCGTACCTCAGTTCTGTGGAACGGTTTGCCTGCGGGATTATTTCCCGACCTTCAAGAGAAGAGCATTCCTCTTTTTAAAAAGGAGGGAAACATAAGCATTCTCTCTGATTTCGCGGATGTTCATGGGCAGCGATGAATACTTTCCATCAAGTGACTCGCTTGCTCGCTTGTCGCCTCTAGCATAAAAAAAAATCCCACTGTTGATTCTGATATCCGTAACACAGGTGCTTGAACTACCTATCTCGGAGTCAGATCAATGCTTGTGTTGTTGTGAAATATTGAAAAAAAAAACACCTACATCAGTAACAACATTTCACTATAAGCCATCCTCCTCAGCTCTTATCTTAGCGTGTGATTCCCAGTTGCGTCCAAAGCCGTCGCTCTGGAGCCCGAGGTACGTTTGCACCATGATTCTTGATTTGGGGTGTATTGTAATTACAATGAAGCGACCGCCGTCTGACCTTCGCAACCCTTTAACAGGGGAACTAGACCAACTGAATCATGGTTACACGTTTCATAAACTATCCGTAACGTGGAGGTGATCTCACGATGTCATTGCCATAATGATGATGAATTGAATCCTCTCAATTTTTCCTTTGTTTTGTTTTGTTTTTATTTTCTGTATCTATTTTGTTTCTTTTCGTTTGTTTGTTCTTTTGTAACTAATGTTGTGCTCGTATGTAGTGTTGTGATGTCCAAAATAATAAAAAAAATTTTTCTTCTTTCTTTCTTTCAATTTAGAAAAAACATTGTTTAAGGTCTATGGGTTATACATAAACGTTCTTTAAACCTTAGAGCACTAAAACGGTGTTATAGTTTTCATTCTTTGTTCGAAAATATTGTATGATTTATTTATTGTTGTCAAAAATGATTTATAACACCGCTTTAGCTAACAAGGGTTTATTGAACGCTCATGAATAATCTTATAGAGATTTAAGATACATTTTTTTAAATATCATTCAGAATTTTATATTCTGTTAAGCTTTTAGACTCGCCAAGTATAAATCTAACGTCAAAGCTATCTTAATAGGTACCTATTACAGACAATGTTTTGCTTTAAAGTCATTATTATTTTTTTACCCTTAATATCGGTATATCAAGCACAAAAAGAGAGTTGCTCGTTAGCAAAATTGGGAGTTGTCTTGTAATGTAAGGTTCGTAAAGTTAAGGGCGCATAAAACTCAGTCAACTAGACACCCTCACCCCAATATCCACCAAATCTCGCTGTAGTTACCCTCCATATTCCAGTGTTGTTTGTTTTTCCCGTTTTTAAGAGTTCCCGTAAACAAGATGACTCGGGTAATGTGGTTGTTAAGGCCAAGTGGCTTGTGTCATGATCCTGGGGCAGTCCGGGTTCGGTCAAAACGAGAGGGTATGTTCCATTTTTGGCACCAGATGCTCTGTAGTATACCTGGAGTTTATTTATTTAGGAAACATGCAATTACATTTGGCTTAAAGTTAAAACAAATAGAAATAACACAGAAATCAGTAAAGTTTCCACAGTTCAGTATTAAAACATAAATAATAAAAAAATAAAGCAGAATGAGACGAATCCAACTCGGCTGGGCAGAATTCGGGAAACTACGCACCATATTTTCGGCCCATCTACTGCAGTGTCTCAAGACGAAAGTCTTCAATGCGTGTGTGTTGCCAGTGATGACATACGGAACCGAAATGTGGCCGCTTACAATGGGCCGATTAAGGAGGCTCAAAGTCACCCAGAGAGCTATCGAGAGGGCTATGCTCGGAGTATCAGAAATAATGAGATCCGCATGAGAACTAAGGTCACAGACATAGCCCAAAGGATTGCATGCCTCAAGTGGCAATGGGCAGGGCACATAGCGAGGAGAACAGACGGCCGTTGGGGCGGAAAGGTCCTCGAATGGAGGCCACGTACAGGAAGTCGCAGCCGTGGCAGGCCCCCCACAAGGTGGACCGACGATCTGGTGAATAGTAAAAAGAAACATAAATACATTAGTCGCCTTGCATGTCATTATTTAGAGTACCTACCCCGCTAAATATTTTCAATTGTAGGTAAGTAAGTACAGGTTTATTGACCACATACATGATTTAGAGGAATAGGATACATTAAGTTACTCCTCACAGAAAACCGGCGTGAAGCAGCACTGTGCTGTAATTCGCTGCGTGAGTGAGGGTACCGGAGGCCCAATCCGGGGGAAAGGGGGATTAAAGCTTGGCAGCGCACTTTTGATGGAAAACGCGATTCGTGTAGGACGCCCTGCGACAAGATGGGATGATGACATTCGAAGGCTGGTTGGTGTGGGCTGGATGAGAGTGGCCGAAAATCGGGAGCAGTGGCGTGCACTAGGGGAGACCTATGTCCAGCAGTGGACGAGTGTGGGTTGCTGATGATGATGATGATGATGAGCGCACTTTTGACTCCATTAGTATCGCGGGTGTATAGACTATGGGCGGAGGCAATCGCTTACCATCAGGCGATCCGCCTACTCGTCTGCCACCCATCACATAAAAAATAAGTAACAATATACAATTGCAAAGTAAGTCGCCGTTTAATTTGTTAGATACCTCTAAATAAAACAATCCATTTTGATAGTGAAGGTGGACCGACGATCTGGTGAAGATCGCGGGAATCCATTGGATGCGGGCGGCGCAGGACCGATCTGTGTGGAGAACATTGGGGGAGGCCTATGTCCAGCAGTGGACATCTATTGGCTGAAATGATGATGATGACGATGATTTTGATAGTCGTCATTACCTATCCACGACTATGGACTTCAAAAAATAAAAATACAAAATTTTGGGCGAAACACCCAATACAGGTGTCAAACCTTAACTCGACGAGTGGAACACACCACAAATGGGCTAGGCTATACCAGTCTATAGGCACGGGGTATACCAGTTTTTCCCGATGGATTACGGCTATAGCTTGTTGGATGAAGCAGGTGTAAAATGTTAAGCCCTAGGTGTAACCATAAGCTTACTTATGTAACCACTCAGATGTTTTTTAATTATAATTTATTCACAAGGAACACGGTACGGTACGAGAAATTTAAGAACAAACAGGAAACCGCTCAAGGATTTTGTTTTATGCTAGAGGCGACAAACGAGCAAGCGAGGCACCTGATGAGAAGTAATCGTTTATGTGTTGACGGCCTTTTTAAAAAGGAGTACGCTCTTCTCTTGAAGGTCCCTAAGTCAGAGCCGTCGGGAAACACTCCTGCAGCCAAACCGTTTCACAGAACTGAGGTACCTACTTGGTAGAAAGTTCCGCGAAAAACGCACAGTATTAGACCGCCATCCATCGAATTGATGGGGATGGAATGACAATTCTTGGGTAGTCGTGGAGAATGGCTATAACATCCGATTATATTCTACATTATTATATTCTACGTTACTTTTTAAAATATTATTTTGGCGACCCTACACATAACCCTCTAGGCATTTGGGTTTTGCCTGTCTCTGACAACAAGTCGATATTGTTGATTAGTTTTTGTTTTTAACATTATCACCCTCGTTTAGGGGTCTTGTTTGCGTCTGGTTTAGAGTGGTAACTTTTGTAAATTGAGCGAGAACCGAAAACAGGGGAACAATGCAAGAAGCATGTTTTAAGATCGATTACGTCATCAATCGCCAACAAACAAATCAGCGTCAGACTTAGAGTGTTTTTGTGATAGGTGGCAGATGAGCAGACGGATCACCTGATGGTAAGCGATTGCAACACTTGTGGAGTAACAAGGGCGCTGTAACCATAGAGTAACTTATATATACTGAGATAGAAGCATTAGTCGGCTAGCTAGTGCTAGCGCCATCTAGAGGAAAACGACCAATACTAAATAACTATGTAAGTACGGCCACCTTAGAGAATTAATGAAATATCAGAAACCATTTCATTTATTTGCTATAAAACTAAATCTTAATACTCTCTACAAGAACTCTGCTTTATTACCCATACTTTAGAAAAAACCGCCCATGTGCGAGTCGGACTCGCCCATGAAGGGTTCCGTAGAAAAAGCCGGGAGTCCATAACACAAGGATAATACTTAAAGAAGTTTCTAAAGTAATTAAAAATTCATTATGTATACCTAAGTTCTTTTAATACGAGTATGTATGTCTATTTGCTATCGCGTGATGTAAAATATATAACATCATTTATATTAAACTGCACATCGCGCTAACGTCTGCAATAAAAAATCCGAATCGTCGAAGAAAACCATATTTACGCAATTATGAACCTTCTCACATTGACATACAAGCGAACAATTTTAGCTATCTATTTGCACGCGAAAATTTTAGGGTTGCCAACTATACCAGAATTTCATTTTATAATTTTAAATACAGATCGGTCAATACGGAGAGCCACGCTACAGCATGAATGGGCCGGCTCGACCGGAATGATACCACGGCTTCACAGAAAACCGGCGTGATGCAGCACTGTGCTGTGTTTCACTGCGTGAGTGAGGGTACCGGAGGTCCAATTCGAGCGAAAGGGGGGTTTAAAGGTTGGCAGCGCACTTGTGACTCCAGTTGTGGCGCCGGCAATTGCTAACCGTGATCCGTCTGCTCGTCTGCCACCTATCACATAAAAAAAAACTAATGTACAGCCCGGCTAGCTACTGGCTAAGTCCGATGGACTCGCTGACCAAAGTAGGATGTTAGGCAGCATTTTAGGCGTTGTACGGCAGGTTAACACCCCTCCCACGTAAAAGTTACGAAACCGAATAAAGAGAAAAAACGATCTGATTCTTATAACGACCAACGGCACCAAATAATGGACCTTTGGGAGGACGCCTGGTAGGCCGGCCTAGGTATCGCAGGAAAGACGTCGTCGAAAATGATCTGCGGGAACTTCAGGCCGGTGACCGGCGACAAGTAGTGCAGGATCGACCAAAGTGGCGTTCTCTTGTTTCGGAAGCTAAGACTCGTTTCGGGTCACTGATTCAGTGGAGTAAGTAAGTTAATAAGTAATGTACAGCTCTATGAGCAGTCACTAATCGTGGCGAAACGAAAGTCCTACGTAAAACTATGGGTCTAGTGAACATAGTAACGCATTATTTGTTTTACTCCGGGAAAACGTCTGTCAACCCTAAGTCCATAGACAGACAGACGGAAATCGCGTGTCCCATCGCCGTATGCGCAGCTTCACGCCCGGCTAGCTGCAGCGAAAGTGGGCGGATGTTACGATATTAGGTGTCATTATAATGTGTTGTACTGCGAGGGGTTTGGGAGGAAATAATATGATATGTACGAAAAATATGATGACATACGGTGCGATGCAGTGATGACATACGGAACCGAAACGTGGCCGCTTACAATGTGCCATTAAGGAGGCTCAAAGTCACCCAGAGAGCAATGGAGAGAGCTATGCTCGGAGTCTCCCTGCGTGATCATATCAGAAATGATGAGATCCGCAGGAGAACTAAGGTTACAGACATAGCCCAAAGGATTGCATGCCTCAAGTGGCAATGGGCAGGGCACATAGCGAGGAGAACAGACGGCCGTTGGGGCGGAAAGGTCCTCGAGTGGAGGCCACGTACAGGAAGTCGCAGCCGTGGCAGGCCCCCCACAAGGTGGACCGACGATCTGGTGAAGATCGCGGGAATCCATTGGATGCGGGCGGCACAGGACCGATCTGTGTGGAGAGCATTGGGGGAGGCCTATGTCCAGCAGTGGACGTCTATTGGCTGAAATGATGATGATGATGACGAAAAAGATTATGCAACAGTGAACGAATGGTGCACTGTCAACCTTTTGATCCCCCTTCCCCCGATTAGGCCACAGGTATCTTCATTCACTCAATCAAATCAATCAAATAATTCTTTATTTGCATAGGCTTGTACACAGCACTTACAAATCGTCATACATTTGAATGATTTAAAACTATTTATAAGTACTTATGTAATAATTTACATGGTAATACATATATATGTTGATACATAAAATATACTAAAGAAATAAATGAACATAATGCGATTCTACCACCGGCTCGGAAAGTTGTTTCTGGTCGAGAAGATCCGGCAAGAAACTCGCCAGTTACTCTTTTTAATCGCCAACTTTTTTACAATGGTTTATTATCCTCATACCAAGTCATACAGTCTAATGCAACACAAAATAGAATGAAGCAAATTAAAAGCTAAATATGAGGTAAACCGAAGCGGACCAGTCCCCAAAGGTGGCACCTGTTCACAAGTATGACGTATGTGTCAGCCATCATTTCACTCAACCATATTAGAGGGAATGTAATGACCCGCCACATAACGCCACCACCTCAGAGACATTTGAGTGAGCATGACTACTTAGGTTCCCCTCATAGGTCACAGAGTACTTAATCCAATACTAATAAACTGCAGGACGAGGTGTACAATAGTAGGTGGTTAGCATCTTGTCAATTGTTTGATTAATCAATACTAATCAATTTGTATACAATAATAAATGCTGCTAAGCCTAATTTATTAAAATTGATTAATTATATAATAATAGTGATTTCAGTAAATATTTATAAAATTACTACATGCTGCACACATGTGGCACGGAGGTCATTATGTCCACGAATCCTTATCATTTAAGTAATCTACAATTTTATAGTATCCTTTACTCATTAAACAGGTTTTCACGTGGGATTTAAATTTATGCGTTGGTAACTCAATTACATTTTGTGGCAACTTATTGTACATTTTAATACTTTGTCCAACAAATGAACTATTAATCTTTTGGAGCTTCAGATTTGGAATCGCGAGCTTGTGTTTATTTCTAGTGTTAAAACCATGACAATCAGATTTTTTAGAAAAAATATCAATGTTCTTACGCACGTACAAAATACAGTCCAAAATGTATTGGGAAGCTACAGTTAAAATGTCGATATTCTTAAACAGTTCTTTCAGCGAATCGCGAGGCCTAAGGTTGTATATGGAGCGGATGGCCCTCTTCTGCAATACAAAAATAGTCTGTATCTCAGCCGCCGACCCCCACAACAAAAGACCATATGACATTATACTATGAAAATAACTAAAATAAACCAGTCTCGCGGTTTCAATATCAGTCAGATGTCTGATCTTCTTAACCGCATATGCGGCGGAACTAAGTCTTCCCGCCAAGGCTGCCAAGTGTGGATTCCATTGAAGTTTGGCATCCAGTGTAATACCTAAGAAAATTGACGAATTAATAACTTCAATGTGTTCATTATTCATAACGACGTTTGTGTTGACCTGCTTTACATTGGGCATAGTGAATTTTACACATTTGGTTTTCTTGGCATTTAAAAGCAAGTTGTTAGTTGTTAACCAATGTAGCACTTGTGAGAGGGTGTCATTTACGTCGTCAAACGTATCTTTTCGACGGTCAACGTTAAAAATCAACGAGGTATCATCAGCAAATAACACTACTTCACAAAGATCTTGTGCAAAGTAAGGGAGGTCATTTATGTATATTAGGAAGAGCAGAGGTCCCAATATTGATCCTTGGGGCACTCCCATTAATAGAGGGGCGCCTGAAGAGTCAGTTCCATTGACACTGACTTTCTGAAGTCTATCTGATAAGTAAGAATTTATCAAACTTAATGCATTATTTAGAACACCATAGTGAGCTAACTTCAACAACAATGTTTGATGCTCAACGCAATCAAACGCCTTCGAGAGGTCACAGAAAACACCAATTGCATCCTGTTTGTTTTCCCATGCATCAAAAATATACTTAATAAGTGCAACTCCTGCGTCAGTGGTTGACTTACCCTTGGTAAACCCAAATTGTTTACTATGAAGTAAGTCGTTAACTTTAAAATGAGACAGCAACTGAACGAATATGACTTTTTCAAAAATTTTACTCAGTGCTGGTAATATAGAAATAGGCCTAAAGTTAGAAGGGTCACTTTTTTCACCTGATTTAAATAACGGTATGATTTTGCTATACTTCATTAAGCTAGGAAACTGACCCTCATCAATACATCTGTTGAATATCGTTGCCAAATGGGGTGCAATAACTAGTATTATATTTCTTAAAATGTCTACTGATATTCCCCAAAGATCTTCAGTTTTTTTCATATTCAGATCTTTGAAAGTTTTAACTATTATCTCGGAGGTTACATGGTTAAATTTGAAAGGCGTTTGACACTCGATGAAACACGCTGGCTTTTTGTGAGACCATGGTAGGAATAGGCACATTTCGTACATATTATTAGTAATAGAACCTAAATCTTTCAAAAATCACTTCCTATCTCTATTCTATAGGTGCACTGTTTTTTCCTTGTCTCTTCTTCCCTTTTTAATGTGGTCTGCTCTCTGGTCATTTATACCTATCTATAAGAAATATTTTTATTGAATTTGTTATAAATTATTTATGTATATATTATTGGCATTGTATGTATTGTTTATTATTATTTATGTAATGTAATAATATTAATATATAAAATAATGTATATTTCTGCCATTCTCAATTTCATTTTTTAAACTACTTTGCACTACCTTCCCTTATTACGAATACGATATTTCTTTCCTCTACCCAAAGGTTGTCTGGAAGAAATCGCTACAAGCGATAAGACCGCCTTATTGTACTGTCTGTTGCTTTTGTATCATGCTTGTTTTTTGTTTTTGTGCAATAAAGAATATCTATCTATCTATCTATCTATGTTTTTTTTTTGAGATGGCAGAAGTGTTTATTGTTATTATTGAATGTTCAATTATAATTTTAAGGGTTTTGTTTGTTTAAAGTAAATCCATTATTGGCTGTGTTAAGAGTATAAGATCAGTGTACTAATTTTTAAGAGCTGTGGATTTTGTGTTTCAATAAAATTAAAAATAAAAGTAAGCGGGGTTCTTGCACGAGCGATCCTTTGCTCCATCCTCCAAAATACTTTACTTGCACGAAAAAATCTTCGCATATTCATTCAGCATATTCTCCGTCTTCATATACCCTACACGTATTTTACATTTACTTTGTGATAGGCAGAAGAGCAGACGGATCACCTGATGATTAGCGATCGCCGCCGCCCACGGACACCCGGGTAGTGGAGTCACAAGTGCGCTGTCAACCTTTTAACCCCCACTTTCCCCCGGATTGGGCCTCCGGTACCCTCACTCACGTAGCGAAACGCAGCACAGTTCTTCACGCCGGTTTTCTGTGATGCCGTAGTATCACTCCGGTCGATGCACTTAAAGAATGTCTTAATTAAGTAGGGCCATCATTTAACAATCACCCAGCCGTGACGCGGCGCCTAAAGCTCTACCAAATCAAAACGAACCCCTCAATTACGCCACCGCTTCCGCAATTGAAGAACGATAAAAATCGTTCGATTTCAGATGATTCAAACCGTTTCGTTCACTGTAAAACTGGTCGTATACAAAACCCGTTTTTAAATTGATACAGTATAAGAATATGTACAGTACAGAAATGTAGGCATGCAAAGCGTAGATAGATAGATATACTCTATTGCACAAAAAAACACAAATTGAAAAAACTAGGCATTACAGAAACTTAATTGTACAATGCCGTGTGGTCCCCGGCAGAGTAGAATAGGCCACCCTCACTCTTACCGAGGTGTCGTAAAAGGCGACTAAGGTAAAGCTGCTGGCATGATCATCAGCACCCAGAGAAGGAAAACTCTGCATTTATATCAAAACCCTCGCCAACCCGTCTGCCAAGCGTAGTGAGTATGGCAATTACCCCTCATGGGATTGAGGGAGGCCCGTGCCCCAGCAGTGGGGACTTAAATGGACTGATGCTGATGATGATGATGAATTGTACAATTTCGGCGGTCTTATCGCTGGAAGCGATTTCTACCAGACAACCTTCAGGAAAAGGACATATGATAGTAGAGGAGGGGTAGGCTAGGTAGGGGCTAATTTATTTAATTTAGAAGTTATGAGGGAACAGATGAACAACCATAATCATAAACCTCCTTTTTGCTTCGCCATAGTCGGGTAAAAAATTGCATAATTATGAAGGGAAATTTGAGGAATAATGAAAAAAAGCATTCTTGTTGCAATTTCAGTTCTATTACACTTCTTTTATTATGCTAGATACGACGCGACAAACGAGCAAGCGAGTCACCAGATGTTATGTAATCATCGCCGCATATAAAATCTACGATATCAGACAGGTCGCTGATGCGATTGAACGCTCTTTTAATACAATTTTCAGGTTTCGCCAATCTAGCCCACCTTAAAACTTAATCAGGGGTGATTGAAAAATGGCTGCTGTGAGTTGTAATATATAAAAAAGATAAATTACTAGCGACAAAATAAGTAGTTTCAAAGTTAATTCGAAGTTCTCCTACTACTTCAGACCCGACTGTGCAACCACACGCACAGTCCCCAATCGGATACGCGTACGGCGCAAAAGTACCATTTCCACGACTATCGAACTCGGATTTATATTTTACGTTCCGTTTTACTGTTCCAGTAGTTTTATCTGTCTTTTATCTATTCGTTTTGGGTGAAATTCGAGCGTTTATTTCCAAACTGCTTCAAAGACACGTTTTAGAGTTTCGTTTTTCGAACGTGGAACCGAACGTGTTTTTGATTTGTACCAAACCGTTCGCTCCGAGAATTGGAAGAAAAACTAAGGCGTACGTCACTCTTTTTTTCAACAGTGCGTAACTAGGCATCGTAAAAAAAAAGTGGGGTGGCGAGTAAAAAGTATCGATTGAATTTCACTTCCGGAAAATTCATTCTACTTTTCGAATGGCCAGGTTAGGTCGCAATCTCAACTGTTGTAATAATAAAAATAATATCCTCCAACCGATTTCGGCTAAGGCGGCCAATCTCAACGATCAGCCACTTACCTATATTATAGTACTCAAACACAAGTGCACTCTCTATTCCCTTGCCCTGATATTCCGATGGGACACCAGTGTGTAACACGACCGGAGAGAGATCGGGGGCAGGATCAACGGCTTAACGTGCTTTTCGAAGCACGGGGGTACAAGACCGGCAACTTCCGGACTCCGGGCTGACACTGAGAATTTCTTAACAGAAAAACTCAGGTTCAACATTTGGCCCGACCCGGTGGTCGGACCCAGGGCCCCAAGCGCAGACGTCGCGTCGCTTTAAGTGCGACGCACTGCCCACTGCGCCAAAAAAGCAGCAGGCTGACACTTGACCACAATCGCACCTGATGGAAAACGACGACGAGGACTAGAACGAGACTCGTTTGCCTAGCACATATCGCCTGTTCACTCTTGCCTTAAAAATGACGATGGTGCCTAATGGTAAGTGATGATGTAAGCGGAAGGTGCATCATGTCTGTCTAAAAACAACCTATTCACTCATCTCATTGTCAAGCGAATATCGTTCCAGCTTTTACTAATTTGGGTGTAGATCCTAACCACGAACTACTAAACTATATTTACTTGCATAAAGGAAACGTGTTTTTTACTAAAATCATAACGTTGAGGGATCACTTCAGCGATCCTATCAGATTCAGTGATCCGGCAGAGAACAAAAGTTATCGACATTGCTCACCGGATTAGCAAGCTTAAGTGGCAGTGGGCTGGCCATATTAGCCGCAGAACCGACAACCGATGGGGTAAACGGGTTCTGGAGTGGAGACCGCGTCTTGGCAAACGTAATGTAGGGCGCCCTCTGGCTAGGTGGGGGGACGATCTGCGCAGGATGGCTGGCAAGAGCTGGATGCGAGAAGCCATGGATAGATCACAGTGGCGAACAATTGGAGAGGCCTACGTCCAGCAGTGGACTGCGATAGGCTGATGATGATGATGATGATCACTTCAGCTGGCAGTGAAATCCACTCCTTAGACGAACTCAATAGAACCGTACAGGCAAATAACGAAAAGGTTTGTCAGTTTAAAAATTGATTCGTTTGATATGCTATGACCACTTATTACCTTTCGTAAATTTGTAAGAGTAATACGTGTTGCACAGAAAATTGAACTTAACTGTAAGATCAGAAAGTTCAGATTTGCTTGTAGCAACATTGATTCCCTGTTGATGTAAAGAAAATTTAAAGAAGGTTGGCAGATCTTTTTAAAACGGCATGTTAGTATAACTGATTCTTGCCGTGCAAGCGAAATTTACCTTAAGGTGACGAACTTTTTTAGGGTTCCATAGCCAAATGGCAAAAAACGGAACTCTTATAGATTCGTCATGTTTGTCCGTCTGTGTGTCCGTCCGTATGTCACAGCCACTTTTCTCTGAAACTATAAGGACTACACTATTGAAACTTGGTATATAGATGTATTTTGCTAACCGCATAAAAATTTTTACATAAAAATAGGAAAAAATAAAAAAAATTGGCGGGGTCTCCATGCTTGAAACTGAAACTCAAAAAATTTTTTTCATTAAACCTAGAAGTGTGGGGTATCTATGGATAGGTGTTTAAAAATGATGTTACGGTTTTTAACATATTTTTTTTCTAAACACAATACTTTGCGCAAGACACGCTCCCAAAGTGTTAAATTGTAATTGTGGAATTATATTTCGGCCGCAGAATTTCCGATCCGATACGACATTGATATTCAAATATTTATCGAGCTTAAATCTTAAAAAAGCCGGTAACCCATCTGCTTGCCTTACAGTCTAATATTACGTCCATGGATTGTACCATGGGAATATGAGGGTAAGGGTAATAGAAAGTGCACTTGTGTTTGCGCACACACATGAGCACTACGTGTCTGATCGTTGAGATTAGCTGCCGTAGCCGTAATCGGTTGGAGGATATTATGTCAATGGATGCATGTGATTGGTTAGCACCATGACACTATAGATTTTTTTTTATGCTAGAGGCGGACAAACGAGCAAGCGAGTCACCTGATGGAAAGTAATCATCGTCGCCCTCACATCTGCGAAATCAGAGAGATCGCTAATGTGTTGCCGGCCTTTTTTTTAAAAAAGAGTACGCTCTTCTCTTGAAGATCCCTAAGTCGTAGCCGTCCGGAAATACTCCTGCTGCCAAACCGTTCCACAGAACTGAGGTACGTGGTAGAAAGTTCCGGGAGAAACGCACAGTATTAGACCGCCATCCATCGAGATGATGAGAATGGAATGACAATCGCTTGCGAGTGGTTCGATATAAGAATTCGGCCGCAGGGAGTAGATCAAACAGTTCTTCAGAGCACTCCCCATGATAAATGCGGTATAGAATGCTGAGGGATGCTATGTAAAGAAAGAAAGAAAAATCGTTTATTTTTGCACATTACACAGTTCTCACTACATGCATGGTGAAAAAGAATGTACAAAAAAATAGGTCCCCGCTCAGCATGTGCTGTGGCCGACAACCTCAGCGCTGATCTTCCGCGGGTGCCTTTTTTGATGTAAAATATAAAATAAAAATAAAAAACAAAAAACACAACAACAATACACACTAAAAAAAAAAACATTAATTAAAACACATTATCTGCACATAACCGAAATAAGCAAATAAATAAATAAATAAATATATCCACATATATACACTCATATAAAAAAAAAACAGAAATAATTCCCATTAAATATGGATGTATGTATGTAGTTAACAGTTAATTAGTATTCTAACTCTAAAACATTATAGTTGTTAATGTAACTACTGTACGTTCACAAAAGGTTACGGTCACAAAAGGTTTTTAAATCTCGTGTTATCTCGAGATTTTAGGAAATGAGCCTAGGCGATTTTTAATGGCATTCGCGATTTTAAGATACCAAGTTATGTGCAGTCTTATACACTACTTTGCTTACTTACTTTCTTCTGCGCTACCACTCTTTGTGGGTCTTGGCATCTTCTACTATGGACTGCCAAGCGCGCGATCCCTGGCTGTCTTACCCTGGTTAACCTATCACTGGATAAGTTTAAGTCTCATATTAAAACCTGCCTAATGAAGAAAGGTTACTATAGTGTACAACACTAATTAAATGATAAGGATTCTTGGTCAAGTTAATTGATTAATATTTTGAGTTATTATTCATAGTAGTCTATTAACTTTCATAATTGTATTTTATTTTCTCGATTGAAAAGAGTAACTACCGAATTTCTTGCTGGACTCTTCTCAGTGGAAATCGACATTCCGAACCAGCGGTAGATGATAATATGTGTACCTATTTTGACATTCATAAGTGTTTTGTATGGACCTAAATTGAATAAAGATTTTTTTTATCTTTATATTTACTTCTCTATTCTTACTGGGTATTAAGCACCTACATATATACCCAAAACTGGAATTCAAGACCAAAAAATCTACTACAATGTTGCCACTGCAATAAAATGATCGTACAATAGTACCTATATACCTATTTCTTAAAAACATACGCCAACATAATTTGTTTATTGGTAATTTTAATTCTATAATATAAAGAAGTAATTTTATTGACTTATATTTACATAAATGCAAGACAATTTAATAAAAACTTAATCATCCGTAATGTTTGGTAGAAAAGCTGGTATTGAGCTTGTGTCACTTTAGGTTTTAATAACATTTGGTACAACATTTGAACTTACATGTTGTTTCGTGCAGTGAGGTGCGGCAAAGGGATATTAATATAGGAATCTTTGAAATTTAATCGTTTTAAACAATGCTATTGTGTGTTGTCACCTGCACCACTTGCTAGGACCTAAGAGAGTCTTAAAACCTGCGATTTCGTTAAGAGTAGTCTCGGCAGAATCCATAGGTCGAGTGACCGACTCAAGATTCCATAGTCAGAGATTCTGACATTAGTGATGGTGAAGATGAAGATGTAATTAAGTTTCTATTTTTTGAGAAAATCCTTGTCATGAATTGTGCCAGCCTATACTAAGAAAATAAGCATATAACAAAAAGGTTGAAAAAACCTGAAAACTTAATTTGACAATGACATAAGTGACATTGATTCATTTGACATTGACGTATCTGTCGTAGTTTTTTTGGTCTTGAATTCCAGTTTCACGTATAGTTACTAAAATAGAATCACCTTTAAAAGTTGTTGACGTCCAACCAACTATTCCCACTTTTGTCGTCTGTGGAACCGTCACCGACTGCGTCGAAGGAGACGTCGGTTGCGAAAACGGTTGCGAGACCAAAGAAACTTGTTGAACCTGTCTTTGAAACAAGTATAGTGATCAACTGATCCTTAATGTTAATGATGAAGGTTGGAGAGATACAGAGGCACATACAAATACAATTTAGAGAGAGCGAGAAAGCTACCGACGATGGTATTTCCGAATAGATACGACCTGGTGATCTTCAAGAAAAAGAGCTTATTCCTCCCTTAAGAGCCGGTAACGCATCTGTGATGCCTCGTGTCATCATCATCGTTGCTGAAAATCAGCGCTGACCTATGTCAGCATTAGCTGAGCCACTGCCTTTTTGCTTTCCTTAGATTAATGTTAATATTTTAAAACTAAGTATGTCTACACAGAAGAGCAAGTTAAATCCGATTGCTTACGATTGCGTGAGCAGATGTAATACAGACTTTATTGCGTTACGTTAAGGTTAAATACAATAAATCCAGAGAGGAATGCTATCTCTCTCTTAGCCGCAATCTCACCAAACATGGCGCTAACGCATCAACCAATAAGAAAACGTAATTTTGGGCGCTCGTTAATGGAGCGTCGTGATTGGTTAAGATTTTGCCGCAGTTTTCGAAAATAAGACTTCGGCGCAGGTACATTGGTGTACCTACCTGTTTTGTTGTATCACAAAGTAATAAACGTATATTTATTTATTTATGTGTTGCAGATATCCATGGGCGGCGGTAATCACCATCAGGTAATCACCAATAAATAATAATAAACAATACATACATACCTAATAATATATCAATAGATAATTTATAACAAAAATAAATACAAATATTTCTTATAGATAGGTATAAATGACCAGAGAGCAGACCACATTAAATGGGAAGAAGAGACAACGAAAAACAGTGTACATATTTAAGCTAATGTTCATTAACTTTAGTATTGGTAGTCTCTATGCGTATCAAAATAAGTGTCAATATTTTTTCTTAAGTAGCCAACTAAGTAAATCAACGACTCCGAGTGTGGCAGTTAGTCCCACTCGGGCCCAGTCTTCGAAAATTGGCCGTTTTCCGATGCGAACTGAATGAAATTTCAGTATTAAATACCTTCATCTCAAGTCATGCAACACATGTAAAATATTTGTTATAAATTCATCCGCCAAATGAGTAAAATGGAGGTTAAAGGTTTGTATGAGAGTACGTGGATTTTGAAAATTGAGTCCTGAAACGAAGTGGAAGGGCCAGTAGTAACTTATATTGTAAGAGTTATCTGCATGTGATTTGTGTGCGTGTGTTGCACACTTTTTAAATAAAACATTTATACATACTGGTACAAATAAATAGCTACATTTTTATACGTCTTCCTCCTTCTCATGTGGAGTAATTTAAAAAGCTAAACACGTCTATTGACAAGGCGTTAGGTAAATACATTTTCCCGATTCAACAGGGTGACCACACTTAACTAGAGTAAGCAGAAATTAACAAATAATTATTTAGATTTTCGCGTTGCATAGTTATCAATTATGGATTATAATCACGAGAATTGACATTTGATCATGAACTCAAAAATTTACGACGCGTCAATTCCCGTGATTATAATTATTGTTGTAATCCACAGATATTGACTTTTGAAAAGACTAAGGATTTTTTTTTTTTTTTTTTTAATTCTAATGCAATTCCACGGACACTGGTTCCGTGCCTTTATTGTGCTTGTTTTTAAAGTGTTACAAATTATTTTTGATATTTGCTCCGCGATAAAATTAAACTAATTAAATTACAATAACAATCTTAAGTTTAGGCAGTCGTGCATGGTTAATGTTAATAAAATGTACTGTCATTATTATTTTTTGGGGTAGGAGGTATGGTGATTTTTATGTAGTTAAGGACCTCAGAGGAGGGTTCAGGGGTATGTTAGTACTTTATCTTTTATTTGCAAGCTTGTCCCTAACCGCGTCATCGCCCCGGCGGATCGCCATTTTGAGGTTGTACTCGGTTATTTTTTCGATGGTAGCCTTCGATGCCATTGATATTAGGCGCGCTGTGGCGTCGTTAGTGGCGTTATCTGTATAATATACACAAGTTTTTTGTGTGTCTGGAGATGGCTACCACCGCGTGTGGGACACTTTGTAGGAGATGGGACTGTTTGGGAGTTGTTCTGACTATCGCAACGTTCTCGAATGTCTGTCCCTGGCTTCGTGGATTGTCAGAGTGCGCGATCCTTCGTCTGATCCGTACCCCTGCTGATTAAGAGAGCTTTCTCGGCCTGGGTGTGAACGAGATACAGGGTTCTTTCGGACTTGGGTATCTGCGCATCTGAAAATCGTTTCAGCTGTAGGACTTAGTTCGGGTGTTAGCCGAGTATATGCCACTGTAGATTTCTCTAAGGGCATACGCTACGTCTTGTGGGTTGCGATAAGTGCACAACAACTCCTTTGTGATGTTGGTGATTTTGTTTGGTCTGTTGTAGTGTAGGGGAAAGAGATTGCAGCGGTCAATATAAGGGAGTTGGTTGTTGTCACCCAGCAGCGTAACCTTGCTGGCTTTACTATTTGGATGGCCAGGACTATGGATCCGAAATGGTTCATAAGGGCTTCGTCCACCACTAGGTGTGTACACGATTCACCCTTACTCATACCATTTACAAGTAGGGATGCCATGGTCCTCACTCTTTTCTTCGCTTTATCTCCAATTCGTAATTCCAGCTTCTCTCTGAGGTCATTTGCTGCCTCTGTGGTGGTGGTGACAATCATGTCCTCTTCGACGTTTATTTGGGACATGACCCATGTCGTCTTGCCGCACCCTGGGACTCCGTTGACCCAATCAATGGCAGGTTTTATCCAGTGCTCCGGTTTTCTGCCTTCAGACAAATCTCCAGAAATAGTGTTGGCCATTTCCAAAATTTTGTCGTCAAGCATCACCTTGGTGCACTTAGCTACCACTACTAAAGGGTCTCCGGCAGGTGTTCTAAAAGTAATCTTCCCATCCTCTTCCTTTTGGTTTTCGTCCAGATTCACGAAACCACACGTCTTGCTGTAGCCTGCCATATAGGACCCCGACATCTCTCCCAGTAGGACTGTAGAGGTGTCGTTGTCGTATATAGACTGCCTCAGCTTCCCTCAGTTTGATTTGCAACATTCTGCCGTTTAGGCCGACTAAACCTCTCCCGTAGGTCGTGATGATCTCTTTGCAGATATCCTCATTGACTTTCCGGGTGGCTTCTAGTGACTGCTACAAATTCTATGAAAGCATTGAGCATGTGGTCTTCTGTTCTACCGCAGGTCGGAGTTCAGGTGGTGTCACTTGTCCCATGTCTGCTCGGGTGCGGTCTTTCGGTGTTGATGGCTCTGGTCCCAACTTTTTTGTGGGGGTCGCCATATTTTCAATCGCAGATTGGAGCGCTGCAATCTCTCTCATCCGTCGCAGCCTTTTCGCTACCACTTCGGGGATTGAACTTATTGCTCTAGGCCCGGCGAGATGCTCACAGTGTTTTTCGCCATAGCCGTGCAGAACGCGATGCACACTCTTTCTGATTTTGCTTCCATGAACGAGTGCGACACCTCGCATACGCAAACTGGGATTTTCC
>CM032488.1:6639431-6658410 GCA_019059595.1 Marasmia exigua | reverse complement strand
CCCCGGCTTTTCCGCAACTCATTCATATTTATAACGAAAACACCAGGGTTACAAACAAAGACAAGTACAACAGTTCAGCTATGTGACTTTAGCTTTAAGATAGGGTGACTAGTTAATGTACGTTTCCAGGATGAAAAAAAAAACCAGGGTGTATCGGTGACATTTACATCCCTTTGACCACGTCTTCTTATAACCTTTCTAAACTTTTGTTATATGACTTTGACCGTGGGAGAGCCAAGCTTCGGCACGAATAGGCCGGCTTGACTGGAGTGATACCACGGCCTAACAGAAAACCGGCGTGAAGCAGCACTGTGCTGTGTTTCGCTGCGTGAGTGAGGTTAGCGGAGGCGCAATCCGGAGGAAGGGGGGTTTAGTGGTGCTGATGAGCTGCGGCGATCGCTTACCATCAGGTGATCCGTCTGCCACCTATCACATAAAAAAAAAAACTTTTGGAAAGTTGCATAAAAATAATTTAACTTTTCCTCCTCATCTTAGCGTGTAATTTCCAGTTGCATCCATTCCCAATTACCAGTCGCTTCATTTCATTTCAAAAGATCATTACAATGAAGCACCTGACCTTAGGAACCCTTAAACAGGGGAATCAGACCAACTGGATCATGACACATTCAGAATCATTATCTTAAATATAACAGGTATCTACAATTTTGCGAAACTATCCGAGACATGCAGGTTTTCACATGATGTTTTCCCTCATCACCGAGCTATTAGAAGTAGTAGAACTCGCTCAATAAAAATAATTCAACTGTCCTACAAAGTTAGCTACTTCCCATTTATGCGGAAGCGTAGCTCCCCTAAAGTACGACATGCAGCTTTTGCTCGCGTAGCTTACCAGATCATGTCCCAGCACCAATTCAATCGGCACTTTTATGAGTCGAATCTCGGACTTATCCTAGAAAAATCCCATCGTACAGCTACCCCACCTGACCCAGTTTTTCCCGATTCATGGCGAACTCATCGATGTCCTAAGGGAGTTTCCTCCGAGCACAATCAAACTGTCATTTTGGAAACTTGCGTGGAGTAGACGCGAATCTTTAGCCCATTTCGCCTCGGGTCTTGAACTAATTCAGCGGGTACTTGAAGTTTGAAGCGAGGTTGTTTATTCTGGCTTATACTGAATTTTCCGACTCTGATTCGAGTTTGGCTAGTTTTTCGATAAACAAGCTTACTATACTTTGAAACGGAGCGTGAAGAAGCATCTCGCCGGCCAGTAATAATGTATAATCCTCCAACCAATTACGGCTACGGCGGCCAATCTTAACGATCAGCCACGTACGCAGGATATATTATATTGTGCGCAAACACAAGTGCTCTCTCTATTCCCTTTCCCTTACATTCCGATGGGATACTACTGTGACACAACAGGTCCAACGACTTAACGTGCTTTCCGAGGCACGGGGGTACAAAGCCGCCAACTTCCAAACTCCGGGCAAACACTAAGAATTTCTTACCAAAAAAAAAAACCGACCCTGGGATCGATCGCGGGCTCGCCCGGCCCAGCCGTCGCTTTAAAATGCGACCCCACTGCGTCATCGAGCTGGCCAGTATGGCGGTGCCAACGGAAGTGATTCCTTGACATCGCGTCTGTTGTAATTGCGACGTGGGCTTTTCTCTTGCTTACCATCAGGCTGAAGAGAGCCAATATACTGCGTCACTATATAAAAAAATCTCTTTCTTCGGTCTATTACCTCACTATTTTATGAGAAAGGTGGCAGACAAGCATCGTTCTTTATTTGCATAGGCTTGTGCACTGCCCTTACAAGACTATCTATAAGTACATACATTTGTATATGTAAATATTCTAAAAAAAATAATAAACATGATGCGATTCTATCACCGGCTCGGAACGTTGTTTCTGGTCGAGAAGATCCGGCAAGAAACTCGCCAGTTGAGTAACTGGCGAGTTTCTTGCCGGCTCTTTTTAATCGCCAAACTTTCATATGTAGACGTACATAACAATAACATTGTCATCATCATATTTATTTAAAACTTTCATGCACAAATTTACAGCCATACAATAATTTATTTATTGTAACACAAAATAAAATAAAGGAAATAATAAAATAAATAATTTGAGGTAAACCGAAGCAAACCAGTCCCCAAAGGTGGCACCTGTTCACAAGTATGACGTATGTGTCAGCCATCATTTCACCCAACCATTAAGAGGGAATGCAAAGACCCGCTACATAACGCCATCACCTCTTATATTACCACCGCCTATAGACACCTGAGACACCAGTGCTGTCCCAAGTGCGCTGACAACCTTTAAAACCCTCTTTCCCCCGGATTGCGCCTCCGATACTCTCACTCACGCTGCGAAACACAGCTGATGTTACCCGCCGGTTTTCTGTGAGGTCACTGCTTTCTGTGAGGACTGTGTTAACTGTCTCCACATTCCTCTGTTGGGTGAGGGGCAAAGTTCATCGGGATTTCGAGTTGTCTCTCTATACGTTTACTATAAAGAAAAATATCATTCTTTTATTACAATTTGCAGCGGAACACCGTACAAACTGGTGGAGTTGTGTTTTTAATATGTGAAATAAAGTTAGTATTCGTTTATGTTTGTTCCACAGGAACCATATTTCGGGATAAGAAGTATCCTTTGTCCTTTCACTGGTTCTATTTTATTATTTATTTATATCGTTAGAGGGGCAAAGTAAATTGGCATATTTTTATTTGCATACGATATATTTTGGGAAGCAGACAATTGAATACAGAATAGATTGTCATACAGGATGTCTTCTTAAATCGAGTGTAGACTTTGTCTATGTAAACCAAGAAGGTTTAACACCCCCCCGCAAAGTCAACACCCTGTATAAAAAAAAATTGGACAAAAAATATACAGCAAGTACAAAAAACACAACATACCCTATATACACTACACACACACCCTATATATAAACGCACACAAAAAAACCTATATAAAGACACCTGAACCTACTTTACACACCTATCTATTATCTACACAAAAACATGATTAGAAAAAATAACACGCGACTTAACCTAAACCTAACCCTACTGTACACTTGTTGTGCTTCAGCTTCGGCAAAGGTTTGGTGAGGATGTCGGCGATCATGTCATGTGTGGATATGTACATGAGATTGATGTTGTGGTGTGAAAGTGATTCGCGAATAAAATGGTGCCTAATGTCGATGTGTTTGGTGCGTGAGTGGAATGTGTGGTTGTGAGCGAGTTTTAATGCACTTTGATTATCAGTGTGGATGACGATGGGTTGTGCGATAGTGAAAATTTCGCTGATGAGTGACTGGAGGTATATAGCCTCCTTGCAAGCCTCAGCTAGAGCCATGTACTCGGCTTCCGTGGTGGAAAGCGCAACAGTACGCTGCTTGCGTGCTTCCCAAGAGATAGGAGAGCCACTCACCAGGAAAACGAACCCTGTGAATGATCTACGGTCCACAAGATTGTTTCCATAGTCCGCATCGACGTACCCCACTGCACGGAACTGGGCTGTCTGATGGTAATGCAGCCGAAGTTCTTTGGTGCCTTTCAAATAACGAAGAACTCGCTTAGCGGCCCTAAAGTGTACCCCCCCGTAATGTGCATTGAACTGAGAGAGGTATGAGACCGCATGGGCAATGTCGGGTCTGGTACAAATGGCAATGTACATTAGTGAGCCGATAAGCTCCTGGTACGGTAATGCTGCATTGTCCTCTTCCTTATCAGGAATAGTCAATTTTAGACCGGGTTCAAGAGGGGTGGTGACAGATAGTGCATCTGTCATGCCAAATTTTTTCAAAAGATTTTCTATGTATTTTGTTTGGTCCAGGTAAATGTTCCCAGGACTCTGATTTACTCTCATGCCAAGACAGTCCTTGCATTCTCCAAGGTCTTTGACAGTGAAAGTATTTTTCAGATCATTTTTGAATTGCTTCTTCATTCTGTCATTAGTTGACACGATGAAGAAGTCATCTACAAACACAGCAACAAGGAGAAGGTCGTTACCTTCTAGTCTATAATATAGACAATGTTCCTTTGCCGATTGGTTCAGCAGGAGTTTGCGCATAGCGTCGCAAACCTTAGCGTTCCATTGACGCGGCGCTTGCTTGAGACCATACAGTGCTTTTTTAAGTAAGCACACTTTGTCCTTTGGATTAGTGGAGAAACCTTCGGGTTGCTCCATATAAATTTCCTCTTCTAAATCGCCATTAAGGAAGGCAGTTTCTACGTCGAGGTGGTCAACCGTCAAACCATTGTGAGCAGCGAAAGCAAATAACAATCGAACTGAGGACAGTCTAGCGACTGGTGAAAAAGTTTCACCATAGTCGACTCCCGCTACTTGAGTGAAGCCTTTGGCTACTAGTCTGGCCTTGTACTTCGTGACATTGCCACTAGTGTCCTTTTTAGGGTTCCGTAGCCAAAATGGCAAAAACGGAACCCTTATAGTTTCGTCATGTCCGTCTGTCCGTCTGTCCGTCTGTCCGTCTGTCACAGCCGATTTACTCGGAAACTATAAGTACTACAGTGATGAAATTTGATGGGAATATGTGTTGTATGAACCGCTACAAAAATATGACACTAAATAGTAAAAAAAAGAATTGGGGGTGGGGCCCCCCATACATGTAACTGAGGGATGAAATTTTTTTTTTCGATGTACATACCCGTGTGGGGTATCAATGGAAAGGTCTTTTAAAATGATATAAAGTTTTCTAAAAAACATTTTTCTTAAAGTGAACGGTTTTTGAGATATCAGCTCTCAAAGTCGTAAAAAGTATGTCCCCCCCCCTCTATTTTTATAACTACGGGGTATAAAATTCTAAAAAAAATAGAGGTGATGCATGCTAATTAACTCTTTCAACGATTTTTGGTTTGATCAAAGTATCTCTTATAGTTTTTGAGATAGGTTGATTTAACTGTAATTTTGGACTTTGCTGCTACGGAACCCTTTGTGCGCGAGCCCGACTCGCACTTGGCCGGTTTTTTTTTATTTTGTACACCCATTTACATTTGGTAGTTTTTCTACCTGCGGGTCTGTCGACAAGAATCCAAGTTTCATGTTTATTGAGAGAGTCAAATTCAGCCTTCATGGCATCCAACCATTTCTCTTTCTCCGGGTGATCGAGGACTTGCCTGAAGGTCTCTGGTTCCCATTCTGAGGTCAAGTGGAGCTGCTCCTCGTACCGTTGAGGAGGGCGCCTATCCCTGGTTGGGTACCTTCTCAGAGCTTCAGGTGCTGGCTCTTCAGGAGGGTCAGGATCAGTCGAACTCGAAACTTCGGGGATCGCAGGTGCATCTGAGTCTGTTAGGTGATCTAAAGTTGACGGGTCAGCCGTCACAGACGTACCTGGTTGTGGTTGATGTTCAGGCTGTGGAACTGGTTCATTGTCCGTGGGTACAAAAACTTGTTGAGGCTGTGGTGGCGATGGCAATTCACTGTCATTGGGTTGCAGGTTAGGCTGGTGCAGCCTTTTGTCTTCCAAGAAGACAACATCTCTCGATATAATTATATTCCTTGGCGATTGGGGGTCTACAAGACGATAACCTTTGCTTTCAGTGGAATAGCCTACGAATATACAAGCTTGCGTCTTGGATTCCAGTTTAGTACGTTTCTCCTTGGGTACTAAAGCGTGGGCTTCGCAACCAAATACCCTCAAATGAGAGAGGTTTACTTTTCTTCCAGTCCACACTTCTTCTGGAATTTTGTTCTTCAAGGCTTGTGTAGGCAAACGGTTCTTCAGGTAAATCGCAGTATTGACTGCTTCGCCCCAATAAGCTAGAGGTAGGTTAGAATCTCTAAGCATGGATCTGGCTTTTTCAATTATTGTTCTGTTGGCGCGTTCGGAGACGCCGTTCTGTTGTGGGTTGTACGGGACCGTGGTCTGGTGTATGATACCATTCTCTTTCAAAAAGTTAGACAGGTCCTTGTTGACATACTCACGCCCGTTATCAGAACGCAGAACTTTGATTCTTTCGCCAGTCTGATTCTCCACTAAATATTTAAATTCTACAAATTTCGAAAAAAACCTCTGATTTTGATTTTAAAAGATATCCAAAAGTTTTGCGACTAAAGTCGTCTGTAAATGTTAGCAAATATAGAGCACCGCCCCACGAGTGCGTACTCATAGGTCCCCAAGATCCGAATGAATTAATTCGAGAACCTTACTCGATTTGCTTGTTGAACTTTTGAAAGGTTTTTTAGAAAGTTTTCCTTGTAGGCACGGAATACATTTTTCCGTAAATTTCCCGCTAAAATCTATGCCTTTACATTTACTTTTTAAAAGTTGCATAGTATTTCCGTTTAGATGGCCAAGGCGTCTATGCCACAATAAAGGGGACTCTTTGGTAGGTGTGTACAAAGCATTAGATTTGTCCACATCTAGTTTGTACAAGCCCTTACAATTTGAGGCTGTCGCTATGACTTCACCTGTCAGTTGACATCCACCCGCCAAAGTTACAGTCGCGCCTTTCGATGTAAACAAAACATCGTAGCCTTTTTTGGTCAAATTACTTACCGATAAAAGATTAGTTGCTAAACCAGGAACATAAAGGACGTCACTAATTCTATGTACATTGTCGGAAATATTTATATTAACAGTACCTTTGCCCTCACTTAGAATCTGGTTCTTGTTGGCGCAAGTAACAGTTGTGATTTGGGGGGACATGGCCTCATACCAGTCTCTCCTATCCATACTAATATTATAAATGCGAAAGTAACTCTGTCTGTCTGTCTGTCTGTCTGTCTGCTACTCTTTCACGCCAAAACTACTCAACGGATTTAAATAATTTGGTATACAGATAATCTAGACCCTGAGAAAGGACATAGGCTACTTTTTATTGCGAAAAGGGGGTTGTAAGGGGTTGAAAGGGGGGTAAAAAGTTACTTTTCCACGCGGACGGAGTCGCGGGCGGCCGCTAGTTGCTCATATGTGAGCTAGCACCAGAATCTATGAACCAATCCTGTGAACCTGTGGATGAAGGATGAATTAAACAAGATGAAAGTGTAAATTCCGATGTATTATTCGAATAAACCTTAGCCGAAGCTTTCTTGTTTTTATTCCTACAGTTTGACACTAAATGACCGAGCTTTTTACAATATGTACAAAACTGTTTTTTCTTCTGTTTGGCCATCAGCACCGTAGGATCCTCAGGTTTGGTACTGGTAGTGCGACATGGTCGAGAGTCTTCTTTAAGAAGAGCTGCCACTACGTTTTCCGACGTAATTTTAGCATTGGAATGTTCGAGAGCCATGACGAGAGGCTTGTACTCATCTAGGAGTCCAGCTAGTATGATAATGGCTAGGAACTCATCATCAACTCCTGCTCCTATTCCTTGTAATTCTTGCTGAATTCCAAGTGAGGTATGTACATAGTTTTGCAAGTTTCCTTTATATTGATTGGAGAGCAACTTCTTCATTAGTTGCAGTCTTCTTGTTAGACCACTGTCAGCGTATGACTTCTGGAGGCTTTTAAAGGTGTCATATGCCGTCTTTGCTCCTCGAATCACTGGGTAAATCGATTCTTCACACGTCAAGCAGATTTTGGCTCGCGCTTTAGCGTCCTTACGCTTGGCGTCGGGGTCCGTGGGATCAATGGGTGAAGTAACCACGTCCCATAGCTCCAAATCCGTTAACAGGCATTCGATGGCAAATGCCCATGTGTTGAAATTAGATCCATTTAATTTATTTATGGAAATACCTGATGTACCAGCAGTTCCGTGCCGCGTGCCGTAAGGCACCGATGGATTATCCATAGCACTTTTTTGGTAACTATACGATTATATAGCGCTCTTCAACGCGCGATGCCCATAACCATTTATTTATATCGTTAGAGGGGCAAAGTAAATTGGCATATTTTTATTTGCATACGATATATTTTGGGAAGCAGACAATTGAATACAGAATAGATTGTCATACAGGATGTCTTCTTAAATCGAGTGTAGACTTTGTCTATGTAAACCAAGAAGGTTTAACATTATTTTATTACAAAAACCATAGCTCTTATTGCTGGTTACATATTCTAAGCTACTCCCACTAATTTTCCGCCACACCAGTCCAGCCGATTTTTTTAATTAAAAATAATGTAACTATAAATAGACCTTTCTTTTTATCATGATATCGATGACAGCAGGACAGAGTTATACGTAAGTCACACGTTAGAAAGAGACTAACGTGAAAAATGTGTAGTATTTGACATCTGTCACCCATATCATGCTTAAACGAAGGGAGTAACACGACTTTCTTTTAGGAATATAGATACACAAGTCAGTACGGAAACTTGCTAAATAGAGAACCAAGTTAAATCCAAAGCAATTCAGCGTTCAATTCTGAAGCCTCTGAATTATCACGTCACTCCTTTTTCCCAAATGATTTACGATCATGCGTCTGAAAATTCTCAGCGAATTTTAAAAGTGTCTAAGTTACGATGCCTCAGTTTTGCATACAAAAAACGCTTTAAATTTTAAATACGCAGCAGCGTGAATGTTTCGAGATAAAATGTACGTAGGTGTATTTTCTTGACCAACATTTTTTGGTGAGAATCAGACTTTTTTTCTTTTTGTGGTGATTTTGCCAATGCCGAGTGAAAATATTTGATGCAGCGGGTAGTCAACTGTCGAAGTCAGTCAGAGATAATATCTTCTTCATTGCTGAAGGTCGTGCCTTTCTTGAAATGCCTTTACCGAGGCGGTGACAAGGTCTTTCCATTCGTGCCTATCCTCAGCTTGTCTTAGAGCAATCGGCAAAGTGAGTCCCTTATTTGGTCTGACCAACGAAGAGGTGAACGGCCCCTTCGTCTTTTGCCATTGATCTTCCTTACAACAACCAACTTGTCCAGAGATACTTTAGTCACTCAGTACATGACGGTGTATAGTTGGTTCGATCTACGGATTCACTATAATAAATAATGTCCTCCAAACTGATATTTCGGTTATGGCGGCCAATCTCAGCGATCAGCCTTGGACGCAGGACATATTATATAGTGCACAAGTATTTGCGCAGACACAAGTGCACTCTCTATTCCCGTACCCTTTTATTTCGATGGGACACTAGTGTGACACGACCGAAGTGCTTTCCGAGGCACGGGGGTACAAGACCGCTAACTTCCAGACTCCGGGCTAACACTGAGAATTTTTTAACAGAAAAACTCAGGTACAAATTTTGGCCCGACCCGGGGATCGAACCCGGGACCTCAGGTGCAACCGTCGCTTTAATGTGACATCCATTAACCATTGCGCCACCGAGGAGCAGAGAGGATTCACTTTAATGATCTTTCGTATATCGTTTCGCTGCATGAGAAAAGAAAAGTTTAAAAATATATTTTTTTATTGTAGAAATGTTTACGCTGAGTTCTGAAGAATTAGCTGTTTTATAAGTGGGATGTGAAAGAAATGTTCAGAGTGTTTGTAAATTCGATTTAGATGGAAGTTTACGGGACAGCTGCTGTTTGGTACAAGTCTAAGAATCAAAGATCTTTTTTGAGATGGCCCAATAATAATGTCCGAAGGTTGATGACAAAGTTCTAAAAGTATTTGTTACACACAGGGTCCATTTAACCACGTCTTCTACCAACCATTCTGAGCAACATTTGTTCTACGACTTTTCGAAATACGTCGGAAATTTTTTCGACTCCCCATTCAAAATGACCAAGTCACGTGACCGACTTTGTATGAAAAGTTGAAATTTATTTATGCGAATTTCCTAAAGTCATGGAACAAATGTTGTTCATAATGGCTGATAGAACACGTGGTTAAAGGGATGTAAATGTTCACAGATACTCCCTGTATACACACACATACAAAAATAAAAGACGTTTCATTATGATCGAATGATCTTCAGTCTGTGTAGTTTTTGTAAAGTTCGTTTTTATTTGATGACTTGATTTGGCTATTAAACTTATTATACATGAGAATCCCAAGAATAAGGCTTCAATGCTTAGACGAGACGAAACAAGAAGGTCCGTTCCAACGAAAACAATGTTCCAAGACCAAGACCAAGACCTGTAAGTCGCTTCATTGTTTTGAAAAAAAAAAAAATTGTGTACCTGAAATGCTATGATTTCAAAGTTTTCAAGGAACAAGTCCATAGACAAGTATGGTCCACCCTATACCACATCACTTACCTCATGGACAAAATATGTCAAGACATATTTTGTCCATGAGGTAAGTGATGTGGTATATGGTAAGGGTGAGGTTAATAGCAAGCAATTGGAAAAAAATAGAAATGAAATATATGAGAGAATGCAGGTAGAATTAATAACGCACTTGTGTAATGGCCAGCGTCGCCTTATGCATATCCTCCTGTTGGGAGGCAGGGGGTTATGTCGGACTGTCCTCTGGCCAGGGCTTCTCCAAACGAGAAGCCGGCCAGAGGCATACCGCCTAAACCCCAGCGATTTTCCCTCATCACAATTAGTGGGATGGAGTCACGGGTTCTAAAGGGTGCACCCTGCCACCATGACCCACCCAGGGAGAGGAGGGAGGGAGTAAGGGGTGAGGCATGTCAATAATCTGACTATACTGCGTAAGATAATGCGATGTGGAGGAGATACAGTATGAGAGCAAACCTCAGGCTCCAAAGCGCCAGCTTGGGACGCAACCGGAACATGACGCTATGATGATCATGACATATATTGACCACATACAAGATTTACAGTTATAGGACACTAACCAAACTAACAAGGTAGGCGCAGCGACCCAAATCGAGCCTTGGTCTCCGATAATATGAGCCTCCATCTAGGTCGGTCCTGGGCCACCTCCTGCCAGTCATCCGCCAGAAGTCCGCGCAAATCCTTTTCGACCTCGTCTCTCCAGCGGTACCTTGGACGGCTAACTGGCCTTCGACCATTTGGGATAGGATGTGTCCTAAGCCGTGTGGTCCCCGGCAGAGTAGAATAGGCCACCCTCACTCTTACTGAGGTGTCGTAAAAGGCGACTAAGGTTAAGCTGCTGGCATGATCATCAGCACCAGAGAAGGAAAACTCTGCATTTATATCAAAACCCTCGCCAACCCGTCTGCCAAGCGTGGTGAGTATGGCAATTACCCCTCATGTGATTGAGGGAGGCCCGTGCCCCAGCAGTGGGGACTTAAATGGGCTGACGATGACGATGATGATGATGTGTCCTACAGCCAACATTAAACAGATATTGCACAGTTATACATAAGGAGGAAATAATAAAACAAAAAAAATAAGATCATAAATAAAATAGTGACCAGAGAAGAAGACAAAGAACACAGTGGTCAACAAGGTATGTAGATATAATTAATATTTTTATTATTACTAAAAATAAAAATACAACCGCAAGTTTCTCAAACTTGGCCCCCACTCTTAAAGTTGCCCAGTTTGCACCAGCAGAAGTGATGTTTCAACTCCTCACATGCCCTGATAAAACTGATGTTAAAACTTGGCTCTTTTTTGTTCGCAAGTGTGTAGCTGGTTGAATTCGCTGCAAGCAAATTCTCAAAGTTTTTGACGTAAAAGCGTGTACGTTGTTGTTACGAAATATTGCAGTTCTTTGTTGTATTATGCAATTGCACAGCTGTTTTTGTATTTAACGTTTTTTTTTATCAAAAAGTAGCAGGTAGAAATGACTCAGTGGATAAGAATGCGCCATTCATGCGGGGGGGGTCATAATTGGAATCCGAGCATGCATGTGTGCATTTTTTAAATGTGTATTTCTACCATTAGCTCAGGTCAGGGTAAACATCGTGAGGAAACATGCACGTTTAGGATAGTTTCTGAAACGTGTAACCATGGTTCAATTGGTTATATATTTTAGACTTTCGTGTTACACTATACAAATCATTAATATACACAGGACAAAACGTGGTGACCTACTCACAGCTTGATATTTCGACCGCGTTACAACGGTCGCGGTCACAAGCAGACTGGAGGTGCACGGCGTGGTCTGACTAATCGCATTTCCCGTGTACATTAATGATTTGTATAGATAGATAGATATACTTTATTGCACAAAATACACAACTTAAGTACTAGGCATTACAGAAATTTTGTGTACAATTTCGGCGGTCTTATCGTTGAAAGCGATTTCTACCAGACAACCTTCGGGTAAAGGACATTTGATAGTAGAGAAGGGGTAGGGGGTGCAATATTCAATAAGGAAAGAAAAAAAAAAAGAAACTGTAAATGTTAAAATATAACATATACCTAACCCTAATATCTACATAAATAAAATACAGTATTATAAACTAATAAATAAGTTATGCTCAAATACATACACATAATATTGTGAGATTGATATCAGAAAAAGACAAAAATAATAATAATATGATAATCAAATGGATCTAAGATGTATAATGTAACGCGAAAGTCTAAAATCTTATATAACCAACTGAACCATCGCTACACGTTTCAGAAACTATCCGGAACGTGCATGTTTCCTCGCCATGTTTTCCCTGAGTAATGGCAGAAATACGGACATAGATTTAAAAAAAAATACAGAGGTGCATGCTCGGATTCTAACTATAACCCCCCCCATGGAAAGCGCTATCTAAACTACAGAGCTACCATCGCTCAACATAACATAATTGGTATTATTTATAATAAAATGGATGTGTGTGAGGCTGAGTAGACGTGTGGTGTAAATTGATGTGTGGTGTGTTTATGTGGTGTGTCGTGTGTATGTAGGGTTGCCAGGTCGCTAGGCCTTATAGCCGGACAGACCAGCCCGTTTAGCCGGACATTTGGCTTAAAAGGCCGGACACCCTACATTCTTAAAGATTTTGTATCTCAGTATTTATAGGTACGACAAGTTTTAATGTAAATCAAGCATTTTTGATTATGGTCATAAATCTTGTTGAATTCTTATGAAATCCATACTAATAATATAAATGCGAAAGTAACTCTGTCTGTCTGTCTGTCTGTCTGCTACTCTTTCACGCCAAAACTACTCAACGGATTTAAATGAAATTTGGTATACAGATAATCTAGACCCTGAGAAAGGACATAGGCTACTTTTTATTGCGAAAAGGGGGTTGTAAGGGATTGAAAGGGGGGTAAAAAGTTACTTTTCCACGCGGACGGAGTCGCGGGCGGCCGCTAGTAATTAATAAAAATCTAATGTCAAATCAGTCTTAAGATTCTTCTTAAGTTAAGAAGATACTTTATTAAAATCAAAAGGTGATACAATCAAAAACTTCTATTTTAAAAGTTAAACATAAAAAAAAAACTTCTTCTCTATAAACTTGAACATAAAAACAAAAATAAAACTTGTCTTTTAAACTTAAAACTAAAATCAAAAGAAACTCCTTTTTTACATAACAATCACTAAAATAACTATTAATATTTTTGGTTTGCTTTATTAAAACCAGTCAAAAGCTTCTTTTTTTAAAAGTTAAACAATAAAACAAAACTTCTTCTCTGTAAACTTATCATAAAAACAAAAAATAAAACTTCTCTTTTAAACTAAAAACTAAAATCAAACGAAACTCCTTTTTTACATAACATTCACAAACATAACTATTAATATTTTTGGTTTGCTTTATTAAAACCAGTCAAAAGCTTCTTTTTTAAAAGTTAAACAATAAAACAAAACTTCTTCTCTGTAAACTTATCATAAAAACAAAAAATAAAACTTCTATTTTAAACTAAAAACTAAAATCAAACGAAACTCCTTTTTACATAACATTCACAAAAATAACTATGAATATTTTTGGTTTGCCGAAACCTGCTTTAATAGTTCAGGCTCTTTTAAAATGCTGTTGTAAAAATCCTTACATGTCAGTTGTTTTAAATTGAATTCTACAACCAACATTTTCGCTACAGTATCCACATTTAATCTATTGCGTTCTTTTGTCCATTGCTGTCCTATCAAAGAAAATACTCTCTCTACGTTTGCGTTATGTCCTGGGATGGCAAAGTAATACCAAATAGTTAAAAATTCAGAAAAGCAATCTTCACTCTTCATTGATTTAAAATAGGCTACCCATTTCTTATGTGCCAACAGTGTCTTGAAATCATTATCTTTGTTGTTGTTCAAAAAACTTTTGAGATTTTGTAGTTGATCAAAACACTTGCTATCGTCAATTTTGACGTTGTTTTGTGATAGGATACTAATAATATCAGAAACTTGATTCCATTCAGGAACATCTTTTAAAGACATCCATGTGAAATGTTTTGTGTCTTTATATAAATTATCAGTCCAAGATTTTAAATATTGTACTGCAATAACGTACATGTTTTAATGTCCTTTTTGAACACAGTTACCTGTTCAGAATTTTCATTGATTTCATTGAATTTACGTAAAATGGAAGTCACTTTTAGTGGATAAAACTCTTGTTCAATTCTTGCATTTATGCTATTCATTATCTCAGAACAGTTTTCCAAAACCTCATTTACAGAAACATCAGCCTTCTCTGTATCTTTGATGCGGTTTTGATAAATGGCCATGAAAGAATGCACAGCCCACAAATAGCCTTCGTTAAGGTCATTTTCAAAAAAAAACTAAAACCCAACTACGACAAAAAACGTCGCTGAAAAAGTATAAAACAAGCCTTCGTTGTCAATTTATGCAATATTCACTATGTAGAGATAAAATTTCATGTTTGGAAATCCGCAGTCACACGTTGTCAAAGGGTAGTATATTTAACGTGTGACTACGCCTTTCCAAACATGAAATTTTATCTCTACATAGTGAATATTGCATAAATTGACAACGAAGGCTTGTTTTATACTTTTTCAGCGACGTTTTTTGTCGTAGTTGGGTTTTAGTTTTTTTACTTTTATTTTATTTGTACTATTTTGGTGTCCAAGTGCTAGTAATATATATATATATTCAAAATGTACAAGTCAAGCGCTTTCAAATGATACCAAACACGGCATATTTATCATAACTTTATTTTTTTACTCTGTATGTTTTGTCCGCTAGAGGGCGCCACATTAGATTTTGTGAAACTTCATATAGCCTATAACCAGCGGACGATCAAGACGCTTATAATGATATGTCATTTGTCGAATTCTGATAAGTAGTTAAGAAGTTACGTGGAAACAGATGAACATACATACATACATACATACATACATACATACATACATACATACATACATACATAGCCTGTCAAAATCATAACCCTCCTTTTGCTTTGCCGTAGTCGGGTAAAAAATTCTCTCAATGTTCTGGATGCATTATTTTTTAGGAAATATGACCGAAGAGGTTCAAACATTTGTAAAATTCTTTCTATCGCTGGGAATAGACTCAGCCAGCGCGTCTTTGAATGATAAAGCATCTGTTTGAAATGAATGTCTAATTCTGAACTTATACTTTTGAGCTCTTCTGTACGCACGGCAAATGTAGCAAAATGGTTGTGAATCTGCATAACAATACTTTCAAGAGATAATGGCAAGGAATTAAGAGCACTGTGGACAGAATTATTAAAAATATGTGCAACACAGCCGACGCCAATAATATTCTGATTATTTGTTAAAGATTTCAATGTAAAGAAAACATTATTTTGTCCTCCTCTGTCTCTGCCACCAAAATTTGTAGCAGCATTATCTGCCGAAAATGCCACTAATTTGTCTGAAAGGTTTTTCTCACGCAGTGAATCAAAGACGTAGTTGGATATTGTTTCGGATGTCTCATTTTGTAGTGATTGAATATCTATCAAGGCAACCTGAATTCCGTCTTTCTGATAGTCAAAATACTGAATTAACAGCGGGAATAACTTTATTGCACCGTGATTGCTTGCGTCAGTTGAAGCGCTTATGTATTTTATGTCAGACAAGGCCTCCAATATATTTTTTAATACATATGGCGCAAGAACATTTTTCAAAATTGCTTCTGCCTTTGTTCTCGCACAGGTTACTTCTTTTGCAGTATTTGAATCTGGATAAAGGCACTTTTGAAGTGGTACTGTACAGTCTAATGAATTAAATGACTGATTGTGTTTCACCGTATGAAATACTAAAGTAGCCTCAGCCGCTTGCACCTCTGTTTTTGGCCCCGATCTAGCTGTTACAAAGTTGTCTATTTTTGACGAACTTGCAGCGGTCCTAATACTTTTACGGTGTTTTTCTGTGTTTAAATGCTTTTCGAGATCATATTTTCCTTTACTAGCTATTGATATTAACTGGTCGCAAAGTTCACATTTCACTTCTGACGGTTCTGCTGTTGGCTTAAACATTTTGTATTTTATTTTTAATTCTTCTGAAAAAATACATTTCCTCTTTGGCATTTTGAGATCTGAAATTAATAACATGAATGTTTTATTTGTTTATCATTGCATTACGCAGTTGCACCCTAAATCAAACATTGCACAGTCTTTTAAAATCCCTTGGAAGCGAACATTTTTTGATGAATAGATAACATGATTTATCAAGTAAATCTAAGTAAATTCCTAAAAGAAACCCATGGTCTATCTTCAATAGTTTTCGATATTTTTTTTTTAAATTGGCTTTTTTGTGTGTTAAAATACGATTTTTTAAAAATCTGTTCTTTTGTGGTAGTTGGAACAAAATTGGCTTGTGTAACTTACATAGATAGACCATGGGTTTCTTTTAGGAGTTTACTTAGATTTACTTGATAAATCATGTTATCTATTCATCAAAAAATGTTCGCTTCCAAGGGATTTTAAGAGACTGTGATTGGTTAAAAATACGAAAAGAACACAATAAAAAACTTGTAAGAGCTCTTACAGTAACATCATTTAACTACATTACAGTACAGTACAAACAATACTTACCAAATTTACTTTTGCTATATAATAGAAAAACTGACGACGACGCAACGTGCGCGTTCGCACCACGTACCGTGCGTGCCTACTACGCGTGTACTGTCATTCAGGGAATGAATACTACTGACAGGCCACAACACCGCGCGCGCGAGCGCAATGTAGCGGTGCGGTGGGGGGCGGCACTGCGCGAACGAACGACCGACGACTGTCTACTCGTGTCTTTGCTTCGCTCCAGTCATGTTCGGTGTTTCGTTTCACTCGTTTGCGATTGTGAAAAGTTTAGGTAAAAAGCCTAACAAAAGCCGGACAGGCCGGACACCGTTTATTTTGGCCGGACTAGCAATCAAAAAGCCTACCTATGTCCGGCTTTATCCGGACGCCTGGCAACGCTATGTGTATGTGTAGGTTTATATAAGTGTATGTCAGAGTGATATGTGGGTATGTACGTTTTGAGATGAGGAGGAGGTTTAAAGATGTTTTTGGATTTCACGTTTTTAAATTTAAAAAAACAGGTAGCAGACAAGATAAAATAAATAAATAAATTATAAAAACAAAATTTCATACATTAACCTGATTCCATACTAAGGAGCTTAAACACTTGTGTTACGGATATCAGATAACCAAAAAATATACACCGTTATTTTTTTATCGTTTACATCCCGAAAACCTCATAATAGGTATCATTAATAAAGTCCATTTAACAGGTTACATCTTTACGCTTCGTTTATAGGAATCTATACTTTTTTTTATCTGAATTTTCAACAGTCATAAAACAAATGTTATATATAAAAGCTTAGCCTGGAAAAGCTAGACTTTCATCAGAAATGAAATGCAAAATTGTAATTTCCCAATATATTTTTGTGTGTTCGCAGCTCGGTGGTTAAACGAAAAGTCAAAAAAGATAGTCGTTACGCCATGTTCGTTCAGAAATCAAATCGAAACATCCGAGTTGCGAACTAAATCGGAAACCGTTTACATTTTATCGATTTTAATAGTACATGTTATTGAATTAATTTGCAATAAATACAACTTATATGCGGATATAATCGTAAAATTAAATAGAATTATATAAACTTAATTAAGCCATGAATATTCGAGATATTCGATTACTACAGATTTAACTAATTCGATTATTGTTTAAATATTATGAATATTCATATTAATCAGTATACATTATTAATGTATATCATAATAATGCGTATATATATCTACAGAAATCTTACATTCGGCCATTCTGACTAAATTAAGTTTGTCCTCAAACTATATCTATTATATAATATATATACGTATCTTTAAATTTAGAAATCAACTTATCGGTATTGTTTTTGATTGCAACTTTTGCGATCTATCTTTACACAGAATAACTTACACAATCAGGTCACCAATATCAGCGTAATCGGAATTTTGTCTATTCATCTTAGTTACCTACAGCAGTTCATCAACTATTCATATCCAACCAAGATTGCATCGAAGAGCTTCACCCAACCATTTGGGCCACCTTCGCCTTCCAATCAACATCATCATCGACATCAGATCTGCATTTGGCGTCTTATCGCAAGGTCAAGGGTCAGTTAAACCACGGGATATTACGACAACGCCAACCTTCCAGATCATTATTCATCATTCATCGTTTCAATAATTACATGACATCTCATCAGTTTTTCAGGAAAAAAAATCAACATCTAGTCTTTAACATTATACATAACCACTACATACCTACTTTATTTTAGTAAAGTTTATTAATGTACACATATAGCTATTTACTTCAACATAATGTACTTCATCATATAACGACAACATTATAGATTTTTATAAAATAAAACGTAATAATTTTATGAAACTACATTCGCTTTTTGTGCATTATATACTAGACAATATTACATTTAATACTTATCTCTTTATTTTCATTTTTAACATTGAAATTCATCACATTACATTTATAAATATTATATTAATGAACTATTCCTAAATATTAATTTGTTTTATTTATCACCTTCTACATCATCATTTTCGGAGGCACTTGAATCATCATCCCGAGTCGTTATTGTAATCCAAGGCTGAATGCGATCCACCGACCAAATATTCGCGTATTTACTTCTAGATATATTAGAACCGGGGATACTTGACACTTCATATCTATCGTTTGGCAAGATTTTGGTAATCCTAAATGGGCCCGTATATTTTGGTAGCAATTTGCGGCTTTTGCCGTCGTTCGAAGGTAACGTCTTTAAAATTTTAACTAAATCCCCTACGGAATAGGTTTTAGCACTCTTTCTAGACTGATCAAATCGAGTCTGCTGTTTCAATTGGTCATTTGCA
>CM032488.1:6253140-6639331 GCA_019059595.1 Marasmia exigua | reverse complement strand
ATTTATAATTAGGCAGGAAGTGTTGCCCAAGGGTGTTCTTTCGGTCCGCAATTATTCAGAACCTTTAGAAGCATAAGTGACCCAAATTCAGAATTATTTTGTAGTAGGTATTTCATGAATTCCTATCGCTGATAGATAATGTTTTGAGGGTATAAAACTCAACTTCTCAAATTCATAAGTCCCATTTAAAATGAATTTGATGGCATTTTGATACTGTCTCAAAATCAACAAAAATATCTAAATAGACAGCAAAAATCATTTTTTTTCCGATTGATTCAGTGACATCATGAAGCTGCAAGATATATTCGTAGTCGTAGAGTTTTTATTAATAAAAACGTAAAACAACCAGCTAAAATAAAGCGTGCCAAAATAGACCGGTCTCCATGTTGCCGGAGACAATTTCATAACCTTTTTGCTTTCCTCTATCTTTCGAAAGTCGAAGATGTAGATCAAGTTCAAAACGAGGTTTCTGATAAACATATTATGGTTGTATGTAATTAATGGTTATAATGACATTGTTTAATGATTTGATAATGATAATCAACGTAGGTTTTAGTTTGTGACGTTGCATTGACGTTCTTCGACTTAGTAACGCGTTCAGTGGTCTAATTGGTACAACAGCCACCCGGATTGTGGAAGATGTGGGTACGAGTCCCGCCTGAACACGAGATGAAATTTTTAAGCTGTGTTATTTACTTAAGAATAAATTGCAAATATTGCTATAAAAATATCAACTATTGTTTAGAGTTTTTGGGTTTAGTGGACTGCCTCCATCCACGCCACTTATCGCGGTTTTGTGCAATCTGAATTCCATTTTTCTAGGATGGTTTTTATATACTTTCATAAATGTGTCAGGAGGCTTTACACACCCACAGCCTATACGAGGAGTTGATCGGGTCTCCGGCTGGGCAGGGGGTCACCCAGACTCACAGCTTAAGTCTGAGAAATGATAGGGTAGAAATAAATAGTAAAAATAAATTAAAAAAATATGTTAAAATAAACAATTACATAAAGAAGACAGAAAAATTAATTAGAAGAAAAAAATGCCAGCAAAAGAATCTACAATTACGAAACAGCGTGTAGATTAGTTGATAGCCTAGAAGTGTATAGTAAAAAGTTAGATGAGAGTAGGTATAGGTATGAAACTGAAACACAGGAGCTACAGGCGGAAATCTCGCGGCTACACCGGTCTTTGGAACATATGACCGGCAATTACAACTCTGCCCAGGCTCAAATAAGCGAACACATCCTTGCTACAAACAAATATATAGACCAGTGTAGCTGTCACTTGGTGGTGGACCACTCTGACCAGCTCCAGGAAGGGAACGAGCCGCAGCTTCTAGAAGAGACTAAAGAAGATATATCGCAATTGCCATCAACAACATTATTTACCAATGATATAATACTATTTTCAGATAAAATTGGAGTTGGTTATGGTCCTCTTTTACATAAAAACTGTAATTGTAATGTGACAAATTATTGTATGCCTGATGCCTCCTTAGAGCAAATAATAGACAGGGCCAAAAGCTGTAACTTAAGTAAGGAGACAATAATCATATTAATGATTGGAAATGCCTTAAATATGAATAAAGAAATATTATTCAGGGGTTCACAACCCTTTCAAGGCTTAATGTGAAAAAAATTATCTTGTGTGCCTTTCCCTTTTCTAGGTACTACACACCTAGCCAAAATAACAGTATTCATTTGTTGAATACATTATTATATAACTTGACATATAGTCATAGTGACAAATTTGTGTTTTTTGACACAAATAAATTTATTGATAATAAGTTTTATTCTGACTGGCAAAACTTTTATTTGCCAAATAAAATTAAAAATGACTTAGCTACTCTGTTAGCGTTTAATATTAATAACCTGGTTACTCAGAGTTTGGAAGTGATTCCAAGTAATTTAAATTACAATATGAGACAATAGAGGAGTCCTCTAGCAATTCAATAACAAAGGAAACCCTAGTCATCTGAACCTTATACATCAGAATATCCAGGGTTTGTCCGGCAAAGAACTAGAATTAGAGTTATTTTTAAATGACATGAATATCCATATTTTATGTATTACAGAACACTGGTTAAGACAGCATGAATTAATTGTCAATATAGATAACTATAGCGTCAGTAGTTCGTTCACGAGAAAGTTGGCAATCAGAGGCGGGTCAATTATTTTATTGAATAATACAGTTAAATTTAAAGAACGTAAAGATATTGTCTCACTCTCAGTTGAGCGAACTATTGAGTTAGCGTGTGCAGAGCTGGAGCGGCATGTCATTGTCTGTGTGTATAGGCCCCCAAATGGGAATTTTACCATGTTTGAATCCATTATGGAAGAAGTTTTGAGCAAATATGTTCATCTAATAAAAAAGTAGTTGTTTGTGGAGATTTTAATATCAACATTTTAGATTAACTCACAGAACTCTGTTAGGTTCTGAATCTCTTTAAATCATTTAATTTACATCATCTTTTCAACGAACCAACGCGAGTCACACCCACCTCAGCTACTTGTTTAGATAACATATTTTGTAACTGTGAAGTTATGGACAAGTCCATAATAAATTTTATCAATTCTGACCATAGTGGTCAAATGACTGTGTTTGAGCACCGTCATGCCCTTCTTCGTATAGTTTTGTATGTAGACCAATCACCGAAAACCGTATAAATAAATTTAAAGAAACTATCTCACAAAAGTTGTCTACATTGTCCTATAATGAAGGAAATGTAAACCAACATTATGATAAATTATTTAATGTCGTTGAAAAAGAATTTAATGGTATCTTTACCAAAAGAACCATTAAAACAAATACCTCTAAAACCAAATTCAGTGACTGGGCCACTACAGGTATTTATAAAAGTAGAAAGAGGTTATTTGAATTGTATGATATTAAGGCCAACTCTAATGACCCAACGACATTAGAATATGTTAAGAAATATTCAAAGATATTTAAAAAAGTATGCGCAGAGGCCAAATCAAATTACTTTAAAAATAAGATAATGAAAGCTAGTAATAAAAGTAAAGTTACATGGAAAATTATAAATAAAGAGACTTGCAAAAACAAAACACAACACAGCAAGGTCTCTCTTAAAATTGATGGCAAATCTATTGATACAGACTCGGAAGTGGCAAACACATTTAAGTCATTCTTTTCAAACATCCCAGTCACTACCACTAAAACATTAAATTCGAGTCCGCATCTCGCTGCTTCTCTCATCAAGTCGCATGTAGATGAGTGCACCACATCTTTTAGATTTAGTCATGTAAACTCAGAGATAATTCTTAAAACATTTAAAGATTTAAATATTAAAAAGACTGAAGACGCATGGGGAATTTCGATAGATATAATAAAAAATATAATACACTCTATCGCACCCCACTTAGCTATAATATTTAACGAATGTGTTGACGAGGGTCAATTTCCAAATAAGATGAAAATTAGTAAAATCATACCTTTATTCAAATCTGGAGAAAGGAGTGACCCGTCTAACTTTAGGCCAATATCCATATTGCCAGCACTCAGTAAAATATTCGAAAAAATTATATTTACTCAACTTTTGTGTCATTTTAATATTAATAAATTACTGCATGAAAAACAGTTTGGATTTACTAAAGGAAAATCTACTACTGATGCAGGAGTGGCTCTTATCAAACATGTTTTTGTTGCGTGGAGAAAAAGCAGGATGCAATAGGTGTTTTCTGTGATTTGTCGAAAGCATTTGATTGCGTTAATCATGAAACACTATTGATGAAGTTACGGCATTACGGTGTATTGAATAACGCACTTGATATGATTCAATCTTATTTGTCTGATAGAATTCAAAGGGTTAATGTTAATGGAATCGACTCTTCTGGCGCTCCTCTATTAATGGGTGTGCCCCAAGGCTCAATATTGGGGCCTTTGTTGTTCTTAATATACGTAAATGACCTTCCATACTTTACGAAAGATCTATGTGAGATAGTGTTATTTGCTGACGACACTTCCTTGATTTTTAAGGTTGATAGATATAAAGAATCAATTGACGACGTAAATGATACTCTCTCGCAGGTATTGCACTGGTTTACGACTAACAATTTACTGCTTAACTCAAAGAAAACTAAATGTGTAAAATTCACCCATGCCAAATGTAAGGCAGGTCGATACTAGTATTAAGATGAACAATGAATCTATTCAAATCATTAATTCCACAGTTTTTCTCGGTATAACTATAGATGCGAAATTGCAGTGGAGTCCCCATATTGCTGCCTTGGCAGGAAGACTAAGTTCCGCTGCATATGCAGTAAGAAAAATTAGGCGTCTGACTGATATCGAGACGGCAAGGCTGGTATATTTCAGCTATTTCCACAGTGTGATGTCATATGGTTTATTGTTGTGGGGGTCTGCTGCTGACATACAAACTATTTTTGTATTACAGAAAAGGGCCATCCGCGCTATATACAGCCTTAGATCACGTGACTCACTTAGAGAAATATTTAAAGAAATTAATATTTTAACCGTGGCTTCCCAATTTATCCTCGACTGCATTATGTATGTACGTAAGAACTTGCACACTTTTCCAAAAAAGTCCGATAGTCATAGTCTTAACACTAGAAATAAACATAGGCTTGCCGTCCCGGTTCTCAGACTACATAAAATCGGTAATTCATTTGTTGGCTTAAGTATTAAGATATTTAATAAGATACCACAAAATGTCATTAACCTATCACTGGATAAGTTTAAGTCTCATATCAAAACCTGCCTAATGAAGAAAGGTTACTATAGTGTACAAGACTATTTAAATGATAAGGATTCTTGGTCATGTTAATTGATTAATATTTTTGAGTTGTTATTCATAGTAGTCTATTAACCTTCATAATTGTATTTTTTTCTCTTCTCAATTGAAACTCTGTAACAACATCAATATTTGAAAAGAGTAACTACTGAGTTTCTTGCTGGTGTCTTCTCAGTAGAAATCGACATTCCGAACCAGCGGTAGATATTTTGTACCTATTTTGACATTCATAAGTGTTCTGTGTGGACCTAAATTGAATAAAGATTTTTTTATTTATTTTATAATGTTTATTTATTGAATCTGCTCCAATTTTCATCCATATTAAATGGATTATTTGCGAGTTTCTACCGGTTCTTAATGATATTTATTTTATTACCGCTCGATGTTATTTTTCCAACACATTAATGGTGTCAGATGCCACCTTCCTCTATCCTTTGTTTTTCTCAGTCAATTTAATGGATGAGGGTGTTGAGTTACTACTTCTTAATTGGGACATGCTTATATTTAGAGAATATACCCATTTTTTTATTTGTTGTAGCGAACGATGTGTTCTTTGGTCCTGTTATTAAGAACTCGCACGTCGTTTGAAGAATACTTTATCTCTCGTTGTCAATAAGCAAAAGTCACTTAATTTTGTCAATTTGTTTAGTGGTTCAAGAATGTATTGGTTCGTAAAATGGCGACAGCAAAATGAAAGGAAAACACTTCTTATGTTAATCCGGCCAGGAGGCAATGTTTTGTTTTCTGTTTGTGCCAAATTGTGTTCTGTTTATAATTGCTGTATGTTCTGTGTTGTGATGTCTATAATAATAAATATTTTCCTTCTTTCTTTCTTTCTTTCTATAAGACTCCTTAACGCTTACCTGAAATTGGAAGAATACAGGCACTCCAATATCATCATTAAGAACACCGATCACATCGGAAGAGGCCTACATGGACTCCTCCGATTATTGCCATGATTGATCATCTTATGAACGTCTCTTCCAGCCAGGTCCAGCGCTGCCTATCCTACGACACGGATATCGTTGGACCATTTGGTGTTTTCTTTCCTCTTTTGTATCCTGGCGCAGTCTCTATTTTAGTGCCATATTTGGCCAACAGTCCTTTGCCATTTCTATACGAGAGATATAATAAGGTTTATGAGAAGAATCACTCCTGAGTACATAGGATAAGGGAGAAGAAATGAGATAAGATCGCCTTACCGACTTAAGATAATATTCTTTGAAGAGCATATTCAGCTGTTGAACCTAGCTCTGAAAACGGATATATTAAGCCAATAGCCGCCGATATATTAACATTTTGAATCTCAACAGTTAATCAATCTTTGATTGTAGATTGCATTATAAATTGGTATTATTAACCATTGGGTTGATTGGGTTGGGTTGGTTTTGATTGTAGATTCCATTATATATTGGTATTATTAACCATTGGGTTGATTGTCCTAGTATCGATGCCAAGATTGAAGAAGATAATAAACACATTTATTTATCTTAGTAAAAAAAAACACAGAATTTTGCTACATCACATCAATGTTTCAGTATACTCATATTTCACTAAAACGGAATTAGCTTCAGGAACGAATCTGAAGTCATCAATTTAGAGTTCAACGACTCGTTTAGAATTTATTACACCTATAACTGCTTTTGCAAAGGTGATGCTTGTAATCTTTTTGATCATCGTCTCAGCGTGTTATTCGCAGTTGCTTTCGGAGTCCAGTGTACGCTTGGTTGGCTTGTGATCCAAGATTTGGGGAGTCTGGCCATTCGCTGTTCTTTTCCCTTTACTTAAGGATCTTTGATATCAATGACCACGGGGGCGCTCCGTTAGGTCCGTCACAAATTATTACTATTAATATTAAATTTGTTAACAGCGGCATTATAAATAGTAACATTTGGTACAGTGCTTTTGCCTGGTGTGACAGGGGCGGACAAAACACGTATATCTGCGAATTGCTCAACTATTATTGAACAGACGTCGCACTCCGGCAAAAAAGTGTCAACACGTATTAGTTAAGTACCTACTTGGGTTTTTTATGGGATAGGTGGCAGATGAGACGACATGTTAGTAATCCGTCTTCTCATCTCCGACCTATCGCAAAAAAAAGTGTCACTATACTAGTAACTCATAAATGTTGTGGTGACACTTTTTTTGCCGCGGTGCGACATGTTTTATTTCTTCGATAATAGAGTATTCATTACATTACATTAGACTGCCTCGGTGGCGCAATGGTAAGTGGGTCGCACTTTAAAGCGACGGTTGCGCTTGGGGTCCCGGGTCGGGCCAAAATTTGTACCTGAGTTTTTCTGTTAAGAAATTCTCATTGTTAGCCCGGAGTCTGGAAGTTGGCGGTCTTGTACCCCTGTGCCTCGGAAAGCAAGTTAAGCCGTTGGTCCTGCGCCTAATCCCTCGGTCGTGTCACACTAGTGTCCCATCGAAATAAGAGGGTACGGGAATAGAGAGTGCACTTTTGTTTGCGCAAATACTTGTGCCGCCATGACCGAAATATCGGTTTGGAGGGCATCATAATAGAGCATTCTGCACTTAGAAATGAGTATGTTGGCGTGGCGTTGTTGTTACCAAATCCTCGGAATGACGCACTGAGCTGAGAGGTCTTCATCAGCGCGACCTCTGACACTGATGTCTAGAATATCGTCTGACTTCTTCAGTATTATCACCGAGCTATTTATTGAAGTCCACTAACAAATGAATCAGTGCAGCCTGTACCACGCTGGTGTGAGTATATAGAGATCTCTAACAGTTACTAATAGATATTCACTTGCAATACTTCGGAAAGGTCGAGTGTAATAATAACACACGGTTTTAGTTATTGTTTGAAGAAATGGTTGCTGCTTCTTTTGCCTTAGGTATGTAGCTAAGAAGAATTTTGAGCGATGGTAGTTAAATGAATTATAATGGGCCTTCCATGCCGGGTCGTGGTTCGTGGTCCCAATCATGTACCTCTGAATTTTTTCTAATCTATGTACGTATTTCTGGCTGGTTTCGCGATTTTTTTCCACGCGACCATTCGAGCGACTATGCCTGCACGTTTCGTTTAGTTTCTGATACGTGTAACCATGTTTCTCTTCACCATGTCTCTCTCATTCAGTTGGTCTGTTCCCCTGTTAAAAGGTTGCGAAGGTCAGACGGTAGTTTCATTGTAATTACCAGAGTCCCCAAATCCCTGATTCATGGTTTAAGCGTAGCATCATCGTCAGCCCATTTAAGTCCCCACTGTTGGGGCACGGGCCTCCCTCAATCACGTGAGGGGTAATTGCGATACTCACCACGCTTGGCAGACGGGTTGGCGAGGGTTTTGATATAAAAGCAGAGTTTTCCTTCTCTGGGTGCTGATGATCATGCCAGCAGCTTTACCTTAGTCGACTTTTACGACACCTCGGTAAGAGTGAGGGTGGCCTATTCTACTCTGCCGGGGACCACACGGTTAGCTAAGCGTAGCATGGGCTCCAAAAACTGTCAGCTTTGGACAAAATCGGGAACTACACGCTAAGATGAGGAGAGGGATGTATGAAGATTAATTAATGGTTTATGTTTTCTTCGAGAGTTCTAAAAGCGAGGCGGTAGCTCTGTGGATTAAACCTAGTACCTCTAATTTTTTTCCAATTTGGGCGCGTATTTCTACCATTGGCGGAAAAACATCGTGAGGAAATCTGCAAATTTTGCATAGATTCTCCAATTACGGATACTTACACGGATCATCGTCAGCCTATTTTAGTCCCCACTGCTGGGGCACGGGCCTCCCTCAATAACATGAGGGGTAATTGCCATACTCACCACGCATGGCAGACGGGTTGGCGAGGGTTTTGATATAAATGCAGAGTTTTCCTTCTCTTGGTGCTGATGATTATGCCAGTAGCTTTACCTTAGTCGCTTTTTACGACACCTCACTTACACGGATAAGAGGTAATGATTCTGATAGTGTAGCCGTGATCTGGTTAGTCTGGATCCCGTGCTTAGGGTTGCGAAGGTCAGATGGTAATCGCATTATTGTGATTACCGGAATCCCAGAATCCTGGATCATGGTGGCATACCAAAGTTCTAAAATGACAGCTTTGGACGCAACTGGGAATGACTTGTTAGGATATGATATGCAATGTATAATGTTAAAACGGAAACACGTTAGAATGCACCGACTTTTTAAAATAGAAACGTCCTCAAGAAAAAATGACCTTGTCAGTCAGGTAATGACCCATTTACAAAGAAAGCAGATCATTAAGAAAAATTCCCAAGGTCACCCATTTTTCCTCGCTTCATGTACAAAGATTGGCACGTACTCAAATGACTGAAATTCTAAGTGACATTATAATGTTTTGTACTCTCTCTGTATTAATGAGTAAGCTTAGGTTAGTCCATGGTTTAGGTCAAATCTTGCAAGTGAAGTCTGATTTCTGACGAACTTTTTAAATCAATTACCCTAAAAAAAACTGGTTCATTTTCCGGGTTTTACAGGTATTACTTTCTAGTTCACTTGACGGAAACCTGCAAGTTTCACAGAATGGGCCGGCTCGACCGGAGTGATACCACGGCCTCACAGAAAACCGGCGTGAAGCAGCACTGTGCTGTGTTTCGCTGCGTGAATGAGGGTACCGGAGGCCCAATCCAGGGGAGAGGGGGGCTAAATGATTGGCAGCGCACTTGTGATTTCCACAAGTGCGCTGCCAACCTTTTAGCCCCCCATTCCCCTGGATTGGGCCAGCCTACATCACAGGGCATCCAACACTACGCTTACCGAGTCGCGGTCTCCACTCAAAAACTTTACGGCTCCAACAGCTGTCAGTTCTGCGGCTAATGTTTTTTTTTTTATATGAGAGGTGACAGACGAGCAGACGGATCACCTGATGGTAAGCAATTCCGCCGCCCATGGGCACACTCCGGTCGAGCCTGCCCACTGCCACTTCAGTTTGCTAATTCGGTGGGCTATGTGGGTGACTCTGGTTCTCTGTCGGATTACTTCATTTCTGATGCGGTCCATCAGAGATACTCCGAGCATAGCCCTTTCCATAGCTCTTTGAGCGACTTCAAACCGGTGGACTAGTCCAGCCGTGAGTGTCCACGTCTCAGCACCGTTAATCATGACCGGGAACTCGTTTACCCGAGCGGAAGTTTTTAATGAAATGAAAATGAAAAAATGAAAATGAAAATATATTTATTGCCAATATAACATTTCACAGAATAACACGAAACTGACCCCCACACTAGGCAATGTAATGTCTTCTATTTTCTTCTTTCCAGAGCACAAAACAATGGCGATGGCAACAGCGACAGCCACCATGGAGGCGTCACAGACCCTCATACAGACGGAGTCGAGAGTCCAGCGGAGCTACCAGGAGAGCCATGTGTCGGAGCAGCGGCAGGTCACTGAGCAGAGGCAGGTCAAGAAGAAGAAGTCCATGAGACGGCATAAGGATGAAGGGACTATATCAGTGGTGAGTATCAGAAATAATTAGACTGACCGGATGGCGCAATTGGTAGTGACCCTGCCTCTTACGCCAAAGGTCGTGGGTTCGATCCCCACCCTGGACAAACATTCGTGCGATGAACACTTGTGTTTATTCGGTGTCTTAGTGTAATATATGTATTTAAGTATATATTTGTGTTTCTCTGTTGTCTGATATCTGTAACACAAGTCCTTAAGCTACTTAGTACGGAATCAGGTCAACGTATGAGATGTTGTGAGAATTATTATTATTATTGTTATAATACTGATAAGCCAAGCCGCAGGGAAGGAGCCAGATGACAGCGTCTGTGATGTGTTTCGCCGAGTGAGTGAGGGTTCCGGAGGCCCAATCTGAGGGGAAAGATGGGTTTAAAGGTGGCAGCGCGCTTGCGACTCCACTGGTACTGCGGATGGGTGGCCATGGGCGGCGGTAGTCGCTTACTATCAGGTGATCCGTCTGCTCGTCTGTCACCTATCGAATCCCGTCACAAAAACCATCATCATTTTTTGATTGCTTCGGCAATAATGAGCCTCTAAGAAAACTGGCGTGAAGCAGGGCAGTGAAGGTACCAGTGGCCCGATCGGGGGGGAAGGGGAGCTTGAAGGTAGGCGTCACTAGTGTTTGGTGCCCATAGCCTAAGACAATCACATGCTATCAGGTCACACGTCTCGTCTGTCTCCTATCACATATTATAAACCAGCCTGATGATGAACTTACAACGGCTTACAAATGTTAGTCATCCTCATCTTAGCGTTGCGGTTGCGTACTTAGCTGTCGTTCTGGAGCCCGTGGTACGCTATAATAGTATTGAAAAAAAAAACCGTTTCTGACCTGTTTTTTTTTTACGTATTTTCAGTCGAAAAGCTCAGAAAAGCTCCACAAGAAGATGAGGGCAGCTTCCGACGCAGACTCCAACCCTCAGTGCCAGAAGTGCTCCCGGCCCGTCTACGCCATGGAGCGGGTGAAGGCCGAGAGGAGGGTCTGGCATAAGGAGTGCTTTAGATGCGTGCAGTGTAATAAGCAGCTCACGTAAGTTGTTATACAGCTTGTAGTTTTATAAGGGTTATAGCCAGATTGTTATACAGCGAATCACCTTGATACTACCACATACGGCATGGAATGAGTGAAGGCTGAGAGGTGGGTGTGGCAGCTTCGGAGTCTAACCCTCAGTGGCAGAAGTGCTCCCGGCCCGTCTACCGCCCAATTTAAGAATTCCGCTGCAGGGAGTAGATCAAACAGTATCTCAGAGCCATGGGCGCCCAAGCCCAAGTAGCGCCTCGGCGCAATCAATAACTTGGCGCCCTCTTGTTTCAAAACGGAATACTTTCAACATTTTCGACTACCTATGGGCAGTCGCTTCATTTTAATTGTCAGACATCCTGAACCCTATATGATGGTCCAAGCGTACCCCGGGCTTCGAAGCGACAGCATTGCCCGCAACTGGGAATCATTCGCAAGATGACGAGAACGATCGATACTCGCGCTAGAACCTTGCGGAGCGTTACAGTGGAAGGCTCTATGTGTAGCGAGGGCACCCCCTGCACTATAGGTAAAGACGTTCTGCCTGAGCACTCCCTATGATAGATGCGGTGTAGAATGCTGAGGGAAGCGAGGATCCAGTCAACTAGAGAGTCAGTCGTAACGTCCCGTTCGCGCCGAAGCCACACGTTTCGGATGTGTATGTCATACATGAGTCATGACGAAATGAAATGAATGTTTTTTTTTTATTTATAAAGAAGAATTTATTAAAAACAATATTTGTTTCAGGGTGGAGACTTACCAGAGCGACCACACGACGCTGTACTGCAAACCCCATTTCAAACAGCTGTTTGAACCCAAGCCTGTTGATGAAGAAGACCAAGTTGACGGTAATAAACTTAGATAACACCAATCACTATTTTACTACTCCTATAAATTTCCTAGCTTTGTATCCTTTTTTTTCCCCGATTTCTGGTCCATTGTTGTACATTAAGTTAAATTTGTTAGCACTTTATTGTTTTTTGGCCGTTAAAATAACAGGAGCAATACGCTAAAACAGCAATAAAATTGTATTACGGTATAGCTTGTATACGGCATAAGGCCGTGTGGTCCCCGGCAGAGTAGAATAGGCCACCCTCACTCTTACCGAGGTGTCGTAAAAGGCGACTAAGGTAAAGCTGCTGGCATGATCATCAGCACCCAGAGAAGGAAAACTCTGCATTTATATCAAAACCCTCGCCAACCCATCTACCAAGCGTGGTGAGTATGGCAATTACCCCTCATGTGATTGAGGGAGGCCCGTGCCCCAGCAGTGGGGACTTAAATCTGCCACACAGGCCAGCGAGCCTAGTGCACAAGTCACTGACTATATAAATTGACACATTTTTTTGCCAATAAAGAATTTATTTAAAGATGGATATTTTTATTGCACAAAACCACAATAATGAAATTACAACTAGGCGGTCTTTCACTGGTCACAGGGCTCTAGGAGCCCAATTCTCGTGCTCGTGACATTTATTTTCATACGAAATATATCAAAACATAGTTTTTTTGTATGGTTTTCAGGTGATATCCGCCTTGTTTTCAAAATATCACGAGCACGAGAATTGGGCGCCAGGACTATTGTTCTGCTGAAGTCATTATTTTTCGATTGACTCATTTATCGTTGCTCAATTTACCTAAATTCATCATCAGCCCATTTAAGTCCCCACTGCTGGGGCACGGGCCTCCCTCAATCACATGAGGGGTAATTGCCATACTCACCACGCTTGGCAGACGGGTTGGCGAGGGTTTTCATATAAATGCAGAGTTTTCCTTCTCTGGGTGCTGATGATCATGTCAGCAACTTTACCTTAGTCGCCTTTTACGACACCTCGGTGAGAGTGAGGGTGGCCTATTCTACTCTGCCGGGGACCACACGGCCTAAATTATATACCGTTATTTTTTTTCAAAACCCCCGGATGTAAACTATAAAAATACAACGATGTATACACGTGAAATACAACAAGAATTCTTATCTGCAATTGAGGAGGTTTTTTTCAAAAGTTGACATAGGTATTGAAAAAAATGGATGACTTAAAAGTACCTACTCAATTCTATGTATGCATTTAATTTATTTTTAATGTTTTTTTTTGTTGTAGCATCTGTCCCGAAGAAGCATCAAATGATCATCTGTGAAAGCAATCCCATTGAGCTGCCCCCAGATGTCGTTAGAGGTATGTATATTTATTTTAGCCCCCTATACACCAAAAAAAAATGTGTTTTTAGTTTTTTTATAATCGGTGCCGAGACGTGGACACTCATGGCTGGACTAGTTCACCGGGTCAAAGTCGCTCAAAGAGCTATGGAAAGGGCTATGCTCGGAGTATCTCTTAAGGACCGCATCAGAAATGATGTAATCCGACAGAGAACCAGAGTCACCGACATAGCCCACCGAATTAGCAAACTGAAGTGGCAGTAGGCTGGTCATATTAGCCGCAGAACTGACAGCCGTTGGAGCCGTAAAGTCCTTGAGTGGAGACCGCGACTCGGTAAGCGTAGAGGACGCCTTGCGACAAGATGGGATGATGACATTCGAAGGCTGGCTGGTGAGGGCTGGATGAGAGTGGTCGAAAATCTGGAGCAGTGGCTTGCATTAGGGAAGACCTATGACCAGCAGTGGACGAGTGTGGGTGAACAGGTGGTGAATAGGTGGAAGACCAGTATCATACTGCTGGTCAGAATGAAAGTTAGAAGAAGCCTAATCTGTGGGAAAGGGGGGTTTTGAGGTCAGCAGCGTACTTGTGCTTGTGGTCAGCCGTGTGGACCCCGGCAGAGTAGAATAGGCCACCCTCACTCTTACCGAGGTGTCGTAAAAGGCGACTAAGGTAAAGCTGCTGGCATGATCATCAGCACCCAGAGAAAGAAATCTCTGCATTTATATCAAAACCCTCGCCAACCCGTCTGCCAAGCGTGGTGAGTATGGCAACTACCCCTCATGTGATTGAGGGAGGCCCGTGCCCCAGCAGTGGGGACTTAAATGGGCTGACGATGAGCGTACTTGTGACTCCACTGGTGTCGCGGGTGTACGCGAGACGGCAATCGCTTACCATCAGGCGATCCATCTGCTTGTCTGTCACCTATCTCGTAAAAATAGATGAAATAACGCTGGTATTTCGCTTTATGACACAGCGGACCAGGCGTGATATCCGCGGCGGAGGTGTGCTAAGGGCGTAAGAAGCGGAATACTAGCGAAATGGTTTTTTATTTGTGACGTACCTGCTATCCTTAATTTGGATCATAGACAATATCAATTCAGGAGACACCGTGCGATACTAGCGCCACCAAGTGATAATATTGATTGTGGCGAATAAGAGACATTTTTTTAAAAAGTAAGCAGCAAATGCTTAGTACATCATATGTACTTATTCCAGGTAGTTAACTGATAACCATTATCAACGGTCCTTTTATGGTTCAGTGGCGTCTCCAACAGGTTTTTACCGATTGTAATAAAATAAATACAGTATACATTCAATGCCAAGCTTAAATTTGTATATGTCATGTGTTTTTTTTTTACTGTAGATAGGTAAGCGTTTGATCATATTTCACCTGATGGTAAGTGATAATATGGTCTAAGATGTAGCACGATTACCTGGAAGATACCTATTCACTCGCGCTTTGAAAACCCCCAAATTGTAGACTCTAGGGATCACCTCCTCAGGCAGCTGATTCCACTGTTTCGCAGTACGAATAAGGAAACAGGATTCAAACCTCTTTGTGCGGACTTTAGGTATTTCTACCATGTACCGGTGTCGATTGAGGGTCTGCCTGGTGGAGTAATGAACGAACGGATGTGTATCAAAAACGATACACATGGCGCTGAAAGGGTTAAGTAAAGTTGTGGCGATTGGACTGTATATAATATAATAAAGCGCTGGCAATCGGATGCTTATAAAAAGTCCTGATATTAGCAAAACGTATTTTCTAGTTCATCAGACATAACACATTAAGGTGACGGGTAGGGTACACTAGCGACGCCAATCGATTTTAATTTTTAGCTACTAAACCGGATCTTTTTTAAACAATTTCGGGGTTACAACCTCTCGGCAAACACTTATACTATTTATTAATAAACCATGCACAAATGTTTGGTCGTAGCTAAACCTCATTTACCGAGGTGCGTAAAAACAAGGTAAAGCTTGAGATCATACACTCGAGAAGGAAACTCCATTTATATCAACCTTCGCCAACTGTTCCACGTGGTGAGTATGCAATTCACCTCATGTGATTAGGACCCTGCCCGGTGTCGATTAAAGGCTGATGTGGAGATAATATCAAAAACGAACGCGCGCTGAAACGTTGGCATTTGCATGTTATTTAATAAATAATAAGTGTTCAAGAGTGTAAAATTGTTTAAACTGATCCGGTCAGCACTAAAATTACAAATCGATTGGCGTCGCTAGTGTGCCAATCGTCACCTTAAACAAAGACAATTCAATAATAACCGCTCATAGGATACGACGTCAAACGAAAAATTTCATTATTTTTTTTCTCTTATGCTATGACACTTAGGTTCAAATCTGGTGGGAACTATATTGCCATTGTCTATTAAAAGTTAAAGAAAACAAAAATATCAAAATCGTAAAAGTATAAAAACATAAGAATTAAGAGCTGGTCAGGCCATTATAATAATAATTCTCACAACATCTCATACTTTGACCTGGTGTTATTCGTACTAAGTAGCTTAGCACTTGTGTTCAGATATCAGACAACAAGGAGGAACACAAATATATACTTATACATATATTCAACAGCACTGAACGAAATCCATGTGTTCATCCCACGATGTTTGTCACAGGGTTTGGGATCGACCCACGACCTTTGGCCCGTAAGAAGGCATGGTCCACTACCACTTGCGCCATCCGGGGATCTAGTCAGACATAATATGCTACAAATAAAATATGTGCCAATAGCAAAAATTCTCAATTAAAAATATAACGTCTAGCCGGTTTTATGGTCATTCAAAGATTCATGGGTAAGTCCATTTTTAAAAGTATGAAATTATTAAAAAATAATTATACCATTGAAAAACCCATACAATTTGCACCAACTATTGTAATAGAACCATTGACATAAACGAAACAAAATTCAAATGAAATGCATACAAAATACTTGTTTGTGACGTCACATCTTAGTGGCCATTTGTATGGAGCGTTTTGGAGTTTGCCCAAAATAATGTGATTAAAGCTGTGATATCTCAGTTAGTTTAAAAGAGAATAAAGTAATTCTTTTAACGATGTTTCTATCATTGAGAGGTATTTTCATGACAAAAATAAATAAAAAATAGTCAAATACCGTATTGGCGAGTCTGACAAGCGGTCGTGACACACAAAATAATTCTTTAATTGTTTTAAGTGGGATAAATGTTACCAAAATGCCTTAGTGTGTTTTTACGCGTTGTACAAATTATTAAAAAAGAAATAACAAATCCCATGGAATCACATTTCACTCATAAGTAGAAGAAAAGTTTTAATTTCTTATGATATTTCAAAACTCATTAATGTTTTGGTCACCATTTTAGAGAGCGAGATAGAAATATACTGATTTATTAATGTGTGACGACTTAAGTTCTTTTGACAGTACTCAACTCTGAAGCGTAGCGGCGCGTAGTACGCTTGACTTACTCACGCTTATGTCAAAAAAATAGGTTTGTCTCTGTCTTCCAATACACAACTTCAAACAAATATGTTATGCTGCTGTGAATACGTGCGCATTTAGTTGTGCATCAAGCTAGTTTTCAGTTGTCTAATTTAAGAGACGTGCTGCTTTTTCCGCTACTTTGTGTATACATAAGCTTTTAAAATAATAATTATCTTATTTACCACCCAGCATCAGACAAACCCGACCTTGGCCTAGAAGAGCTGTCGTCCCTGGACGTCAAGTCACGTTTCGAAGTGTTCGAGCGTAAGGCCAAGAATCCCGAGGAACCTCTGCCGGCTGAGCCGCGTGCGCCAAGGGAGAAGAGCACCGCGCTTCTGTCCAAGCTTGCCAAGTAAGTGATATGCCAAGCTTGCCAAGTGATATGTCTAGCTTGCCAGGTGATAGGCCTAGCTTGCCGAGATACTAATATGCCAAGCTGGCCAAGCGATATGCCTAGCTTGCCAAGTGATAGATAGGCCTAGCTTGCCATGTGATAGGCCTAGCTTGCCAAGTGATAGGCCTAGCCTGCCAAGTAAGTGATATGCCAAGTGATAGGTCTAGCTTGCCAAGTAGGGCCTAGCTTGCCAAGTGATAGGAATAGCTTGCCAAGCTGGCCAAGTGATATGCCTAGCTGGCCAAGTGATATGCCTAGCTTGCCAAGTGATAGGCCTAGTTTGCCAAGTGATAGGCCTAGCCTGCCAAGTAAGTGATATTCCATGCTTAATAATAATACCCTCCGAACCGATTTCGGCTAAGGACGCCAATCTCAGCGATCAACTACGTAAGCAGGATATGCACACGGAAATGTGCACATAGATCTATCCGTGGGAGAGGCACGGCTCGTGATAACCACGACCTCGCAAAAAACCGGCGTGAAGCAGCAATGTGCTGTGTTTCGCTGCGTGAGTGGAGGTACCGGAGGCCCAATCCGGGGAAAAGGAGGTTTAATAGTTGGCAGCGCACTTGTGACTCCTCTTGGCGGCAATCGCTTACCATCAGGTGATCCGCCTATCGCATAAAAAAAGTTAGTTACAGCAAACTTACAAAAACAGGTACACTTTAGTACTATGTCGAAATAACATTTTTTACGAACCCCTTGGAAACTGCCTATAAAGGCATAACACTTTGACATGGTACTAAAGTGAGACTAAAGCGACTCACGAGGTGTTATGAGGTGGCCCAAGGCCGACCGAGCAAGATAGAGGTTCTTACTGTCGAAGGCCAAGACTCATAATGGGCCGCTGCGCCAGCCTAGTTGGTTAAATTGTGCAATTTATTGTTATGGCGTTTTTTTTTAATCAGCCTATAAACTGTCCCACTGCAGGACAAAGGCCTCCATCATAGAAATCTAGTTATCGCTTCTATGATGGGATTAGGCTTAATCACCACGCTTACCAAATGCGGATTGGTGATCACAAACCCGAGCTATGTCCGAAAAATTGGAAACATAGTTTTCGCTCGACCCGGGAATCGAACCCAGAACCCTGAGATCACGGCCCGGTACTTAAACAACTAGACCAACAGGGCCTTATGGCGATACCTCGTCATAACTAGAGTACGTAGAAGAGTACTTACTAACCACAATACTAACTAAAGATAGCCAAGGGCATCTATCAGCCCATCCAAACCCGACTCAATTTAGAAATTATTGTTCCCTAAATTGACGGGTTTATTCCCGCTGTCCACCCTCTGCTTGTCCACCCCGGGTGGACAGTGAAACAATTGTTACAAAAATTCCGCGGTCCACCCCCTCTTTCAACCAAGTAGGGGTGGACAGCGGGATTTTTTTAACTATTGTTCCACTGTCCACCCGGGGTGGACAAGCAGAGGGTGGACAGCGGGAATCTACCAATTGACGCGACTGAGAAATGTTCGTTTCCTACATTGAATCAGGAATCGAACCCGAAATCTTCCACCTTACTCACTGAGCCATTGAAATAGTCAAGTAACAATGGAGGGCTTCCAAGAATACATGAAAAACCTTTTCCATGACAATGACAAGTTGTGTTTCGGACTTCCTGGCTTGAGCCATGTTTATTAAAATAAATCGATGGAGTCTGTCCGTGTTGTCAGAGCTTACTATCGGCTTTTTATTAGACTTGCGTCAGCGCAGCCGCGACAATGTGGTGTACGTCGACTGGACATCATTGACAGTTAATTTTAAATAACATTTTTAATAATCATTTTTTTTATTGCAAGCATTTGGCTTACACGTTTTATGTAATAAATCATTATGCCCAGCACTTGCACCCTGCAGTGGTATGTCAATAATGGTAAGATTTAATAAAAGAGTACATTTGTTATTCCTTTTTAAAAATTGGTAAATAAAAAAAAAGTAGATTTTTTATTTTAATTTCATTACACTTTTACAAATATATGGAACGGCTGTTTGGTTTCGGAATTATAATGCATAACGTAATTATTACCAAAATTGATATGAATAGAACAATGGTGGAAAATCTTCTTATTTTTGTTTTTATTACACTGATAGTAATTGTTTGTTTTCTTTTGTATATCATACATCTCATACATTGAGTTGATTCCTAATATAATATTTGTTCCTATCTTTTTTTACAACTTGGCCAACCTTTACCACTTAAATTATTTCTTATAGGCTATTAAAAAAAACTGCATTTTATATTTTGATCCAAACAATAAATAAATCATCCTAAACTCGTTGCGCAAGGCATAATGGGAATATTGTTATTAAACACATATTGACCTTTTAAATTGCCTTTTAATTCTGTAAACCTTTTTCACAATCATATTTTCACAACAGTAATTTTTGTCTTATTTTTAGCCTCACCTAGAGATCCGCCATTTATTTTCTTAAGAACCAAAGAGTCATTAATCGGAAAAATAATTTAGGAAACGATGCAAATCTGTTATGAAATTCTCAAAACCTAACATATTATTTTCTAAAGTCAATGAGTACTTAATATCTTTCATGAAATCCATTCACGTGAGTAATGATTTCCAATATTTCCATCAAGTATCAACACACCTCGGGCCACGTCGTCCAGCGCTTACGTCACAAGGCGTTCGGTTCAAATGGTCTATTTTTGTATCCCTTGGGAATAATCTCTTGGCCGTGAGCTATCGATACCTTTTTTGAGTTCGATTTACATTGCTCGTGTAATTATAAAATGTTAATTAATTTTTCAAAAAATCTAACAATGCATCCAAGATCTTATTAGGTGAGCTGGAAATCCTTAGCCAATCTCAATTATAGCACCAATATCTTAAGTACTTCCTAATATACAAGCTAGATACTCTCTGATATTCGGGTTCCCTGTTGTATCTGAACTCACAAGCTCTTTTTTCGAATTAATTTGGGCTCTACTTCAACTTCGACACTATGTCAACTATGCGCGTCTATAAAAAAACTTATTTGTTGACGATAAATGGTGTAGCTTTTAGTACACCCAAACCAAAATATATATAAAGCGTAAGGCGTCTCCTCTTCTCTTTGAACTTTGCCGTGTCGGACAGGGTCCATAATGTACTTATATATTTACTATGTATGTTTCTTACCACCTTTTGAAATATGTAGAGTGTAATAAATAATATGAACCAAAGTCAATAAGAATTGTACGTAGGTAGACGCGTGCATGCATGTTAGACGAACAATATACAATATAAAATATTCACCCGGCTATAATGTATAGAACAGCTGTTTTTTTTTTTTTGCGCTTATTTAGTTGATCTAACATGCTGAATGAACTTCATTCACGACGCCTATTATGAGGTTTTCGAGATTCGAAAATTTGTATTTACAAAGTACTGTATTTACAACCTGTGCGGATAAAGAATGGGATCAGAAATGGCGGCGCATCTATTCACTTCTCGCTCGCACACTATTTGCGTCTATACTCGCACTAGTGGGGTGCGAGTATAGACGCAAATAGTGTGCGAGCGAGAAGTGAATAGATGCGCCGCCATTACTGATCCCATTCTTTATTCGCACAGGTAGTACATGTAAATAAATATTTCACAACATCACATACAATGAACTGACTCCGAGATAGGTAGCTCAAGAACCTGTGTTACGGATATCAGAATCAACTTTTCTTTTGTAAATACATACATAGAAAACACCCAGACCAATACAAACAGACATGTTCATGCACACAAATGTTTGTACTGTGCGGGGATCGAACCCGCAACCCTTGCACCAGAGGCAGCGTTAATTACCATTGCTCCAAATGGGTAGGCACCTATTTTTTTTTTTGGAAAGTTTGTTAAAGTGACGGGTAAGGCACACTAGCGACGCCAATCGATTTTAATTTTTAGCTACTAAACCGAATATATTTTTAACAAATTCGGGGTTACAATCTCTCGGCAAACACGTATAATATTTATTAAATAACCATGCACAAATGTTGAGTCCGTTTTTGTACGCGAAAAATTGATTCACGCCAAAAGCGGCCACTTTTGGCGGTAATCCAAAATTGGAGTGCAAAAGTAGACCAACAGTTAAATATAAGTATTAAATAAATAGTATAGGTGTTTGCCGAGAGATTGTAACCCCGAAATTGTTTAAAATAGATCCGGTTTCATCATCATCAGCCCACTTAAGTCCCCACTGCTGGGGCACGGGCCTCCCTCAATCACATGAGGGGTAATTGCCATACTCACCACGCTTGGCAGACGGGTTTGCGAGGGTTTTGATATAAATTCAGAGTTTTCCTTCTCTGGGTGCTGATGATCATGCCAGCAGCTTTACCTTAGTCGCCTTTTACGACACCTCGGTAAGAGTGAGGGTGGCCTATTCTACTCTGCCGGGGACCACACGGCCTAGATCCGGTTTAGAAGCTAAAAATTAAAATCGATTGTCGTCGCTAGTGTGCCCTACCCGTCACTTTAATAAGTATTTTCGATGAACTGTTTGTTATTTCAATACTTAAAATAAAAGTTATCGTTACTTTCGACCTTAAACTGCGCAATGTACATCTACCTACCGCCCAAGATCAAACGTCGTTTTTTACACTTCCAATCCTTGTTAACACATGGGCTATCTCCCAACGACTCCATACGATTACATTCTCTCCCCTGAACTAATCAGAGTTTGAAATCGTCTGCACTTCGCTTGTGAGAGCAAAAAACCCAACAGACAGGCCATTATAGTTCCGATATTTTAAAGAAAGAAGACGTGTGTGATATTTATAGTGAATGTATGGTTCTAAATGTAATATGGCCTGTGTGCATTATTGGATATAGGCCTGTGTTGTGTAATAGTAGGTGTAATACTTGTATATGCATTTCGTCGGCATTCCAGTCTAAAGTAAGAAAAACTTTCTTTTTGTATGATTGGTGGCATACCGGACACTTGACTGTGGGAGAGCCAAGCTTCGGCATGAATGGGCCGGCTCGACCGGAGTGATACCTTGGTGGCACAGTGCTGCTTCACACCGGCGTGAAGCAGCACTGTGCTAGTTTCGCTGCGTGAGTGAGGGTACTGAAGGCCCAATCCGGGGTAAAGGGAGGTTTAAAGGTTGACAGCGCACTGACTCCTACTGGTGTCGCGGGTGTCTATTGGCAGGCGATCCGTCTGCTCGTCTGCCACTTATCACATAAAAAAAAATGCGTACCCCGGGTTCTAAAGCGATGGGTTTGGACGCAAAGGGAATTTGGAGTTTAAAGGTTGGCACCGAACTTGTGACTCCACTGGTATTGAGCGTGTCTATGGGCGACAGAAAGCATTAGGCAATCCGTCTGCTCGTCTGCCACTTTACACATAATCCAGGGTGAATGGGAGTATGATCCCCGGCACGCCGTGTGATCCCCAGCAGAGTAGAATAGGCCACCCTCACTCTTACCGAGGTGTCGTAAAAGGCTACTAAGGTTCAACCCAGAGAAGGAAAACTCTGCATTTATATCAAAACCCTCGCCAACCCGTCTGCCAAGCGTGATGAGTATGGCAATTACCCCTCATGTGATTGAGGGAGGCCCGTGCCCCAGCAGTGGGGACTTAAATGGGCCGACGATGACGATGATGATGAATGGGAGTGTAAAGATTGGCACCGAACTTCTGACTCCACTGTTTTGCGCGAATATATTATCTGTGCTATGTTTGACAGAACCCATTAAGCAATCAATCGGTACGTCTGCCACCTTACGCATAAAAAAGCGTTTTGGCATATGTTTTCTCAATATTTATATGTAAACTGTAATATGTCTAAATAGTTTCAGACATAGACACAATCCTTCGACGTGTGGAGTGTCACTAATTAGTCGCTAACAGGCATTGATTGATTTAGCTGTTAGTTTTTAGCTGTTGAGACTGGCGTTCGGGCTGCCAAAAAGTGGAGGAACAAAGTAACAATTTAATTTAGTATAAAAATTTGTGAAAGTTGCCAGTGAGAGAAACTGTTTACCGAATAATAATAAATAAATAAATAAATAACTTTTTTTATGTGATTGGTGGCAGACGAGCAGACGGATCACTTGCCAATAGACACCCGCGACACGAGTGGAGTCAGTGCGCTGTTAACCTTTAAACTCCCCTTTCCCCCGGATTGGGCTTTCAGTACCCTCACTCACGCAGCGAAACACAGCACAGTGCTGCTTCACGCCGGTGTGAAGCAGCGGGACCAAATAACTTATATATATATTCTGTTTATAGGTAATACCTATTTATTCTGTGGTAATATATTAGTTTATTTGCATTATCGCTTTAGTTTGTAATAATTATTCCTTTAATTATTAAATATTTTTAGTATTTAAATATTCATTTATATTATAATAACATTTTTTTAATAATATACTATTGAGATCTTTTAATTACATAGTTATTAAGATGAGAGGGTTCTGTGTGAATGGTCTGGTGTGTTTATTTATTGTCTGTTCCTTGCAGGTTTAAGGCGAAGGGCATGGACGTGGGCGTGTCTGACGAATACCTCAACGGCGTCCCCGTGGAGCAGAGCTCCAGCGAGCCTGAGGATGAAGAAGGTAAGGAACATGGGTGGAGCCAACCATGGGCGCAGGGTGGGGCAGTCATAGGCTCTGGGTGGGGCAACCATAGACTCAGGGTGGGGCAGTCATGGGCTCAGGGTGGGGCAGCCATGAGCTCAGGGTGGTAGTAACTAGCGTCTTTTTATGTTTTGTTCGCAGTTTTATGTGTATGCCTAATTATACGATGTCAACGTGATTTTTTAATACTCGAGAAACTTCCCGAGGTAATTATAATGTACAATGAAGGCAAACACTATTTTCCTTGGAACATAGGATCTAATCTTATAAAAAATTTCGTCTTCCTATCCAATTACTACAATTAGTTGATTACTTTAGAATGATTTTTTTGAGATTTGACCCATGTGCCTTAGGGAAATATTGTTTTTATTAGCATATATCCCTTGAGAAGTTTCTCGAATAGGTATTCAAAAAGTCACGGTTAATATTTAATTTTATTCTGTGTTTTGTGTATGGTGAATAAATTATTTTTCTTTCATCTTTTTCCCAAAGACGAAGACTCCGTCCTACGCAAGTCGTACAAGCACACAGCATCCAAGGAACAGCCCGTCTCCTTCTGCAACATGAGCGAGATCGTGGGCAAGTTCGAGACGGGCCAACACGACGCGTCGCAGAGACACCGCGAGCGGAAGCAAGAGATACAGAACATACGCAGCCGCTTGTTCATGGTAAGTGCACTTTGAGCTCCCAATAAATACGTTCGGCCCCTAGAGACACTTTCGGCCCCAAAAAATACGTTTTCGGCCCCGGGAGACACTTTCGGCCCAAGATACACTTTCGCTTTTGTCGCGTTAAAACACTTTCGGCGCGATAAGCCACTTGATATTCTATGATATAAACTTGAGTCATTAAATCTACATTTTTCCCAAAATGTTATTGGCTCATAAAACACTTTCGACGTAAAAAAACACTGTCCCACCAGTGATTGGTGGCAGACGAGCAGACGGATCTTGACTCCGGATTTTTACTCTTTAGGCACTTAAGACCCTTCCGGCACCAAAAGACGCTTTCGGCATTAATAGATAGTTTCGGCACCAAGAAACACTTTCGGCTCGATAAAACACTTTCGGCGCGATAAAACACTTTCGGCGCGATGAACCAAAATCTACGTCAAAAACACTCTCGGCAAAATGTAGATTTAACAACTCAAGTTATAGCATCATTATTTATTTAGCATTATTTTGTAACACCTAACTGGAAATAAGTGACACAGCAATCACTTCAGAAAACAAATTAATAATGTTTTCTTTCGTTACAGGGCAAGCAAGCTAAGATCAAAGAAATGTACGAGCAATCTGTCTTGCAGAGCGAACAAGGTATGTAATTAAAAATATAATAAATATAAATATTTCACATCATATACATTGCATTGACCTGACTCCGAGATAGGCAGCTCAAGCACCTGTGTTACAGATATCAGAACCAACAGCGGAATTACAAATATATACATTTAATACTTTTCTTTTGTAAATACTTTTTATGTGATAGGTGGCAGACGAGCAGATGGATCACCTGATGGTAATCGATTGCCGTCGCCTATATACACCTGCGACACTAGTAAGTGCGGTGTCAACCTTTAAATCCTCCTTTCCCCCTCATTGGGCCTTCGGTACCATTACTCACGCAGCGAAACACAGCACAGTGCTGGTTCACGCCGATTTCCAGTGAGGCCGTGCTATTACTCCGGTCGAGTCGGCCCATTCATGCCGAAGCATGGCTGTCCCACGGTCATACATACTTATACATATATATTACATAGAAAACACCCAGACCAATACAAACAGACATGTTCATGCACATAAATGTTTGTACTGTGCGGGGATCAAACCCGTAACCCTTGGATCTGAGGCAGCATTCCGTTCACTACCACTGATCCAAACGGGTCGTCTGAGGTATATGAGGTGTCACATTTTTTTATATGATAGGTGAAAATCAGAAAGATTAGACACTATCTGCCGCACTCAGAGACGTCAAATTAACTTTAATTGATACTTAAGAAAAAATATTGACACTTATTTCAAAACGCATAAAGACCTTCCATAATTAAGTAAGTGGACATTTAGCTTAATTGACGTTTCTGGGTGCGGCAGTAAATCGGCGAATTTAAGTACAGGCGAAACCTTATGTCGGTTTTCTGTGAGGCTTAGCTATCACACTGGCAAAACCGGCTCATACATACCTAAGCGTGGCTGTCCCATGGTTAAATTTAAATATCATCATCATCATCGTCAGCACATTTATGTCCCCACTGCTGGGGCACGGGCCTCTCTCAATCACATGTGGGGTAGTTGCCATACTCACCACGCTTGGCAGACGGGTTGGCGAGGGTTTTGATATAAATGCAGAGTTTTCCTTCTCTGGGTGCTGATGATCATGCCAGCAGCTTTACCTTAGTCGCCTTTTACGACATCTCGGTAAGAGTGAGGGTGGCCTATTCTACTCTGCCGGGGACCACACGTAAATTCAAATATATGTCTGTATTTTATCGAAATTTAAATTTCATCATCATCATTTCAGCCAATAGACGTCCACTGCTGGACATAGGCCTCCCCCAATGTTCTCCACACAGACCGGTCCTGCGCCGCCCGCATCCAATGGATTCCCGCGATCTTCACCAGATCATCAGTCTACCTTTTGAGGAGCGCCACGGCTGCGACTTCCTGTACGTGGCCTCCACTCGAGGACCTTTCCGCCCCAACGGCCGTCTGTTCTCCTCGCTATGTGCCCTGCCCATTGCCACTTGAGGCATGCAATCCTTTGGGCTATGTCTGTGACCTTAGTTCTCCTGCGGATCTCTCATCTCTGATACGATCACGCAGGGAGACTTCGAGCATAGCCCTCTCCATTGCTCTCTGGGTGACTTTGAGTCTCCTTAATCGGCACATTCTAAGCGGCCACGTTTCGGTTCCGTATGTCATTCACTGGCAAGACACACACATTAAGGTGACGGGTAGGGCACACTAGCGACGCCAATCGATTTTAATTTTTAGCCACTAAACCGGATCTATTTTAAACAATTTCGGTAACAATCTCTCGGCAAACACCTATACTATTTATTTAACACTTATAGTAAACTGTTTGGTCTGCTTTTGCACTCGAATTTTGGATTATCGCCAAAAGTGGCCGATTTTGGCGTGAATCAATTTTTCGCGTACAAAAATGGATCCAACATTTGTGCATGGTTATTTAATAAGTAGCGTTCGGGAGAACGCTGCCTATGAATCTAATTACTCAATATTTTAATTTTTATTTTTAACTTCTTTTTATCTCTAGTATGCTGTATGTAAACCATAGTATTATCTCATGTAATTCAATAAAATATTTGTATTTATTTTACAGGAGTAACATCAGCAGACAAGATAGCCCGTGAATTAGATCTGGACGCGGAGAAGGCCCGCGCCATCAAGGAGCGCTTCGAGAACGGAGAAGTTTTCAACGATGAGAACCAGCCGCCCAAGAATAGGGAGATTGAGGACCGCTCGCTGTTCAACGACGGTAAAAAGACCTTTTTTCATATCTAAAATTTCGCTCACTGTCTCAAAGTAGGGTGCATGACGATATTCTACAAAATACATACTCTGGAGAATCTAAGTAAGAGCTACATACAGGTTGTATTTGTGAACTACTACATCCATTTAACCACGTATTCAACAATCCAATCTGGACATTTGTTTGACGACTTTTCGAAACTCGTCGAAATATTTTTCGACTATCCATACAAAATGAATTACCATGTCACGTGACCGTGTCACGGGCCGTTTGGTCCCGGCAGAGTAGAATAGGCCACCCACACTCTTACCGAGGTGCCGTAAAAGGCGACTAAGGTAAAGCTGCTGGCATGATCATCAGCACCCAGAGAAGGAAAACTCTGCATTTATATCAAAACCCTCGCCAACCCGTCTGCCAAGCGTGGTGAGTATGGCAATCGCCCCTCATGTGATTGAGGGAGGCACGTGCCCCAGCAGTGGGGACTTAATGGGCTGATGATGATGATGATGATGTCACGTGACCGACTTTGTATCAAATATTAATTTATTGTTGTTCAGAATGATTAAAAAAAATCAAAAATATCTCTATTCAATTTAAGTCCATACAGAACATTTATGAATGTCAAATATTATGTAATCTACCGCTGATTCGGAATGTCAATTTCTACCGAGAAGAATCAGCAAGAAACTCGGTTACTCTTTTCAAATAATAAGGTAATTGGGTCGATTTTCTTTTTTTGTCGACAATGAGCCCGTCCTCAGTAACTTATGAAGTAATTAATTATATAAAATAATAAATGATAAAATAGGAAAGTAATTAATTATATGAAATAATTGTCCTACCTACTTGGGTTTCCATAGACAATGTCTACACTCTGGTTTTAAGTAGACATCCTGTATGACAGTCTAGTAGTCTAGTATTCAATTGTCTGCTTACCAAATATATGTCGTATGTAAATACAAAATATGCTTGTTTACTTTGCTCCTCTACCGATATAAATAAATATAATAAATGCTAAAATGTATACGTTACACCATCAAGATATTCCTAATTTACCATGAAATAATGATATTGTTTTATCACCTCGTAACAAAACATCTTCTCGGAGGCAATAGACACCAGGATGCTCATAGGAGCGTTAACAGGGCATTATGCAACGAACAAAATGCTGATGCAGATGAACATAACATCGAACAGCGACTGCAGAGCATGCAAGGAGACGGAAACCATAGGACATCTTTTATGTGAATGCGACTCACTAGCCAGAGGCAGAATGTGTCTTGAATTGTGTCTTGTAATATCATACCACACCTAACATTTACACTGATTGCGCCATCTAGCGAATCACTAGGAAATTCACAAATACCTAGGTACTGGAAAAGTGGTCATTGTATATCGTGTCCCCGCAGGCATCGGCAAGAAGTCCCGCTCCATCTTCCTGGAGCTGGACGCCAACGCCAAGAACCTCTCGCCCGCCTCCCCGCCGCCGCAGGAGCCGCCCAGGCGCAAGGAGATCGTGAGTACCAGCTTCGTTCGCCATCAGAATCAGAATACTTTATTTGCATAATTTCAGGTACATAATGTGATGTTACAATGTTATTTAGTATCACTGAAGTTTGCTTAAGTTAAGAAGCGTGCAAATATTTAAAAACGGTATACATTAAAATAACAATTCAATGTCACTTAAAAATAACAATGATATAAAAACTATGTCAGTAATAAATAATTAATATCTACTCTATTGCCTAATAATAATTCATTTAAATAATGGGATTGATAAATTAATGTCACTTATTTTTTAAAATCTAAATCAAAATATTCAGTCAGCGAGTAAAAAGACCTTTCCACAAGCCACATATGTAGTTTGCTATAGAAGTGAGCTCCACTCAGACCTCTCAGTTCATCAGGTAACGAATTAAAGGCTCTGATGGCCATATGAAATGGGCTTTTTTGAGCCATGGTTAATCTGCAACTCATCTCCTACCAATTCAGTGAAGGCCTCCTTTAATAGTTACCATTCCGATGTATTTTAGGCTTTTGGGAATCGAATCGCGAGAATCTAAAAAAAAAACTATTTTGGGATTAAGTATCAGCCTATAAACTATCCCACTGCAGGGTAAAGGCCTCCATCATAGAAATCAAGTCATCGCTACTATGATGGGATTAGTCTTCACCACGCATCAATTCGAAACATACTTTTCGCTCGACCCGTGACCCCGAGATCAGGATCCAGTACTTAAACCACTAGACCAACAGGGCGTTCTTGGTGTGTGTAGACAAATGGGTACCTATTGATGTATTGCGCGTTTTTACGTGGCAAGATCTTTTAGCAAGTTAGATAACTTAAAAATTGCAATATGTGAATATTTTTAATATTGTCTGTTTTTTTTTGTTAGCTTCGAATAGTCCCACTGCTGGGCCAAGGCATAATAGCCTTCACTGCACCTATTTGTATGGTATTAAGGAGGTAATATTTTTAACGCCCTATAAGTCTAATGGTTTAAGTACTGGGCCGTGATCTCGGAGTCCTGGGTCGAACATAAAGTATGTTTCGAATTTTTCGATTTTGTGATCACCAATCCGCATTTGGCAAGCGTGGTGATGAAGCCTAATCCCATCATAGTAGAGATGACTTGATTTCTATGATGGAGACCTTTGTCCCTGCATTGGGACAGTATATAAGCTGATACTTTAAGTAAGTAAATGTTTGTATTTGCAGCCCTTCATCGCCAAAGATATCGTCCGCCCCACCGAGCAGCCGGAGGAGGTTCGCATCGAGGCCGACATCTCGGACCGGTTCAAATTCTTCGAGACGTACAAGCCCGAGCACAAGCGCAGGGAGTTCCGCATGACGCCGCCGCGACAGACGGTGAGTACAGTCACGAGCTTTAATTTGGGATCCACCCAAGGTTGAATGTAGCAAGCTTTCCCTATTAAGAGCTAATTATTTAATGTGTCAAAGTCATAATTTTTACCACCGACAAATTTACTTTTCTAGGGGCAACCGTGCAAAAACGTCAACTTGAGCGAAGGCATACGATTATTACTGATGTTTTCCGAGTAATTGTTACGTGGGTAATAATTTTTTGGCCCTGTGTTCTACCTATATAGGAATATATTTTCTTGACTGACACTGACACGAGTGACACAATAATGTTCGTAATTAGAAAACCGTAATAATAGTTTTTTTTTCAAAGAGGTAATCGTCTCAAGGGTCGATTATATAAGACATTTTATGTCTTAACTTGACATTCTATATGTTGCACTATGCATTATGAATGTTCTAACGACATTTAACGGAAATAGGTCCCAAATTAAAGTTCGTGACTGTACCTTATTCTATCCTTGGGTCATTCTCAGAGATATTACCGTGGGAATCCTCAAGTCCAACATTCCTCAGATCTTACATCAGAATATATACGTAAACGTTACATTTTATACATTGAGGTGAGAATCGACTGAAAAAGAATACAGAATTCATTGATATGGCTGTACGTACCTACGGAATCAAATCCATGTGTTAAAATATTTATTTTTTAAATCCTTAATTAATATGCCGGAAATTAGGTAGTCCTTAGGCTCAATGTATTGTGATGTCAGTGCTATAATGTCCAATAAAAAAGTTTAGGCGAGTGACTTACTGTCACTGTCATTATTTTGTCTTGTCATTTTATGATCAGAGATTTTGTTTTTTTTAATCAACGTGAGCAAAAGCGTTATTAATTTGACATGCCGAGTGATAATGAAGAGGAGTTTACATATTTTTTTTCTCCATGAATATCTGTTTAAAAATTCTGAAATTATTTGTCTCAAATTTCTATGAGTCTAATCTACAAATAGTATTTTTCATTTCGGAAAATGTTGTTTTGTCGTATTGTCTATTATATATTTTTATTTTATTAGGACAACCAACAAGATAAACACTGAAGAACATAGACAAACATAATCTTTAAGCTAATTTTATTCTTTATTTATCCCCAGCGCGCAAAGTCCCCATCTCCTGAAGTATACCACGAGCCGTCAGTAGTGCGAAGTGATGAGCAAGTGGCTGATACACGCCTCGCCGCCGACAGGCACACGGCGTCGCGGATGATCTCCGTCTTCCGCCAGATGGAGCAGGACAAGAATAGACCAGATGACTCGCAGGGTAAAAAAAAATTGGCTTCAAAACACATTTTCGGCCCCAAAATACTTTTTCGGCCCCAAGGGGCACTTTTGGCAATATAAGACATTTTCGGCCCTTAAGCTGTTTTTCGGCCCTAGAAGATACTTTTGGCCCCATACACATTTTCAGCCCCTTAAGACGTTTTCGGGCCCCCAAGAAACATTTTCCTCTTTGGAAGACACTTTTGGCCTGAAAAGACATTTTCAGCCCCAAAAGACACTTTCGGCCCCGAGTGACGCTTTCTACCCCAAGATCCACTTTCGTCACAAGAAAACACTTTCGGCCCCTAGTGACACTTTCGGCCACAAAAGACACGTATTAGAAGACTTTTCGGCCCCAAAAGATACTTTCGGCCCCAAGCATTTTTCGACTTCAAAGGACTTTCGGCCCCGAATGACGGCCCCAGTTACTTATTTTATTATTATTACACTTTCGTCCCCCAGGCCCCAAGCCGCTAAAGTGCTTCACCCCCCCTCCCCCCGGCGAGAATAACCACACCGGCGACACCGAGTCCGACGGCGACGACTACAGCGACTACAGCGACGAGGACAGCGAGGACGAGCGCCGTCGCCTTTACTTCGAGGCGAGGCAGCGGGACGAGGCGCTCAAGCAGGTCAGGGAATACTGTAAACAGGTCAATAACATACATAGGTACACAGATAGATAGTTTATTGCACAAAACACATCTTAAGTACTAGACATTACAGACATTTTGTGTACAATTTCGGCGATCTTATCGTAGAAAGCGATTTGTACCAGAAAACTTTCGGATAAAGGACATTTTCATAGTAGAGAAGGGGTAAATGGTGCAATATTCAATAAGAAAAAAAAAGAGACAGATCAGTGATGGTAACGAATAAAAATGCCAGTGGCAAGCAGCAGGCCCGGGACAAGTGACAGGTCAGTGACTAGCAACAAACAAGCCAGTGGAAGTCACAACAGGTCAGTGAAAAGCAACAAACAGGTCACTGATTATCAACAAACAGGTCAGTGACAACCGGAAATAGGTCATATTTAACCCACAAATTTTAAGGGAACACGTAATGTTTTGTATCTTTTTTCAAAACTGCATCAGTATTTACGAGTTATTGCCTTAATTTTGTGGCTCTGCTGATGATGTAAGGTGAACTCCTCAACGGTAAGGAGTTGAAGGATAACTCTTTCAATACTGTACTCACAATTAGTTTGTTGGCGGGGGTGGAAGGGGGAAGAGGGGGGGGGGGGGTCTGCCAAATAATAAGACACGAAAAGCTTTTAGTATTAAATGTATTGAATGTTGTATTAAATTACAATATAGTATTGGGCGCCGACTTCGGTAAAACCTTTTCTCGAATTTACTGTTATAAAATGTTATATAAGGTTTTGAGCGCTCAGCGGGCTATGGAACGAGCAATGCTCGGCGTCTCTCCGAGATCGAATCCGAAATGAGGTGATCCGGCAGAGAACCAAAGTCATCGACATTGCTCACCGGATTAGCAAGCTTAAGTGGCAGTGGGCTGGCCATATTAGCCGCAGAACCGACAACCGATGGGGTAAACGAGTTCTAGAGTGGAGACCGCGTCTTGGCAAACGTAATGTAGGGCGCCCTCTGGCTAGGTGGGGGGACGATCTGCGCAGGATGGCTGGCAAGAGCTGGATGCGAGAAGCCATGGATAGATCACAGTGGCGAAAAATTGGAGAGGCCTACGTCCAGCAGTGGACTGCGATAGGCTGATGATGGGGGGACACCGGTGACCGAAAAACTATAAATGTTTATTTATGTCTGGTTTAATGGCAGTCAATGTGTTAAAGTGTATGCTTTTTGATGTTGCATTTTTCGGTACATCCACCCCGCTCAATGAGATCATCAGAAAAATCCGCTAGATGCATTACTAATAGGTGTGAGGTCCATATAAGTACATTTTTTTTATGGCTTGCTGTTGCTCTTACGAGACAACTCTGCCATCCATATACAATGTGATTGGTTACTTTAAAAACGTGATCTGTCAAAATGTCAATTTGATAAACTAAACAACCAATGCTGTTGATGTTGGACCTCAGCCCAACAGTACGCCATCTAGCGGATTTTTCACACGCGGAACCCACGCGCGCTAGTGTGCCCTACCCGTCACCTTTTTTTAATGAGAAAGGGAGGCAAACGAGCAAGCGAGTCATCTGATGGTAAGTGGTCACCGCCGCCCATGGACATCAGCCACAGCAGAGGGAGTGAAGATGCGTTGCCGGGCCTTTAGGAAGGTATAGGCTCGTTTCTTAAAGATCTCAATGTCTTGACGACCCGTTTGGAACAGTGGTAGTGATCGCTGCCTTTGGTTCAAGGGTTGCGGGTTCGATCCCCGCACAGTACAAACATTTGTGCGCATGAACATGTCTTTTTGTATTGGTCTGGGTGTTTCTATGTATTATACGTATGTATTTACAAAGTATTATATGTATGTTTATATTTGTAATCCCACTGTTGATTCTGATATCCGTAACACAGGTGCTTGAGCTACCTATCTCGGAGTCGGATCAATGTATGTGATGTGAAATATTTATTATTTATCTTACCGGTTCGGAAATGACAACTGATTGCTGACTAAAGAGAATGTGCGGTGTATGACATACCGTACATCATCAGCAACCCACACTCGTCCACTGCTGAACATAGGTCTCCCCTAATTACCCGCCACTGCTCCCGGTTTTCGGCCACTCTCATCCAGCCCACACCAGCTAGCCTTCGAATGTCATCATCCCATCTTGTCGCAGGGCGTCCTACACTACGCTTACCGAGTCGCGGTCTCCAATCAAGTACTTTACGGCTCCAACGGCTGTCAGTTCTGCGGCTAATATGACCAGCCCACGCACCCCCTCATTCCTCAATGAGGGCAAAAGTTGACATTAAGTAAACATTGTGCCGTGTGCCGTGTGGTCCCCGGCAGAGTAGAATAGGCCACCCTCACTCTTACTGAGGTGTCGTAAAAGGCGACTAAGGTAAAGCTGCTGGCATGACCATCAGCACCCAGAGAAGGAAAACTCTGCATTTATATCAAAACCCTCGCCAACCCGTCTGCCAAGCGTGGTGAGTATGGCAATTACCCCTCATGTGATTGAGGGAGGCCCGTGCCCCAGCAGTGGGGACTTAAATGGGCTGATGATGAAGTAAACATTGTCGCGCAGGCGCAGCAGCTGGCCCGCACGAAGTCGTTCCGCGACCGCTTCGAGCGCTGGCCCGAGGCCGAGCCCGCGCCGCGCGACCACGGCGTGCTGCTCGACCGCGAACACGACGACGACGGCGAGTCGCAGCTCGAAACAGCTAAAAGGTACGCAATAGGGTATTTGGGTCGTTCTTCTTTTTTATCGACAATGAGCCAAACTTACACATCAACATTTAACTTTTATATAACAGACTACAATTGATAAATAATATATCCTAAATATTCGTTAATGTACTATTTTACAGATGGACTATTACATGATCTAAAATTTAATTGATAAAGAATACTTTTTGATTAAAATGGACACCTCCGTCACGTCCCCCGAAATTACTGCCATTTACACCTCTGTCACGCTTTATATATTTTTTTTACATAGTTAAATCATGCTAAAGCATCTACGCGGTGATAAAGTTATGTCATTATTTCATGGTAAATTAGGAATATCTTGATGTTGTAACGTATATTTTTTATATAATTAATTACTTCATAAGTTACCGAGGACGGGCTCATTGTCGATAAAAAAGAAGAACGACCCATTTGAGTAAGCACGATATTTTACAAAATATAAATATTTTATCAAAATATAGCTAAAATATGTGCCAATAACAAAAATTCTCGATTAAAAATATAACACATGGTATACGGTACATGGTCGAAATACCAAAAGTCCGCACAATGAGGTTTGAATCCTGTTTCTTATGTGATACCTTTAAAATCACATTATTTTGGGCAAACCCAAAACAATGTGATTTTAAAGTTGTGATATCTCGGGTAGTTTAAATGAGAATCAAATAATTCTTTCAACGATGTTTCTATCATTGAGAGGTCTTTTGATTACAAAAATAAAAAAAAATGTCAAATAGCGTATTACGCATTGTATAATGTAACGTTGATATTTTATAGCAATCTTATGCGATTTATTCTTAAGTAAATAACACATTTAAAAATTTCATCTCGTGTTCAGGCGGGACTCGAACCCACACCTTCCACAATCCGGGTGAATGTACTACCAATTATACCACTGAACGCGTTACTAAGTCGACGAAATTTGTAAGTGCTTGATTCGACATGAGCTGTCGATAGTCTCATCAATATTGTAGGTATATTTACAATATCCAGTGGAAATATTATTACAAATATTTGACCACCAGTTAAGATGAGACTGCTTAATCAATAGTTGATATTTTATAGCAATCTTATGCGATTTATTCTTAAGTAAATAACACACTTAAAAATTTACAATATTGATGAGACTATCGACAGCTCATGTCGAATCAAGCACTTACAAATTTCGTCGACTTAGTAACGCGTTCAGTGGTATAATTGGTAGTACATTCACCCGGATTGTGGAAGGTGTGGGTTCGAGTCCCGCCTGAACACGAGATGAAATTTTTAAGTGTGTTATTTACTTAAGAATAGGATATTTATAATAATAATTCTCACAACATCTCATTCGTTAACCTGATTCCGTACTAAGTAGCTTAAGAACTTGTGTTACAGATATCAGACGACAGAGGAACACAAATATATACTTAAATACATATATTACACCCAGACACCGAACAAACACAAGTGTTCATCGCACGAATGTTTGTCCAGGGTGGGGATCGAACCCACGACCTTTGGCGTAAGAGGCAGGGTCACTACCAATTGCGCCATCCGGTCAGTCATTTGACTAAGCTCGAGATTTTACAAAATATAAAAAAAATGATTTATTCAGAAAAACACCATCACAAGAAAAAATATAGGACTGTTGTCACATAAGGTCGCCCTGTGTTGTGAGAGACAGGCTCTTTATGGTAAAACGGTGGCACACACGTACACGTGTTTTTGATTCTTACCCAAACTAAACTAAATTTAATTAAATTGGACAATAGGTTGTCTGCGCGCGCGCGTTTGTGTGCGTATGGTGTATGTGTGTGTGTATGCGTGTGCATGTGTGTGGTGGGTGTGTGTGTGTGAGTGTTGTATATATACCTCTTAGTGTGGTGAATGAATGAAATATAAATATTTTATCAAAATATAGCTAAATATGTGCCAATAACAAAAATTCTCGATTAAAAATATAACACATGGTATACGGTACATGGTCGAAATACCAAAAGTCCGCACAATGAGGTTTGAATCCTGTTTCTTATGTGATACCTTTAAAATCACATTATTTTGGGCAAACCCAAAACAATGTAATTTTAAAGTTGTAATATCTCGGGTAGTTTAAATGAGAATCAAATAATTCTTTCAACGATGTTTCTATCATTGAGAGGTCTTTTAATTACAAAAATAAAAAAATGTCAAATACCGTATTACGCATTGTATAATGTAACGTGTCATTTAAATAGCGCAAAACCTCTCGGGTGCTAACTCAGCCCATGAAACTGAACATCTCTCACTATGGGACCAACATTGAAATCGCGAAAAAAATATAAGCTGTTTCATACAAATCGACTAAGATGTGACGTCACACGCAAGTATTTTATATGCACTTCATATGAATTTTGTATGGTAGCTGTATCAAATGTTTCGTTTGTGTCAATGGTCTATTATAATAGTTGGTGCAAATTGTATGGGTTATTAATAATTTCATACTTTTAAAATGGACTTGCCCATTAATCTTTGGATGACCATAAAACCAGCTAGACGTTATATTTTTAATTGAGAATTTTGGCTATTGCATTGGCCGTTTTTTTTTATCGTTTATATCCCATAAACCTCATAAGAGATAACAATCGCTGAATTTTTTTCGCTTATTTTATTGATCTAACACGCTAAATGGACTTCATTCACGATGTATCGTGGATTATGAGGTTTTCGGGATGTAAACGATAAAAAAAAATACAGTCAGAACAAACATGATTACGTTTTTTGGTTACATTTGCTTTTAGTATAAAAAATATGTAATTTCTTTATTGCAGCCTGCGAGAAAAGTTTGAAAACATGAAAGTTCAAACTACGACCGTTAACAAAACCGTCGTACCCAAAGTCAATAGATTTGTGGTAAGTAAAAGTAAAGTAAAGTAAACTGTCAGCTTATATACTGTCCCACTGCTGGGCTAAGGCCTCCATCATAGAAATCAAGTCATCGCTACTATGATGGGATTAGGCTTAATCAGATAGATATAAACATTTATTTGTTTAACACACGACACACAACATTACAAATAAAAAAACAAACTGCCTAAATGAAAACAAAAGTAGAACACACAGAACCAACTTATAAACACGGGAGAGCCAAAAGCTGGCAGCTACCTCGCCCAGCGAATTTCCATCGCGATCCAGCGGGGTAATGCTGCTTGCATTTTGGGGACACTGCCACGGGGACCTACTTTGTTTTCTTTCCTTTTTATTTACTTTTAGTTTAATTTTATTTCTTAGTTGCTGTCTTAATTTTCTTGTGCTTTTGTTCTTTTGTTCAATAAATAAACTTATAAACAGAAAAAAGAAGAGAAAAAAAAAACAAAAACTACCTACTTACAAATTAGAATCATTCGGCCGGGCATTATTTACATTGTGTCCAGGCATAGTCCAGGTGTGTCGCGGTGTGTAACAAAAGGGAGCTCACTCAACTAAAGCCACGACTTAAGGAAGGGGTAGGTACCTTTCTGTAGGCCGTGGCGCTGGTATTATGTGAGCCCTGATCGCTATGACGTACGCACGGTATAAATACATATAATAAATGTGTGTCATAAATACTTGTGTTATACATATTATGTAGCTGTGGGGAACAAAATATATAATAATAACTCAGATATACTTGCGTACCTAATGAATAAATAAGGGCCATGATATTATTAAATACTGATAAATTGTATGTGGAAGGTGTGTGCTAGTGTGTGAGAGAACACGTGATCAGTCTGCTAGTCTGCCACCTCCTCCTCATCTTATCGCGTAATTCCCAGTTGCGTCCAAAGCTGTCGCTTCGAAGTCCGGGGTACGCGTGGACCGTGATCCAGGATTCGGGGAGTCTGGTAATTTATAATGAAGCGACTGCCGTCTGACCTTCGCAACCCTTAGACATGAGAAACAAGGGTTCAGAATCACTATCTCAAATATTGTACAATTTTGAGAAACTATCCGAGACGTCTTTCTTCACAGTGTTTTCCCTCACCGCCAAGCTAATGGTAGAAATATGCTAACAAATTTGAAAAATCCAGAGTTACCTATCACAAAAAAAATTGCTACAAAAAGTTATTTTTTTTCTATGTGATAGGTGCCAAACGAGCTGACAGATCACCTGATGGTAAGCGATTGCCGCCGCCCATGGACAGATTTTAATTCCCCCTTTCCCCCGAATTAGGCATCCGGTACCCTCACTTACACAGCGAAACCGCATGCTGCATCCCATTGATGCCAAAGCGTGGCTCTCCCACGGTTAAGTAAAATAATAATTTGAATACTTATCTCATTATTTCCAGTGACCGCCTCGTGATATCCACCGCTGTTCAATTGCCAAAGCTACGTTTTAACCCATTTTACGTTGTAAAGTCACCCAACTAACTTGCCAATTTAAAATCTTAGTTAAGAATGGTTGTAACCTTTTAATAATTTGACGAATATTCTAGATTAAAAACGTTAATATTTATTGTACTCGATATAGGACTGATAGGAGATGCATTTTATATGAGAAACAAGTGCCTTAAAATGTGCAATTTCAATGTTTTTTTTAGGTATTGTTTAACTTTACTCGACAAGTATTTTATTGTTGTTATTACCAAAATCTGCTAAAATACTAAAAATTATTTTTTATTTTAATATCTACATATCTATTTTATAAGGTTAATTTCTGCCAATGTATAGTGAAAAATTCTAAGATTTTTTTGTTTAAATAAAAACATTCAAAACATGATTAGTAGATTTTGGTAACACATAGATTTTTAGATAAACATTAGATAAAAAAATCTAAATTAGGAATAAAAATTACATCAAATAGTTGTCGAGTTCAACCGTTTCTACTTTTGCTGTATAACAACTTTAAGTGCTTTTTTTCGACATTTATTTTCACAGATAATAAACGTTTTAACACAAGTTTTAATAAATGTAGGCGCATACGTTTATTGCAAATTGGTTTAAATGCCTATACCTAGGAACCTAGAAAAATTGCCTTGTATTATTTTAGTAAGTTTTATGTTCTAAATAAGTCACTAGATTATTACAAAGTAATTTTGTATTCCTTTAATACCATTGGTTGTTATACAGCATAAGGAATCGGCGTTAATCTTCAATCTAAACGTAGATTAAGTTCTCTAGTTTCTTCCAGATTTGTATAAATCGTTATCTTATTGATAAATATAAGATGAAAAATTTGTATTCATTGAATTTTTACCCATAATAATATAGCTATGCCCCATTATTTTAATCATAGTAAAAATATATAAAGCTTTTTGATTATGACCTATTAACTATCGTGTCCAGTAACCATCATGGTATGGTACGTGTTACTACAGTGTGACAAGCCTAATTTGGCCGATAATAGCCATCGGGGTATTACCAGACCGATCGATCGATCGTCGATCAAGGCAACGATGGATGGTAGAATTGATAAGTAGACGTCATCGATAGTTTCTACCATACATATCAATAGATTGTCGATCGATACTTAGATTCTACCAGACAGATTGATCGTTTATAGCTACTCGACCTATCGATCATCGTCGACCGATGGAATCAATCGGTTGGGTAGTCGAACGGTATCCGTCTATCAATTATCTAAATCCACCAGACCAGTCGATCGACGTTGATCGATAACTTTTATCGATCGATTCGTCTGGTAACACCCTCAGAACTAATGCAGTTTTCTCCAAAGACTAAAAAGGATTTGATTATGTATGTTTTCGCACAAAGGAGCCTTATCAGACTCTGCCCTATTATAGATAGATGTGTCACAAACCACCTAGTGACCTGAGAGTCCTCTCACTTCATATCAAATACAAACATTTTATATACTTTTACTATGATTTAATCTTGACAATCATATTTTATCACTGTTTATTCGCTGTGCCATTGCCATTTTATCATTTTTAATTAAGAGTCTAGTTGAATCTCGGTCTTACTGCAAGCGAGAGATTCCTTTATTGTTATTCGTAATTTTATCGAAATGTTTCCCACTCCTGACTGAAGTGTATTCAGCCTAGTTATAGTGGTAAATCTTCGCTCATTGTCGCCTCCACATGTAACAACAATTTTTATCTTATCGAGGTCTAGGTACATACACACGTCGTGTACATTTGTGTCGAGTGCCTAAATGTTATTATTACACATTTCTTTTAACAATATATATTTTCTATAAAAAAATGTGGTATTCCTGTTTAGCGTGTGCGACAAATAAGTGCTTTTTGTTTTAGATAATATGTCACCGGAAAATAACAAAAACCGTAAATTTATTAATTTCCTAGGAAATTTATCAAGGTTCGTAGGATTCTACACGAGAGATAAAATGTATTTACGCGCACATTTTCGAAGGAAATTTATTAATTTACGGTTTTTGTTGTTTTCCGGTAACATATACAAAATTTCATTTGAACTTATTACTTTATCATCGCTCTTCGCTTGCACTGCGACCAAACTGTAATCAGATAGGTATTTTTGATGTGTATTTAGGTTTTACGATCTGACTGAGTACCGTCTCTCTGTATTTATTGTTTGTACTTAAAGCAGTTGTGTCAATGTTTTTTCTATATTATACCGTGAAGGTATAAGGAATTAAAATAAACGGTGAAATTAAGATTTTCGTTTTATTTTTTAACTTTAGTCATTGATTGATCAACTTTCTTGTGATTCTCTGATTACCTTCGACTTCTACCAATCGATCATCTACCAACGTCGATGATCGATCGATCGATGGCCTGGTAGCTTTAATTGTTAGACGAATGCCGTTCGACTAACCAATAGATTGTTTCCGATATAAACGGTACATTGGTAAGATCTATCGAACGACCATCGATGTATAGATCTGTTAAAACTATCGATCGACGTAGACTTCATTCATTTTACCAGCGTTTGACAACAGCCTAACTATAAGTGAAACAGATACTACTTACACGAGGCACATTAGCATATTTTTCGTACAAAGATGCTCAATTCATGGTTTTGTAAATATGGAGTCAAACATTATATTGACATTCACGTAAAAATATGCTATGAGCAGTTAAATAAGCCTTTAAGTGTATAAACGGCGTTTTCTAATGAATCAGATGATAAAAATAAAACAACAAAATTCTATTATAATCTAATTATTATTTTTCAAAAAATATAGGAAACGTGAAACAATAAATTAACCTCCTAAACATAAATACGATAAATATCAATCACATTGTGCCCAGGACTGACCGGGCATGATTCAAAACGATAGCACCAACTATCGTGCATCTCTCTCACCCCCCATAATTAATTAATGAGATGGTTGGTCTTACGTAATGTTCACACCAAAAGACTACGCGATGTTTGATGACCAATTTATTTCGCAACTGAAATTCCCAAAACATTAAGAATGAAATAAACAACAATTTCGAATCTTATTTAAATATAATTTTATATTTAAAAATTTCAGAGCGGCTTGGGAATTTCAGTTGAATACACTTGCGGCCTGGGGGTCAATTCTGACGCATTGAAAATACGTCGATAATAATTGGCAAACCTCCATTAATATGAAAAACTCTAGTTTGTGAGAGTATAATAATTATGCTAGTAATTATTACACGGTATTATTTTTGACAATTTCAATGTCAACTTTATATCGAAGGCCACCGTTCCCCTGACGCTTTAGTAAAAGATCCATCTTATTAATTGATGTATTTCTTAAAGACCTCATCATATTGGGTACATCGCCATATTTTCATGTTCATTACAACATTGTATCAAACATTATATTGGATATCAGAATCGTACTTTAGGATTATTAGAATTTAAAATAAATAACGTTTTCAGTCATCTTCATATTTTTTTTTCTCTAATATTTAACAAAACAATATCAAATTAAGAAAAGTTTGATAGAAATCCTTTGCTTTTCATTTTCTGATGCTTATTCTAGATACGATATATAATATACAAAATGTACATTCTCACAAAAAAGACAACTTAGATTCACAAAATTCTTACATAAAATTAAAATAATGAAACAAAATTTGCGCATATTACGTAAAAATCGTTTACTCAAAACTGTGGTAATAGTAACTATTGATTAGTTTATTCAATAGTAAGGCCCAAATTCATGGAAAAAAAAATCTTGGTCATTAATTTAAACCTACTCCCCCTTATTATAAAACGCGATCTATAGAATAGTTTTGGAACTAAACTCGTGCCTGCCTTTTTTAACATTGGGTGTTGAAACGAGATGATATGAGCTTTAGTACGGTAATAACTTAATATCGCGTTTTGTAATAAAGAGGGTAAGGTCCAGTGTAGCAAGAAAAGTATCGAGAAAGAGAGATGTCTATGAAAGGTAAGTATAAAAATTTTCATTTTATTTATCTTGACAAAATGACTGCAAGCGCTGCCGCCATGTTGTATGTTTTAAAATGGCTACTGACGTTTAAACTTTAAATACTTAAATCGGCAAAATATATCAAGTGAAATATTATTTACTCAATAATACCACAGTTTCCAGCACTTCGACAATTTGTTTTAATTAGCCTGGCAAGTTAGGTCTTATTGATAAACGTTTCGTTAAGAAATAATCATTAATAATACTGCTTCTTTAACCTAACTGCTGTACTTGCGGTCTAGTGTTGTTGCAATAACTACTATCGATAGTAAATCGTATCGGGCGATACTATCGAAAAATCGTCCATTATTCTTGATCGATACTATCAATAGTGTACCATGGCAGACTCATGTCAATTTGTAGATGGTTATAAAACAAAAATAATGCTAACACAATAGATATGTCTGCATAAAAATATTATTTCCTTTAGATCTTTATTTTCGTTTTGAGATAGCTCTGATTATTTGAACTGTAATACTTTTATGATTTGATTTCAGGTCACAAAATACTGGTCTATTATTTTCGGACTCAAAAAAGATCACACATTATTTATAACAAGGATATGTAGGGAATTCCACGTCAATTTATTATTTCTTTGTGACACTGAACAAGTGCATTAAAATCAGTGACAAATCTTTAAAAAAAATGTTAATTATTATTTTTTTGCCGTTATATTTTGCTGATATTTCAATGATGACGTATTAATGGGCTATCAAACTACATACACGGTACGTAACGTGACTGGGTATATTCTCAGACTCAACTCAAGATATTACTATGAAAATAAAATCGTAGTCGTAATGTAATAAAATAAATTATTCATGATACAACTTCAAATTATACTGAATCAACCTTATGAAGCAGATACGCAATAAATCTCTAAATTCACTAAATGAAGTCGCCAAGACGCAAATTTTCGGGCGAAAGACATGTTAAGTTCGACAAGATTACGTCAAAAAATATACACGTTGAATTGAGAACCCCCTCCTTTTTTTGAAGTCGGTTATAAAGATAGGAGACTGCCATCAATGGTTGTAATATTTTGTATACAAAAATTTAAAATCAACCGACATCCGCGTCTTTTTTGACGTAATATTTATATCAAATTAAATCATATATTAATATTTCAAACGCTCGAGATTCACATCTTGGTCTTGGTCTACAATGGTATTGATTTTTATAGGAATCATATCAACATTACATTATGAATGCCATTATGTTACAAGTAACCAATTGCATTGTATACTGCCTAGCGCTATTTAGGAGAACATAGATTTAGAATACCAAGTATCAACAAAATAAATAGAATGAATATAATATAGTTAGTTCAACCCAGTATAATTTGAAATTGATCAATAAAAAAATCACAAACATTAAAATTATCCTTAGGCTACTCTATCAGAATATATATTTCTTTAATCTTAGTGCAATTTTTAGAAATAGTATGTGTGAATATTAATTTACTTCTTCTCATCTTAAAATTTATTTATTATATATCTTTCGTCGCTTTAAAACTCTTTTCACATCACAATCACTTCGCAGTTTTAGAGAATAATATATTTATATTTACAAATGAAATATAGATAGATAGATAGATAGAAATATAATTTTTGATAAAGAATTTTTAAAACATTTTAAGACGATACTGCAATTCTTTTGATTTGTTTGTCAATGTAGGTACACATTTTACGCATATATTATTTTACTCAATATTTTGAGTAAATAATTTGATAGTTAAAAAAGTTTTTTCATTTCCATTAAATTGTTTTCAGTATTATTTTGTTACACATTTTTATTAAATACACAAACAAATACAAATATTTATTGTGTGTTGACAAAAAAGTAAACAGACTTATTAAAAGGAAGCGTCAAAAAATCGTCAAATAGTTCTCAAAAGAAAGTGAAACATTAAATCTTAATTTTTAATGTAAAAGAATTGTAATTTTATGGAATTAATGATTGTTACCGATAACAATTTATAAACAATTGTCTTAGTTATGAAAAAAAAAGGAAAGTCTAATGTTTCAAATTTAGGTTTATTTGTTTTTATATCTATAAAATGATGATATCAACATATACCACCAGTACTTTGATTAATGTAATGATTTTATAAGAAAACGATTGAAATAGTAGTAAATCGACATATTGACATCGACATAACATTATGCAGTACTATAAGCAACAAAATACTGACACGGTTGACAAATCTCATTTCAGAAGGATTTTTTTTTAATTTAAGACATCCTGATTGTAAGTTACTGCATAAAGTCATTCAATATGGTAGAAAAATTATAGTTGCTTCACTGGTTTTAGTCCAGTCAAAAAAGGTTTTTGTAGAGTGTGAAACATTTAGGAAGTACACATAGTAAAAGTCCTGATCTTTAGAGCGGAAGGTAATTGAAATTCTCAATTTTTAGTTTAAAGAAAATACCTACGCAAGGTAAACAAAAAAAATTTGTCGTGAAATAAATCCTTACAATATTATCTTTAATCAGAGATTGCTTGAGAGAGCTGTTAATACCACCAAATTTGAATTTCCAAAAACACAGATACAAGAGTTTATTTTAAAAAGACAGAGTTTATTCGACTCACCATTGACTCGGAGGAAGTGTTTAAATTAAAACTATTACTCCACTGTAATGGACTGACCAGAACACAAAAAAGGAGTTTTAACTGCTTCATGTTATGTCCCATCCAGAAGTAGGTAAATGCAGTACCTCTCTTTAACATATACTGTTAATATATATACTATTGAGTGCGTGTTTTGGAAATATGAAAATTTATTTAATTATTAAGCTAAACTCATCGGTAAACTGATAACCATAGTTGGAGATAGCAACTGTTCAAACATTGCTTTCAGACCCAACCAGACAGTTTTCTAATCAGTTTTGAAAACTCTGGCTAATTTAAAGGAACTTTTAGTAGGTATACTCCCTTAGTACCCCAAAAAAGGTTGATTCAAATGGTTTATCTCTTCCCACACTCTACATCCTTTTGTGAGCCATTTGTTGACCGGACCACATCTAAAACTGCGCTTACATTCATATCCGTCTTTTAGCCTCTAAGAGACCATTCAATATTTACAAAAAAAACTAACCTAAGGTACTAAGTATCAGATTGAAGGGCAAGGATCATTTTGCTAGACGAAACAAGTGGCGGACCTTATTGTCTAGTGCATAAATACAGTGCTAACATAGCCAGCTAAACATTTTTAGTGCGCCTGACCAATCGAAAAAGTTCAGTTGCTCTTTAGGCCAATCAGCGGGGGTCGGAGTGAGCTTGACCAACCGAAACCTATAACCTTGCGACTGCGCGAGTTCTATAGAGAACTTTTTAGTTTGGTTAAGCAAACTCTGCTCACCGCTGACTGGCCCAAAGAGAAAATACTTATTCGATTGGTTAAGCGCACTCCAACGAAAGATAAAGATTAAATTGTAACTTTCACTTATCATGTATTAAAATTCTGGTTATGTTTATTCATTTTGCAATGTAAATTGATGTTTTTTACTTGAGATTTGTGAATTGGTTTGTAGTTATTTTATTTAAAATTCATACTGTATTGAAAAAAACGTCTTATTTGCACATTAAGCTTCTTTTTGAAGTAATTAATAAAGTTCTGAAAAATAACGCCTTTGAATTATTCATCCTATTGACTTTTAATGATAACATCATATTACAACAGATGGGTGCATTACCTACAAATAATTAAATATTTAAATACAAAATAATTTCTGGTCTGATCTGATCGAAAGCGGTTAGTAGCTAATAGTCATTCTACAGTTTTCCCTTATTTATGTTACTCTATGTCGAATGTTTCTCATTTTGAGAAGGGCGTAGGGCGTTTGACTGTTAGACGATCGTGTTTAATTTTATAAAAATAAAATCGAATTAAAAACGCTGGAAAGTTAATCCCTTTGCACTTCATCGTATTTCTTGAACACACACCACGGCATTTTCGATGCGTTTTATGATCATTTTGCGACCGTCGTAATTGAGTGGAACATATTAGTGACGGGTGGAGTTTCCTCTATAACTTACCTTAATGTAATCAGCCTTTTTTCATAGAAAATATTTAATGATTGAAATATTTAGCAGTTTACAAATTATTACCTTAATTTTTGCATTCCTTAGAAGTTTTTATAACTAGCCTCTGAATACTCAAAAGCTTATTAACTTTAGGAGCTACTCAAACGTTCTAAGTAAAAAAAAAAATACAGAAAACAATATATAGACTACAAATTCACTTGATGGAACGATGGGGTCTAGGATGATGCCCATACCTACCTTAGAGGATGGCTGTGAACATTTCACTCCTGCCTATTAAGATGTTTGAGCAGTTCCCAAAGTAAGAAGCGCATAAGTCTGAAAACGTGTTTTGAGATTCCGGCTTCATCTGACGCTATCAAACCAATTCCCAGCACTCAATTTTACAAACAAACCGTATAAACTACAATAAGATTTACTCACGCGGGCGTCCTAGTCTGGGGTGCGAGGGTACATCACTGCAACTTAACACTAAAGTCCATCATGCTGATTGCCAACAAAATGACACTTTCACTTCAAACTATAGTCCAACACTTCACTAATCCGGGGCTGCATGGACTTGAGGTGGCTTCACATCGAGGGATTTCACCTCATGCTTGTCCCGAACATCCTTATGCTTGTCATACTTTCTGTCTTCTGACCTATGCTCTTTCCTGTGTTCCCGTCTGTCTGATTTGTGAGACTTGTGCGAGCGGGACGAAGATGACGATGAAGAGTGCCTCCTATGGTGATCGTGCTTCTCCGATCTATGTTTGTCATCTTTGTGTCTATGGTTCTTGTCTTTGTCTATCTTCAAGTCTTTATGCTCACTTCTATCTTTGTGATCTTGTCTTTCCAATTTTGAATCGCTTCTCTCATTTTTCTGATCATTTCTCTCTTTTTCTTGCTTCATATCTCGGTCTGACCTTTCAGATTTCGTGTCATTTCTTTCCGTTTTTGCGTCGTTCCTTTCTATCTTTTGTTCACTCCTATCCGTTTTCTGTTCTCTATCTTTCTCTTGCTTTATTTCACGTTCCTGTTTCACGTCAGGTTTTTTGTCCTTTTTCTCCTCCGGTTTGTCAGGTTTGGTCTGGACCTCTATACTCTTTGTTGTCTCTGATAGTTTCAATGCTGGCTTCTCCTTGAATTTCGCGCTGAGCGCCCTCATTTCTATAACGCCAGCCTTGTGTTTTGTTGAGGGTTTTTTGGTCTCTGCAAAATAAAATGTAAGTAAATAATTAGTATCTTATGCAATCTTAAAACTTTACTGTTTTTATGAATAAGTTAGGATAAATATTCCTTCTTCTTATTGAAGGAATGTTCTATTGTATAACAACTGTCTCTACTATCATAATTTCGTAACAATTAAAATAGGTTTCTCAAATGCATCCTAATAATTACCAACTTCAAATATGTTTATATTACTGGTAACTTTAATGCGACACTGTCGCCCACCTTTTCAAAAGTGGACATAGAAGATGTTATCGTGATTTATTATTAACAATATATTAAAAAGTACTCTGCGTTAACAATTTACAAATTTTAATGTTACTGTGACTTAAGCTGGAAAAGTGACATTTTAAGGTGACGGGTAGGGCACACTAGCGACGTCAATCGATTTTAATTTTTAGCTACTAAACCAGATCTATTTTAAACCATTTCGGGGTTACATACTGTGCCTTCTGATCTTGGTCGGTGTGTACAGATAGTTCAACTCACGCGCGACGCGCCGCAGCACTTTTGGGCAAGGGCGTTCGCGGTGCATGAGGGGTGAGTGGGAGGCGCGGAGAGTTTACACGGTTCCCAACTTAGGGGTTTTCCCCCTAGATTTAGGGGGTAAATAAGTGAGATCGGATTTTTTTAGGGATCTGAAATATTTAGGGGTATTTTCAGGGATTTTTTGACTCTGTTATTTTTGAATTTATTACATCTAGTACGTGAATTACGTTCATACCTACAACCACTCTGTGGGCACATGAATAATTATTCATGTCCTGTGGGAATTGGGGCGGTGCTGTGCACGAAGTTATAATAAGAATTCTTATCTATAACCTTCTTGGTGCTGTGCTTAAGTGAAAAGAATTCGGAACGTTTTTTTTCTGGCCCTGCACGGTTTGTGTAGGTATATAATAGCCACAAAACAGGAACGTTGGCCTATACAAACATACAGTATTTTATTTCTAAATCTTTATGAATTTATATTTAATTTAATTTATGTTTTTTTAGGGGGGAAACAAAATGATTAAGGTCATTTTAGGGGTTTTTGTCACCGACTTTAGGGATAAATCTTTTTGAGAGTTGGTAACACTAGTTTAAGACAAACCTCAGTCACGAGTCGACTGCGGCTCGATGAACACGAGTGTTGGTGGACTGCCGCACGAAATATATTAACCCATCATGAAAGCATCTCTACTTAATATTTTAATAATTAAAACATTAAATAATAAAAATATATACTAATACATTAAATACTCAATTATTAAGACAATGTCTAAGAAATCACAGCGCGTTGTACTTAAAAGCCAGGTAAGAAACAATATTATTTATTTTCATTAGATTTTTACTTTTGGTAAGAGTAGGCAATGTTTCGATGTCCTAGCAGGGCCATGTTTATGGTTTGATTATTATCAACAGGTGCCGTGGTGAGTATGGCGATTACCCCTAATGTGATTGAGGGAGGTCCGTGCCCCAGCAGTGGGGACTTAAATGGGCTGACAATGTAGACGACGATGATTTATATACAGAATGTATCTGTGAACATTTTTAGTCGCTAGTGTGTCTTACCTGTCACCTAAGTATATATATTTCATTAGATTGTTACTTTGTAAGAGTAGGCAATGTTTCGATGTCCTAGCAGGGCCATGTTTATGGTTTAATTTTCACAACAGGTGCCGTGGTGAGTATGGCGATTACCCCTAATGTGATTGAGGGAGGTCCGTGCCCCAGCAGTGGGGACTTAAATGGGCTGACAATGAGACGACGATGATTTATATACAGAATGTATCTGTGAACATTTTTAGTCGCTAGTGTGTCTTACCTGTCACCTAAGGAAATCGTCCATTTTCCCGTCTGATGGGACAGAATAATAGAGGATTTTTTGTTATAGATAGATAGATAGATATTCTTTATTGCACAAAAATAAAATACAAACATGATACAACAACAACAACAGACAGTACAATAAGGCGGTCCTATCGCTTGTAGCGATTTCTTCCAGGCAACCTTTCGAAAAACGTTATCGGAGTAGCAAGAAGAAAATCAAATTGGATTATAAGTCGACTTGTACCACTTTTCACAGGACGCACGGGATTACTATGGCCGTGTAGTCCCCGGCAGAGTAGAATAGGCCACCCTCACTCTTACCGAGGTGTCGTAAAAGGCGACTAAGGTAAAGCTGCTGGCATGATCATCAGCACTCAGAGAAGGAAAACTCTGCATTTATATCAAAACCCTCGCCTACCCGTCTGCCAAGCGTGGTGAGTATGGCAATTACCCCTCATGCGATTGAGGGAGGTCCGTGCCCCAGCGGTGGGGACTTAAATGGGCTGACAATGACGACGACGATGATTTATTATACAGAATGTATCTGTGAACATTTTTAGTCGCTAGTGTGTCCTACCTGTCACCTTAAGTATATATATTTCATTAGATTTTTACTTTTGTAAGAGTAGGCAATGTTTCGATGTCCTAGCAGGGCCATGTTTATGGTATTATTATTCAACAGGTGCCGTGGTGAGTATGGCGATTACCCCTAATGTGATTGAGGGAGGTCCGTGCCCCAGCAGTGGGGACTTAAATGGGCTGATGATGATGACTGAATATCTTGTTTTTTTTTCATTACTAGATGGAACCAAACGCCATGTTGGTCTAATTAGCCTTGTTGGTCTAGTAAACGCCCTGTTGGTCTGCTGTCTGCCAAGCGTGGTGAGTATGGCAATTACCCCTCATGTGATTGAGGGAGGTCCGTGCCCCAGCAGTGGGGACTTAAATGGGCTGATGATGATGACGCTATCTTTTTTTTTTTTTTTTAATTTATTTATCATATAAAAATACATTTCAAATTATCTTAAAATAATCACGCACTTAAACCACTATGGTTTGTGATGGCGCGACCTGAGTCGATGTTAAAGTTAAGCAAAGTGCATAACGAACAATACACAATTCCTACCTACATAATTTATTTTATTAAGATTTAAGTAAGTGCATCTCATTTAACATTATCGAGAAAGTGCATCTTGAGTTTCTGTTTGATATTTTTATCATTAATCTTATCACGCAAGTACCTGTATCTGTACCTGCATGTGCGGGCGTATGGTTGGGCGCAGGCGGCGGCGGCGGCGCGGGCGTGGCGTCGGGCGGAGGACGCTCGTCGGCCGGGGAGGAGGCCTCCGACGACGGGTAGTACTGCTTCAGGCGCAAATGCCACGCTGCAATACGACATATAAATAAAAAAATGATTAAAAAAAAACATTTATTTCAGTTCTCAGGGACCCATATTAAAACATTACAGTGTAACTTGTCACTGTAGATTATACTTACGAGGGGTGGCTGAAAACTAATCTCCCTAAGCATGAAAGAAAAGTTATAAATGGATGATTTATTTTTATTTTTCTATGTAATCCCCTGCAACTGAAATGCATTTGTGTCAAAATGGTCGTTTACCGCCTCCTTCATCTCTTCATCTGTTGAAAATCTGCGACCTCTCAAATTTTTCTTTAAATTTTTGAATAGGAAATAGTCACAAGGGACTAAATCTGGACTATAGGGTGGGTGCTTGATCTCTGCGAAGCCATTTTGATTTAGGGATGACCGCGCCGTGAAAGCCGTGTGCACGGGCGCATTGTCATGCAAAATCAAAACTCCTTTACTGAGTTTGCCTCTTCTTTTTTCTTTTATTTCTTCACGAAGCTGCTCGAGTAATTTTGCATAGTATTCAACATTCATTGTTGTTTTTTTTGGTAAATAATCTATCATTAAAATCCCCTCGACATCCCAAAATATTGTTGCCATTAGTTTGCCTGCTGACGGCCGGACCTTAAATTTCCTTGGTGGCTTTTCACCTTTAAATTTTCATTGCATTGACTCTTGTTTACTTTCGGAATCCCACTGGTGAATCCAAGTTTCATCACATGTCACTATTTGCGAAATAGTTTCTTCTTCCCTGTCCTTCACTAAGTCTAAAAATGCTTGACTACACTCCACACGTCTTTGCTTATCAAACGGCGTCAACATTCTAGGCACCCAACGCGCCCTGACCTTGGACATCCCCAAATATCCATGAATTATTTCATGAACTCTTTCTTTACTAATGCCGACATCTCTAGCTACGTCCCACTGCTTGATTCGTCGATCAGCCAATATTAGTTGTTTCACTTTTTCAACGTTTTCCGTAGTCACCGCAGAAATTGGCCTTCCGCTACGAGCATCGTCTTCCAAGCTCTCACGGCCATGTTTAAACTGTTTCGACCAAAATTTTATAATGTATTCCGAAGGACATGAACCTAGGAACACCTTTAACATGCGCTCCCTAATCTGGGTAGGCGTATTCCCTTCCCGACTGAGAAACTTAATCACAGCGCGATGCTCAAATTTGATCATTTTGTTATTTTCTTCCGACATGATGAACACAACACCGCGCCAAATATTTATGAATGCATTAAAATAAATGAATGTTATGTTTTTTATTAAAGGAATTGACAAGGCACATAAATATATTGCGGCCAGTTCCATTTTCAAAATTTTCTTTAACAAAGTAGATCTTATATCAGCCACCCCTCGTATGTGTTTATGTAGATATTACCTATATTATAATGTATCAATATGGGGATTAACACGATATTTATTATGTGATCCAACATTGTGTACTCACATATTTTCGGCTACGTTACAGCAGCCGTGGTCACGTGGTCCGCTCGTGACCAGGGCTGCTGTAACTTAGCCGAAACGTCGAGAATATGCCCTCAGAATAAGACTGTGGGACCGCGGGATGAACGAATGTACAATAAACATCGCTATGTCGAACCTCTCACGTTTCTGTTGCGTTCTTTCGCATTGAATATTGAAAGTTTATTCAATAGACGCTTGATACTTTCGAAGTGACTTCGCTTTGTGATTTGTGGACTCTAATTTCAATATTGCCATCTTACACAACCCGTCTGATAACGTGAGCTTGGACCAGCCTCCATAATGCGTAACAGACAAGGGGACAAGAAAAACTGGATCACAGATACACGTAATATAATTTCAACCACATAATGATGTTATGTGTATTCTTCACACACATTTAAAAAATTGTTGTTCTTCCTATCATCATTTCAGCCAATAGACGTCCACTACTGGAGATAGGCTTCCCCCAATGTTCTCCACACAGATCAGTCCTGTGCCGCCCGCATCCAATGGATTCCCGCGATCTTCACCAGATCGTCGGTCCACCTTGGGGGTCCACAGCTGCGACTTCCTACGTGGCTACGTGGGCTCCACTCGAGGACCTTTCCGCCCCACCGGCCGTCTGTTCTCCTCGCTATGTGCCCTGCCCATTGCCAATTGAGGCATGCAATCCTTTGGGCTACGTCTGTGACCTTAGTTCTCTTGCGGATCTCATCATTTCTGATACGATCACGCAGGGAGACTCTGAGCATAGCCCTCTCCATTGCTCTCTGGGTGACTTTGAGCCTCCTTAATCGGTACATTGTAAGCGGCCACGTTTCGGTTCCGTATGTCATCATTGGCAGCACACACGCATTAAAGACTTTCGTCTTGAGACAATGCGGTAGGTGGGCCGAAAATTCCTATACGAACAAATAAATGAACAAATTCCCTTACCAACGGAAGCGACAGCGGACACGGTGCGGAACTGATGGATGATGTTCCTCGGCAAGAAGTAGATGTCGTCGGAGCACAGCGGCAGGCGCGAGTAGCGGACGCCTTCGCGCCGCAGCTGGTTAAGCTTCGCTTCCTCCAACCTGGAAATAACGAAACAATAGGCTTGTGTACTAGGTCAGAGATTAGCAGATTTTTTAAATAGCATTGCAAAAATGTGTAGTATAATTACTTAAAATTCATTCTACGATAGTAATATTAAATTTCTCTTGGGCTTCATCTTTATATAATTGTAACTGTTTTGAGTGTATTGTATTTGTATATGTAGGAGGTACATTTTATTTCAATAATTTTATGCATAGTGCCTCTGTCATCCCACCGTAGGTGCCCCTGAAAACCAGCGCCTCGGCATTATTATGTCGTGGCATTATGCTGAGGGTCACCTTTTCGGCACAAAAGTTTCTTTTAGTTCTAAGATAAATGTAACTAGTTTTAAGTTGTTGCTGAATAAATATTTTCTATTCTATTCTATTCATTGAAAAATGACGGTCAAAAGGAGCTATGTACAAAATTTCTGCTTGAAACCTTATGTATTATTTTTGTTATGAGCCCTCAAAGGCAAAGATAGGCAAGAAAATTTCTCAATCTCAAATTTACGAAATATTTATATAGCAATCGATATCTTATTCAATTTATAGCAATTTTTGTTAAGAAAACATTTTCATAAACGCACTATTTCATATAGCTATCGAACAAAGCTATCTCGCGATGCGCACAAACTAGTGAGTGCTGACGTCATGCCTCGCGTCGCTGTATGTATGGAGCGTTTTGGGCAAGTCTAATTTAAGGGATTTTCAAATTTTCGTATATCGAAGAGTTTCCAATCTAACGAATCCATTCTTTCACCGATGTTTTCACTTATGAGGGGTTCTTATATTACCAACAAGAGAAAAAAAATAGGACTCAAGCCTATTAAATTATTAGAAATCCCTCACGCAACACAGACACTCACAAGTTAATTAACAAAGTGCTACTTCAGACCTTAGAGAGGTAGGAGCGGCTGAAAATTAGCGCTGACCTATGTCTTAGCTGAGCCACCGTCTTTTGCTTCCCTTAGATTCTTGTTAATATTTTAAAAACGAATTATGTAAGGTAGATACGTTTAAGTTTACTTTATAAATATGATTGTTACTGAAATCAAATATTCTATTGTGAGTTATTATTTTATTTTTATTTGTCAACTTAAGAAAGGAAGGAATTAAAGGTGTCGGCAGAGTCGATAAAGGAATGGAGACTACTCCACCGACGAGAGCGAAGTTCTTGAATTAGAGCGAATGAGTGAGCGGAGATTAAGGATTACTAGCGGATAAAAAAAAATTTATCGCGTCGGAAAAATCCGCTAGATGGCAATTATGTGAAAGTGTATGTTTAGCTATTTATGCTGATATTTCGTAGGGATCCAGCTGAGTGTGGGAGCTCGTACAGGTCCAACTGAGTGTGGGGACCACTGTCGGTGACTCACCAGGTGACGCACTGCGAGATGGGCGGCTCGTACAGGTCCAGCTGAGTGTGGGGACCACTGTCGGTGACTCACCAGGTGACGCACTGCGAGATGGGCGGCTCGTACAGGTCCAGCTGAGTGTGGGGACCACTGTCGGTGACTCACCAGGTGACGCACTGCGAGATGGGCGGCTCGTACAGGTCCAGCTGAGTGTGGGGACCACTGTCGGTGACTCACCAGGTGACGCACTGCGAGATGGGCGGCTCGTACAGGTCCAGCTGAGTGTGGGGACCACTGTCGGTGACTCACCAGGTGACGCACTGCGAGATGGGCGGCTCGTACAGGTCCAGCTGAGTGTGGGGACCACTGTCGGTGACTCACCAGGTGACGCACTGCGAGATGGGCGGCTCGTACAGGTCCAGCTGAGTGTGGGGACCACTGTCGGTGACTCACCACGTGACGCACTGCGAGATGGGCGGCTCGTACAGGTCCAGCTGCAGCAGCTGCACCAGCTTGTTGAAGTCCCCGGCGTGGAACGCCACCACGTCCTTGGTGATGCGGCCGCGGTCCGACTCGTCGCCGCAGTGGATCGCTTTCAGAACGCCTGCGAATGGATGCAATTCAATCTTATAACAATGGACAACACAATACAATACGAAGCGATTCGCTTCCACATTCATAATGCGGACGGCTAAGGAATGGAGCTCCCCGCCCAGACGGATCATCTGATGGTAAGCGATTTCCGTCGCCCATGGACACCCGCAAATCCAGTGGAGTCACAACTGCCATGCCAACCATTAAACTCCCCTTTCCCCGGATAGGGCCTCCGATAACCTCACTCACGCAGCGAAACAGCACAGTGCTGCAATGGACAACATTTCATATTTTTAACATGTCCATATTGTTTTTTTATATGAAAATAGACATAAAATGAACAGACCCATATTTTTCTTTTTTCAAAATATGGCCATTTTCATGCATAAAATAATTATTGAAATTCTTTACATTCTAAATAGACGTAAGCGCCAAATGACGTCATCGGACGGCTGAATACAGCGATATTCCTTTGCTTATCATTGTTTTAATAAAAAAAATGTACTACTGTCAAAGGTAAATAATACTAGTGTCAACATTGTCAACGTCATTCATACATTCAACGTTGACAAGTTGTCTTTTTTTTTGACAGTTACATGTCATGGGTTTGGCATTTCGTAAATTTAAAACTATAATGTGCTAAGCAAAGAAATATTTTACATTCTGCCGTCCGATGACGTCATCTTACGTTTTTTAGTTTTTAATTTTTTTCTTAGTAAATAAGCAATATAAAAAATGAATAAATATATATTCAAGCAGCGGAAAAGTAAACAAAGAATTGGTATTTTTTGTTTCAGAGCTTAGCAATTTTGAAATGTTGTCCATTAGGACAGGAGAAAACCGGGAATGATGATGATGAGGACTCACCCACGGCGGCGGTGGTGATCCGGTCGAGGCCGTGGCCCACGTGGTCTGCGTGCGCGCGAGTACGGTCCTCGAAGAGGAACTCGCGCGCCTCGCTCCAGCGCGGCAGGTACTGCAGGTTGCGGAGTTCGTTGATGCCCGTCCTTGCACACACAATCAATATACGGTAAGTACGTTTTAGTGTATGGAAAACATTTGTGCATGGTTATTAAATAAAATAGTAGTTGCCGAGAGACTGCAGCCCCTAAATAGGGTATTTGACTAAGCTCGATATTTTACAAAATATAAAAATTTTATCAAAATATAGGTAAACATGTGCCAATAGCAAAAATTCTCAATTAAAAATATAACGTCTAGCCTGTTCTATGGTTATTCAAAGATTCATGGGCAAGTCCATTTTAAAAGTATGATATTATTTTAAAAAAATTATACCATTGAATAACCCATACAATTTGCACCAACTATTATAATAAAACCATTGACGTAAACGAAATATTTGATATAGCTACCATACAAAATTCAAATGAAATGCATACAAAACACTTGCGTGTGACGTCACATCTCAGTAGCCATTTGTATGGAGCGTTTTGGGTTTGCCCAGAATAATGTGATTTTAAAGTTGTGATATCTCAGGTAGTTTAAATGAGAATCAAGTAATTCTTTCAACGATGTTTCTATCATTGAGAGGTCTTTTGATTACCAAAATTAAAAAAAATTGTCAAATACCGTATTGTTTAAAATAGATCTGGTTTACTAGCTGAAAATTAAAATCAATTGGCGTCAAGCAAGTTACATATAACCTAACCTAACACCTAAATATTATCACTCGTACCTATTATACAAAAAGTCATAATAAAAAAAGCAATAGACAGTCGAGCTCAAAAAATATGGGACGTAATTAAACTATACTTAGTCGATACTGTATTTACGAGATATAGCAGGCAGCACCGTTAAAATCATATCTCCCTGCATTGAGGTTTAAACAAATTAACAGTATCTTTGATTAATATGAAACCGCGTCCGTATCGTTTCTCGACCCCCTGAGATTTTTTGTTACGAACAGAAAATATGTTTATTCAATTATAGAAGTCGTTAATACAGGCGGCTGACATAAATCTCGCGACTCAACGCGGTGATGGGTAGCGATTTTTACTGGCTTGAGCAATCACTTTCGTTATTTTCCTATCGACGCACACTACACGTGTTTCCTATCGAAAACAAGTATCTTGATATATACATTACATTAACGTGTAATGGAATCTTTGAATTTCAAATATGTGTTCGCGTTCACGAGTAAGTAACTTAATAGAAAACGAAAAACATTTTAATAATATGTAAAAGACTGGGAACATAAAAATAAAGAAGGAAGACAAGAAGACATTCATAATTCATAAATAAATAAATATAAAATAAATTAATATTTCACAACATCACATACATTGATCCGACTCCGAGATAGGTAGCTCTAGCACCTGTGTTACGGATATCAGAATCAACAGTGGGATTACAAATATATACATATAATACTGTTCTTTTGTAAATACATACTTATAATATATAGAAAACACCCAAACCAATACAAACAGACATGTTCATGCACACAAATGTTTGTACAGTGCGGGGATCGAACCAGCAACCCTATATATAAATATAAATATGTTTATGTATCCCTCTTATTACAAAAAACTGCTCTGATACCGGTTTAATCATAAACTAGCAAGTTCAAGATTATTACGGAATAATGTTAGTTCTTAAATTTTTATTACAAATCCTTGACTAACCATAGACCACTTAGTACCGCAGGATAGTGTCAAAATTGATCGAATCATTCAATTATTCGTTCAGTGACATTTCATTTTACATAACCTTATTTCGTTGTCGGGAGTAAAAATATTTTAGAATTGTTTTTAAGCAACAATAAATTAAAATATTGACCTAAGTAAGGTTTCCAAGTATGTAATATGCATAGGAATTGCTTATATTTTTGGGATTAAATCCAAAAAATAATTAAACTACTGTCTCACAAATTACTTTCATGTAAAACGGAGTAAACTGTCACGGAGATGGGTTGTCATGGTTACTGAATCGATATTTTGAGGTTATTATTTTAGTCTTTATTTTAAACTAGGGGTCCGGGTGGTTTAACTTAAGTATTAAAGTTGATATGCTAAATAACGTTAAAATTAGTTTTGTAATAATATTTATTCTAAGTCTTCAGTTATTTCCAGTATTAATCCCAGAAGTTATTTTAAACCACGTTTTGGAATAAGAGGGTATATGTTTTCGTATCATTACACTCTTCGTTTATTTATTTTTTATAACTAACTTAAAAAAAAAAGAGGAGGTTCTCAATTTGATTCGGTTACTTTGCCATTTATGAACCGATTTAGATAATTCTTTTTAGTTGGAAAGTAGATAGTCCCGGATTGGTACAGTCAGAATCAAAAGTAGCTGAACATTATAGAACTTTGTCACACTAAGTTTTGCGCAGCTTGAGTAAGTCAAACACTTATTAAAACTGCGCAATGGTTAGTGTGACAAAGTTCTAAAATGTTCAGCTACTTTTGATTCTGACCGTACCATGATAATGATATCAGGATCTGATGATGGGATCCTGGAAAATCCTGCGTGTAGTCTTAAACCTCACGACGTATCACCAAGGAGGAGGGGGAACTTAAAAATGCTAAAAAAGATTACGTGATTAATGGACGGTCCCATTATAGATCTCTATGAATCTCTCTTATTTGTTTTATGTAATTATGTGTTGTGGGCAATAAATCGTTTTTCTTTCTTTTTTTCCATTTTTCTTTCTTTCGTTTTTCCCTGAGATACAGGATAATCCTAGTTCAGGCAACAAACTTAAAATTAGTTACCTTAGTATAAGTAGATTATAAGTATTTATATTGTTCTCGTGGTTTTTCAATAAAAACTTATTATTATTATATTATTATTATTTGTATCTACAACGGGCGGAGTGTAGGGTAGCAGTTACCTGCGCTTCTTGATGGGGCTCTTGCCGAGCTCGGCGGTGGGCACGAGCTGCTCGCCGGGCCGGATCCACAGGATGGGCCCGTCGTTGGACTCCTGCGGCTCCATCTCCACCGCCGACATCACGCCCCACGGCATCGTCTGACGGGGTAATTATTATCATTACAAATACGAATGAAATAAATAGGGTTGGATATTTACTTTTTTTTTAAATTTTCAAAAATCAATAAATCACATCAAAATACATAGAAAATGTTACGGACTTCAAAGAAAGGAAGGAAGTATAGTACTCCTAACGCCATCTATCTGTAGGCTTTAGAACAATCTCATTCGTCACATCGATTATTTCACTTCAGGAGCCCAATTCTCGTGTTCGTGATATTTATTTTCATACGACATATATCACCAAAACACAGTTTTTTTTGTATAGTTTTCAGGTGATATCCGCCATGTTTTCAAAATATCACGAGCACGAGATTTGGGCTCCAGATCTGATGTAAGGGTCCGCAGCAGGACGATGTAAAGTACTCCCAACGCCACCTATCCGTAGGCTATCGAACTATGTCATCACTGTCACGATGACTCACCAGATTGAGGAACGGGGAGCCGTCCAGCATGTGCAGCATGTCGGGGAAGTAGCCGCCCACATCCTCGTACACACCCACCAGCGAGCGGAACGATGTAAAGTACCTCAACGCCATCTATCCGTAGGTTATCACACTATGTGACACACACTTTGTCACACTCACACACCTACCAGCGAGCGGAACGATGTAAAGTACTCCAAACGCCATCTATCCGTAGGTTATCAAACTATGTGACACACACTTTGTCACACTCACACACCTACCAGCGAGCGGAACGATGTAAAGTACTCCCAACGCCATCTATCCGTAGGTTATCGAACTATGTGACACACACTTTGTCACACCCACACATCCACCAACGAGCGGAATGATGTAAAGTACTCCCAACGCCATCTATCCGTAGGTTATCAAACTACGTGACACACTTTGTCACACTCACCAGCGAGCCGAACGATGTAAAGTACCCCCAACGCCATCTATCCGTAGGTTATCGAACTATGTCATCACTGTCACGATGACTCACCAGATTGAGGAATGGGGAGCCGGCCAGCATGTGCAGCATGTCTGGAAAATAGCCGCCCACCTCCTCGTGCACACCCACCAGCGAGCGGAACGATGTAAAGTACTCCAAACGCCATCTATCCGTAGGTTATCGAACTATGTGACACACACTTTGTCACACCCACCAACGAGCGGAATGATGTAGAGTACTCCCAACGCCATCTATCCGTAGGTTATCAAACTATGTGACACACACTTTGTCATACCCACACACCTACCAGCGAGCGGAACGATGTAAAGTACTCCCAACGCCATCTATCCGTAGGTTATCGAACTATGTGACACACACTTTGTCACACCCACACACACACACCAACGAGCGGAATGATGTAAAGTACTCCCAACGCCATCTATCCGTAGGTTATCGAACTACGTGACACACACTTTGTCACACCCACACACCCACCAACGTGCGGAATGATGTAAAGTACTCCCAACGCCATCTATCCGTAGGTTATCGAACTATATGACACACCCTTTGTCACACCTACCAGCGAGCGGAACGATGTAAAGTAATCCCAACGCCATCTATCCGTAGGTTATCGAACTATGTGACACACACTTTGTCACACCCACACACCTATCAGCGAGCGGAACGATGTAAAGTACTTCCAACGCCATCTATCCGTAGGTTATCGAACTATGTGACACACACTGTCACATCCACCAGCGAGCGGAACGATGTAAATTACCCCCAACGCCATCTATCCGTAGGTTATCAAACTACGTGACACACACTTTGTCACACCCACCAGCGAGCGGAACGATGTAAAGTACTCCCAACGTCATCTGTCCGTAGGTTATCAAACTTTGTGACACACACTTTGTCACACTCACACACCTACCAGCGAGCGGAACGATGTAAAGTACTCCCAACGCCATCTATCCGTAGGTTATCGAACTATGTGACACACACTTTGTCACACCCACACACCCACCAACGAGCGGAATGTTGTAAAGTACTCCCAACGCCATCTGTCCGTAGGTTATCGAACTATGTGACACACACTTTGTCACACCCACAAACCTACCAACGAGCGGAATGATGTAAAGTACTCCCAACGCCATCTATCCGTAGGTTATCGAACTATGTGACACACACTTTGTCACACCCACACACCCACCAACGAGCGGAATGATGTAAAGTACTCCCAACGCCATCTATCCGTAGGTTATCGAACTATGTGACACACACTTTGTCACACCCACACACCCACCAACGAGCGGAATGATGTAAAGTACTCCCAACGCCATCTATCCGTAGGTTATCGAACTATGTGACACACACTGTCACACCCACCAGCGAGCGGAACGATGTAATCCGTAGGTTATCAAACTACGTGACACACTTTGTCACACTCACCAGCGAGCCGAACGATGTAAAGTACCCCCAACGCCATCTATCCGTAGGTTATCGAACTATGTCATCACTGTCACGATGACTCACCAGATTGAGGAATGGGGAGCCGGCCAGCATGTGCAGCATGTCTGGAAAATAGCCGCCCACCTCCTCGTGCACACCCACCAGCGAGCGGAACGATGTAAAGTACTCCAAACGCCATCTATCCGTAGGTTATCGAACTATGTGACACACACTTTGTCACACCCACCAACGAGCGGAATGATGTAGAGTACTCCCAACGCCATCTATCCGTAGGTTATCAAACTATGTGACACACACTTTGTCATACCCACACACCTACCAGCGAGCGGAACGATGTAAAGTACTCCCAACGCCATCTATCCGTAGGTTATCGAACTATGTGACACACACTTTGTCACACCCACACACACACACCAACGAGCGGAATGATGTAAAGTACTCCCAACGCCATCTATCCGTAGGTTATCGAACTACGTGACACACACTTTGTCACACCCACACACCCACCAACGTGCGGAATGATGTAAAGTACTCCCAACGCCATCTATCCGTAGGTTATCGAACTATATGACACACCCTTTGTCACACCTACCAGCGAGCGGAACGATGTAAAGTAATCCCAACGCCATCTATCCGTAGGTTATCGAACTATGTGACACACACTTTGTCACACCCACACACCTATCAGCGAGCGGAACGATGTAAAGTACTTCCAACGCCATCTATCCGTAGGTTATCGAACTATGTGACACACACTGTCACATCCACCAGCGAGCGGAACGATGTAAATTACCCCCAACGCCATCTATCCGTAGGTTATCAAACTACGTGACACACACTTTGTCACACCCACCAGCGAGCGGAACGATGTAAAGTACTCCCAACGTCATCTGTCCGTAGGTTATCAAACTTTGTGACACACACTTTGTCACACTCACACACCTACCAGCGAGCGGAACGATGTAAAGTACTCCCAACGCCATCTATCCGTAGGTTATCGAACTATGTGACACACACTTTGTCACACCCACACACCCACCAACGAGCGGAATGTTGTAAAGTACTCCCAACGCCATCTGTCCGTAGGTTATCGAACTATGTGACACACACTTTGTCACACCCACAAACCTACCAACGAGCGGAATGATGTAAAGTACTCCCAACGCCATCTATCCGTAGGTTATCGAACTATGTGACACACACTTTGTCACACCCACACACCTACCAACGAGCGGAATGATGTAAAGTACTCCCAACGCCATCTATCCGTAGGTTATCGAACTATGTGACACACACTTTGTCACACCCACACACCCACCAACGAGCGGAATGATGTAAAGTACTCCCAACGCCATCTATTCGTAGGTTATCGAACTATGTGACACACACTGTCACGCCCACCAGCGAGCGGAACGATGTAAAGTACTCCCAACGCCATCTATCCGTAGGTTATCAAACTACGTGACACACTTTGTCACACTCACCAGCGAGCCGAACGATGTAAAGTACCCCCAACGCCATCTATCCGTAGGTTATCGAACTATGTGACACACACTGTCACACCCACCAGCGAGCGGATCGATGTAAATTACTCCCAACGCCATCTATCCGTAAGTTATCGAACTATGTGACATGTTGACTCACCAGATTGAGGAACGGGCAGCCGGCCAGCATGTGCAGCATGTCGGGGAAGTAGCCGCCCACCTCCTCGTGCACGGTGCCCACCAGCGAGATCTGGTGTAAGGGCCCGCAGCGGAACGTGCCCGCCGCGTACGACTGTTGCACCTGATGACAAATTAAACACAGAGTACATATATATGCCGTGTGGTCCCCGGCAGAGTAGAATAGGCCACCCTCACTCTTACCGAGGTTTCGTAAAAGGCGACTAAGGTAAAGCTGCTGGCATGATCATCAGCACCCAGAGAAGGAAAACTCTGCATTTATATCAAAACCCTCGCCAACCCGTCTGCCAAGCGTGGTGAGTATGGCAATTACCCCTCATGTGATTGAGGGAGGCCCGTGTCCCAGCAGTGGGGACTTAAATGGGCTGATGATGATGATGATGATGACATATATTATTAAGAAAATATTTATTTAGGTAATGTTCTTTATTCTCATAAGAATTACAATTCACTTGTGAAATTGTTGACAGAATGATATTTTTTATTCGTTAAACTTAGGGGCCGTTCAAGTATTATGTAAGCACTACGGGGGGGCGAGGGGGTCTTTGCTTTACATATTTTGTATGACATGTAGGGCAATTTAGATGATGATTACGTCATCGGTAATTATTTTCTTTTTAACACAAATGGCAACCCTCACATTCTGTTTGCTTGAAAACGAAACGTATTTTCGGGGAATTACCTACAAACAAATGCATACGGTTAGTAGGGTTGCCGCGCTGTGACAAAAAAATGGAAAAATGTTTACGTAAGCATGGGGGGAGAAGGTAAGAGCTTTGCTTACTTTTACTGACAAGTTGTGCAAATCCGGAAATGCTTTCTCAAATCCGGATTTGAGAAAGCTTTTGCGGATTCGCAATTCCTAGGTAGAGCGTCGGTCGCACTTTAAAGCGACGGCTTGGGGTCCCGGGTTCGATCCCTGGATGGTTCGGCCTTTTTAAAAGAGAGTACAGTTTTACCAATTTTATAAGTTACACCAATGTACATGAAGCACAGAAGTCTTATTTTCGAAAATTGTGGCAAAATCTTAACCAATCACAACGCTTCATTTACGCGCGCTAAACATTACAATTTCTTATTAGCTGATGCGTCAGCGCCACGTTCGGTGAGAGTGCAGTTAAGAAAGAGATAGCATTCCTCTCTGGATTTATTGTATTTAATCTTAACGTAACGCAATAAAGTCTGTATTTCAACTGCTTTCGCAATCGTAATCAATCGGATTTAATTTGCTCTTCTGCGTAGACGAATTTTGCCGATGTAACTTATAAACGTGGTACAGCTGTACGCTCTTTTCTTGAAAGTTGTATTGATCTCACTCCGAGATAGGTAGCTTAAGCACCTGTGTTACAGATATCAGAATCAACAGCGGAATAGGGAATTCTCCTATTTTTTCAAATATTTTTTATAATGCTCATATATATCAGATAATCAAGCAATATTTTTATTTCTGCAAAATATGCCTGGTAAATGTTATAAAAAAATTATCAAAAATTTGACGTAAAATATACGCGCTAAAACACCGACCGAAATGATGGTGACGGCGCATGACGTCACTATAACTAAATCAAAGGGCATTGAACTAAAATTGAGAAATGTCCAAATTTCGATGAACGTTGTAGGTAAGTAAACAAAGATGTCAAAAAGATGTTTTAGTATAATGACGTCACATCATGGCGGTCGGCGTTTGAAATCACGTGACATACAGATACTAAAACCTCAATTTTGATTTTGAAAAATAAAATTTATCTTAGAATTTCATGGGAAAATAACGTTATATTTGCATTTCCCGTGATGAAAACTATACAAGTAATATAATTTCATAATATATTGTTGATAGATGAAAATGGCCTATTACAAATATATACATATAATACTTTTCTTTTGTAAATGGGTCGTTCTTCTTTTTTATCGACAATGAGCCCGTCCTCAGTAACCTATGAAGTAATTAATTATAAAAAAAGTATAAGTTACACCATCAAGATATTCCTAATTTACCATGAAATAATGACATTGTTTTATCACCTCGTAGATAGTTTAGCATGATTTAACTTTGTAAAAAAATATATAAAGCGTGACAGAGGTGTAAATGGCACTAATTTCGGGGGACGTGACGGAGGTGTTCATTTCAATCAAAAAGTATTCTTTATCAATTAGATTTTACATCATGTATTAGTCCATATATAAAGTAGTACATTAACAAATATTTAGGACATACTATTTATCATTTGTAGTCTGTTATATAAAAGTTAAATGTTGATTTGTAAGTTTGGCTCATTGTCGATAAAAAGAAGAACGACCCAAATACATACTTATAATACATACAAATACCCAGACCAATACAAACATACATGTTCATACACACAAATGTTTGTACTGTGCGGGGATCGAACCCGCAACCCTTGGACCAAAGGCAGCGTTCACTACCACTGTTCCAAACGGGTCGTCAATATTGACGCACCTGCTGGTAGTACCGGCTGACGGTGGTGGTCTCGATGTCGGAAGCCCGCGCCAGCACGCCCGCCTTCACCGTGAGCGCGGGATGGGTGTCCGCGAGGTACTGCAGCAGGCACGGGAACTGCGCCGCGGCTCCGCGCACCACTCCGCACACGAAGTGCGCCCAGCCGGAACTGTCCTCGGAGAACACTAGCTGTGGACGAAATTTGATGCTAGTCAGTTGATTTTGATGATTTTCCTTTTCTTAGGGATGAGGCAGAGTAGAATAGGCCACCCTCACTCTTACCGAGGTGTCCTAAAAGGCGACTAAGGTAAAGCTGCTGGCATGATTATCAGCACCCAGAGAAGGAAAACTCTGCATTTATATCAAAACCCTCGCCAACCCGTCTGCCAAGCGTGGTGAGTATGGCAATTACCCATCATGTGATTGAGGGAGGCCCGTGCCCCAGCAGTGGGGACTAAAATGGGCTGACGATGATCCATTGGAAATCCATTGGATGCGGGCGGCACAGGGCCGATCTGTGTGGAGAACAATGGGGGGAGGCCTATATCCAGCAGTGGACGTCTATTGGCTGAAATGATGAGGTCAGATATAGTCGTTTCATTGTGATTACCAGACTTTTCAAATCCCGTATAATAAAAATAAATAAATCATTTGTTATTCTCTTCATCTAAGCCAATTAGATGTTACTTAGATGTTGTAGCCGATGTTAGGGTAAAACCGTCGTAACATTGTGAGAGACTGGTGCCTGATGTAGGTTTAGAGCCTGTGTTAAGGTCACCAGTAGCAGGTACACCACGCTCGCGCAGCCGTTGTGTCTCTGCAGCATCAGTCTGAGGAGAGACGTAGAGCGCAGGGTGATACCTTGAGGAACTCTTTGGCGAGGGTCTCTTGCTGCGGCGCGCTGAGCATGTCCACGTCTCGCTGGTGTAGGTACACCACGCTCGCGCAGCCGTTGTGTCTCTGCAGCATCAGTCTGAGGAGAGACATAGAGCGCAGGGTGATACCTTGAGGAACTCTTTGGCGAGGGTCTCTTGCTGCGGCGCGCTGAGCATGTCCACGTCTCGCTGGTGTAGGTACACCACGCTCGCGTAGCCGTTGTGTCTCTGCCAGCATCAGTCTGAGGAGAGACATAGGGCGCAGGGTGATACCTTGAGGAACTCTTTGGCGAGGGTCTCTTGCTGCGGCGCGCTGAGCATGTCCACGTCTCGCTGGTGTAGGTACACCACGCTCGTGCAGCCGTTGTGTCTCTGCAGCATCAGTCTGAGGAGAGACATAGAGCGCAGGGTGATACCTTGAGGAACTCTTTGGCGAGGGTCTCTTGCTGCGGCGCGCTGAGCATGTCCACGTCTCGCTGGTGTAGGTACACCACGCTCGCGTAGCCGTTGTGTCTCTGCCAGCATCAGTCTGAGGAGAGACATAGGGCGCAGGGTGATACCTTGAGGAACTCCTTGGCGATGGTCTCCAGCTGCGGCGCGCTGAGCATGTCCACGTCCCGTTGGTGTAGGGACACCACGCTCGCGCCGCCGTTGTGTTTCTACAGCATCAGTCTGAGGAGAGACATAGGGCGCAGGGTGATACCTTGAGGAACTCCTTGGCGATGATCTCCAGCTGCGGCGTGCTGAGCATGTCCACGTTCTGCTGGTGTAGGTACACCACGCTCGCGCCGCCGTTGTGTCTCTGCAGCATCAGTCTGAGGAGAAACATAGGGCGCAGGGTGATACCTTGAGGAACTCCTTAGCAATGGTCTCCAGCTGCAGCGCGCTGAGCGTGTCCACGTCCCGCTGGTGTAGGTACACCACGCTCGCGCCGCCGTTGTGCCTCTGCCAGCATCAGTCTGAGGAGAGACATAGGGCGCAGGGTGACACCTTGAGGAACTCCGTGGCGAGGGTCTCTTGCTGCGGCGCGCTGAGCATGTCCACGTTCCGCTGGTGTAGGTACACCACGCTCGCACACCGTTTCTGTCTCTGTAGCATCAGTCTGAGGAGAGACATAGGGCGCAGGGTGATACCTTGAGGAACTCCTTGGCGATGGTCTCCAGCTGCGGCGCGCTGAGCATGTCCACGTTCCGCTGGTGTAGGTACACCACGCTCGCGGCCACCGTTGTGTCTCTACAGCATCAGTCTGAGGAGAGGACATAGGGCGCAGGGTGATACCTTGCCGCCACGTTCCGCTGGTGTAGGTACACCACGCTCGCGCCAGCCGTTGTGTCTCTACAGCATCAGTCTGAGGAGAGACATAGGGCGCAGGGTGATACCTTGAGGAACTCCTTGGCGATGGTCTCCAGCTGCGGCGCGCTGAGCATGTCCACGTTCCGCTGGTGTAGGTACACCACGCTCGCGCCGCCGTTGTGTCTCTACAGCATCAGTCTGAGGAGAGACATAGGGCGCAGGGTGATACCTTGAGGAACTCCTTGGCGAGGATCTCTTGCTGCGGCGCGCTGAGCATGTCCACGTCCCGCTGGTGTAGGTACACAACGCTAGCGCCGCCGTTAGGGTGTGTCTCCACACGCATCAATCTGAAACAAAAGGTAAAGTTAAGAATATATTATGGAATGGTTATCCTATAGAATGCTGGATCCTACTTCTGAGTTTCTCAAAATTGTGGATTTAAATAAGCCAAATTGTGTTCTGTTTACAACTACTATAAGTTCTGTGTTGTGATGTCTATAATAATAAATATTTTTTTTCTTTCTTTAATATTTGAGATAATGATTCTGAACGTGAACGTGTCCATATGGTCTGGTTCCCCTGTCTAAGGGTTGTGAATGTCAGACGGCAGGCGATTTATTGTAATTACCAGACTTAACGAATCCTGGATCATAGTCCGAGCGTACCCCGGGCTCCAAAGCGACAGCTTTAGCCGCAACTGGGAAAAACACGCTAAAATGAGTAGGACAGTACTGATAGAGAGAACTGGGGATTCATTCAACAGACTGTTAATGTTCTCTCTCCCTCTCTCTCTGGACCTCAAATAGTGCCTTCATTTATTAGGCCTTAGCGCGAAGTAGTCCCATAACGAACGAAAATATACCTGTCGCCTCCAAATAAAGGAGACACACAGCGCGTGTGAAAGGGTTTCTGGGATGGAGGACGCAGATTTATACAATACACAAATAACACCCAGACCAATACAAACAGATATGTTGATGCACACAAATGTTTGTACTGTGTGTGTGTGTAAAATTGAATTGAAAATTTATAAAACCCCCGACGGCGCGCGGCCATCTTGGATTTGAAATTTGTTACAATAAATGTATTCTGCTACTCAAGCCCTTATATATAATACCCATATTATGGGAGTTGTGTTAAAACATACAATCCATATCTTTGTGACGGCGGCCATCTTGGATCGATTTTATCCAACATAGCTAAGAACACTCCAGCCTTATTCATCTTTCAAACAAAAAAAAACAAAATCAAAATCGGTCGTTTTGTTCGGGAGCTACGATGCCATAGACAGGCACACAGACACACACACACACGTCAAACTTATAACACTCCGTCGTAAAGAACTGGGGTTTCATTCTACCGTTTCCTTGCCTGGGCCTCAACGGTGCCTTTGTTCATAGTCCTTCGAGGTTTCTGTTAGTGTTTCTCACCTATGATACTTGAGCTCCTTAACGACGATGTTATCAGCGAGGGGTCCCCAGGAATCGGCTTGCGGCAGCCCGGGACGGTCGCGGCGGCATTGCACACCTATGGAGCAACGTTTGACTCGCGCGCGGCGTCTGCAGTGGTGGCATGATGATGATGATGATGACGACGAGTGCCGCGATGAGTGGGAAGACCTGGTGAGTGAAAAAACAAGGGTTTGGTTTCTCAGTTGTACCTTGTTGTACACTCGTGACACGAGATAGCTTTAAAGCATCTCTAAATTTTTTTTGGACACTGGGTGGCAGACGATCAAACGAACTACCTGATGGTAAGCGATTGCCGCCGCCCACCCATGGGCGTCTGTATAAGCTTACAACGCTCGACACCAATATAGTCGCAATAAGTCGCGTAAGTTTGTCAGATACGTGTTCAAACGAATGTTTGGATACTATCCCTACCTCTATCCCTCTCTATTTGTCACAGGTATGACAGGTCGAAACACTTTAGAACTGAGACGTAAGCTGTTATTACTCAAGCACTATTTCCTACTCCTGAATAATAAGGTGAATAATCCAAGTGCACTGGAACGTATAGGCTTCCTTGTACCCCGTAGGCACATGGGAGAATCTAGAGGTAGCGCTAGGCCCACGCCGAAGAATGCGCCTGTTCACAACCACAAACAATGTGCGCACACGCCGCGCCGCCAACGCACCCTCGGATCGGGCACTCTCACTGCTCAACGACTTGCTAATGCATTTTCCTGACATAGACGTCCATAATGACAATTTAGGATTATTTCTAGAACGTGTTGTAACTTTTTTAAGTAAAAAATTATAGTATTTTAATTTTATTGTAATCTAGCTTGTGTATACTTTGGTGTAATAGCACTGTAAAATACCAAGTTTTCTTTCTTAAATAAATAAATAAAAAGCTGCTAAACAAGTCGTTTCGGCACGAATGGGCCGGCCGGCCGGCTCGACCGTGGTGATAACCACGGCCTCACAGAAAACCGGCGTAAAGCTGTTCTGTGCTGTGTTTCGCTTCGTGTGTGAAGGTACCAGAGGCCCAATCCGGGGTAAAGGGGGTTTTACAGGTTGGCAGCGCACTTGTGACTCAACAGGGGATCCATCTGCTCGTCTGCCTATCACATAAAAAAAAATCATTGATCTGACTCCGAGATAGGAATCTCAGGCTCCTGTGTTACGGATACCAGGACCAACAGCGCAATGAGGAGGTCCAACATCAACCGCATTGGTTGTTTAGTTTGTCAAATTGACATTTTGACAGATCACACTTAAAAATAACCAATCTGTACTGTTTTGTTTGTTTTAGGTGGTGTTCTGTCAGAATTTAAATTTATTTATTTCTTATAATAATAATAACAAACTCAATTAAAGAGATTCACCAACACCAACTCGCATCACCGTCCAATTTCAACAAGAAAAGAGACGTGTCTCTTTAATCACTTGACATTGGCAAGTTGTGGCAAAACGCAGCCATTATTAAAAAAAAAAGATCACATTGTATATGGACCTCACTCCTATTGTACTCCATCTAGCGGATATTTCACACGCGAAAACCCTCATTACAAACATATAAATTGAATGCTTTACTTTTGTAACCAATTTCTTTGTTACCAATACAAACAGACATGTTCATACACACAAATGTTTGTACTGTGCGGTGGATAGAACCCGCTACTCTAGCACCAGAGGCAGCATTCACCACCATTGATCCCAACAGGCCGTAACAAACGTACAAACAGGTAAAGATACTACTGTTGATATGATTATCATAATGAAAACATGGGCAGTCTGGAACAGTCAAAAGATAAAATATTTCAGCAAAACTCACCTGTCCCTTTCCTTCTCCTTTTCTCTATCCCTCTCCCGCTCCAACTTAACCTTGTCGCTCTCATTTTTCACTTTAACCTCCTTCTCAATCTCTTTTACACTCCTCCCCAAGCCGGCGAACACTTGAGGAGATGCTGCTGGCTCCTGCTTAATCTTCAGCGGCAATTCCAGATTACCGTAGCAAGGTAACTCCCTCCTCGGAGTAGACTGGAACCTTATAGCCCTCATGGTAACACTGAAGTGTGTCCCTGATCTCCTCAAGTTAGACGTCTCTAGAAGAACATTAGACCTGGTGACCCTTGGATACTTGTATCTGAACATGGACCTTTGAAAGTGCGTATTTATGATCCGTAGCTGCCTGGACACAGACGAGAATATACGTCTGGTCATGTCGGTGTCTGGTATTTTCTGGTTCAAATACGACTGCTTCCAGGTTAGGTTAAGACCACCAATGAGGTCTGATAGAGGCTCTCGGAGACACAAGTTGTTGTGGAAGAGTAGAGGGTTCTGAATGGACTGTTTCTTGTTCAGGACGTGGAGGGTGAGTATGGTTGTGTCTCCGAATCCTCCTGAGTCGAACACTGGCCATATTTTGGACATTTTGGAGGGCTTCGCGCTCTCTATCCAGGGGCATATTTCTTTCGAGTCTTCACTGCGTTTGCGCTTCTTGCCTGGAACAAAGAAAGAAAGTATTATTATTTTTTGTGCCACGTAAATAAATATGAATGGTGGTTATTTGTGGATGGCGCAGTTGGTAACGAGATCATTTGTTCGATCTCCACCCTTGAGGGAGTGGAAGCGACAGCTTTAAACGCAGCTTTAGTGATAATTTTAGTGTAAGTCGATGTAAAAAATGTTATTCTTTTTGTTAATCGTTTAACAAGCCTCAAGAAACGTGTCAATTTTCTTAAAATTTGGATTGAGCAAGTTGTTTGTCATCCACCATGCAATATTATGTGATGCAAAAATCAACAACATTTTTTTTTAAGAAAACAGCTCGTTTCTATAATTTATTAAAATAATTTTGAAATTTGAATACTTTTGAAATCGATTTACAATAAAATTATCATTAAAGCACAGATACTTTCATATTTATAGGCCTCTGAAGTTAGTGTGTTTGTATGAAGATTAGGTCATGAGTCGATTTGGTTGCTCGCGAGTGTAGAACGTAAACATAACTCGGCGTGTAATAAAGTTGCGTCCAAAGCCGTCTCTTCGGAGCCTCCCTACTCCCTCAAGGGTGGAGATCGAACCCATGACCTTTCGCGTATGAGGAAGGATCACTATCAATGTTTTTTTTGTATTAAATGTTATAGAAGAGCGGTTTCTCCTAACACAGCGACCGAAAAGCTTGAAATGCCAAACCTTGTATATAAATTACTGAAAGAAACTGAAATATATATTTTATATTGTATAGGAAGCAAAATTACTTTTTTTTTTTCAGTTTAATTTAAAATTTATCTGTTGTTATTTTAAATGTTTCTCAAAAGATGAATGAATGATGAAGATGAATTAAAAATAAAATAAAATGTATTTATTTCAGACTCAACAGGTTAACAGAGTTCACAATTTTTACGTAATTTATTATGTTAGTACAATACGTCGTCATCGTCGTCAGCCCATTTAAGTCCTCACTGCTGCTGCGGCACGGGCCTCCCTCAATCAAATGAGGGGTAATTGCCATACTCACAACGCTTGGCAGACGGGTTGGCGAGGGTTTTGATATAAATGCAGAGTTTTCCTTCTCTGGGTGCTGATGATCATGTCAGGAGCTTTACCTTAGTCGCCTTTTACGACACCTCGGTAAGAGTGAGGGTGGCCTATTCTACTCTGCCGGGGACCACACGGCATATACAATACGGGTTATAGTTTATTTAGGTATCTGTGACGAGGTAATTATATTCATAATAATAAGCAATAAAGAATATGAATATGAAAATATTTATTCGTTATTTAGGCAAACAAAGTTTTTTTATTAGTTCGTAGACCCTTGAAGAAAGCAATTTTGTATTAAAATTAGGTTCAGAGTCTGTTGTTTTTTTCTCGCGAGTGTACTACAGGTTGTAGCGAAATATCACTTTTTTATGACATAGGTGGCAGACGAGCACACGGATCACCGTAAGCGATTGCCGCCACCCATGTGTGTCCATGCAACAACAGTGGAGTCACAAGTACGCTGCCAACCTTTAAACTGCTTGCTTTATTTACATGTACAACATTGGGTAGATGTTAGCACCAATGAAAAAATTCAATCATTAATGATATATGATAGTTAAAGTTGACCAGTTTGAAGGTCAGTGTTTAAAGAGAAGTATAGACAGCGTTAGACCAACTTACCCCCCTTCAGAAAAAAAAAACCTGTGTCTCAGACATAAGGGCCAAAGTCCAACAACAGTAACTGGACGTGACGCCGTGTATACATACTTAAATGTCAAACTCCAGTTAATGAACGAATGATTATTTTAAGATACCGTCTGCCACGAATCTTCGCGTGTAGTATAATGAAATAGGGCCTACAAGCAAGGCTTATTTTTAGAAGTGATATAATTTCAAACAGTAAATACCTGTAACATTTCGAATTACGAAAAGTAGCAAATTCCTTCAAAATATTATTCATTGTTTTTTGTTAGCTTAGACTAGATTAATTATAATATAAGATTCTCAAAATTGTAAAATGTATCTATTGTATTTTTGGTTCCAAATAAACGTTTTTCTATTGTATTCTTTGAGATTGCACGAAAGTTACGATTACAATGGAAAAGGAAATCTATGTATTTCACAATGACTTTTTTCCCTACCTAATCGTAAACGACTTTATTTTTTGCCAGAGTTCAGTCACAGAACGAATAACACGATAGCAAAGTGTTTGTGTCCTTTTACTTCCGTGTGACAAAGTCCAAAGAATTGCATGCCTCAAGTGGCAAAAGGATAGTGATGGTGATAGTGGATTAAGGAGGCTCAAAGTCACCCAGAGAGCAATGGAGAGGGCTATGCTCGGAGTCTCCCTGCGTGATCGTATCAGAAATTATGAGTTCCGCAGGAGAACTAAGGTCACAGACATAGCCCAAAGGATTGCATGCCTCAAGTGGCAATGGGCAGGGCACATAGCGAGGGGAACAAACGGCCGTTGGGGCGGAAAGGTCTTCGAATGGAGGCCACGTACAAGAAGTCGCAGCCGTGGCAGGCCCCCCACAAGGTGGACCGATGATCTGGGGAAGATCGCGGGAATCCATTGGATGCGGGCGGCACAGGACCGATCTGTGTGGAGAACATTGAGGGAGGCCTATGTCCAGCAGTGGACGTCTATTGGCTTAAATGGTGATGATGATGACGAGAGGCAATAGACAAGTTGCCTCATGTCACCATTTATAACATAACTTTTAATTCAAATATTATTTCGTACAAGGGTCCGAAATATATAAACTTTAATAAATATAAATAAGGGATTGCTGTCAAAATTCAACTTAAACCCGTTATTTTTACTTTTTTTTCTCTTGATTGAAAACACCGTCCGCCATTGTTCTACGTCACCATTATTGTAAACAACAAAATGTCAAGCGCCAGTTTCAGGTTATTCGTGGTCTTTCATTTATACGCCTTGTCACGAGTACAGTCACGCGTATTGCTTAATAGTGACGTCACGGCATAAATAATTAAAAGACCATCATGACGGACGGCTTTTAAGGCTGTATAGCGAAAATATAATTTAAAATATATTAGGAAAGGTGCATCCAAAAAAATCCTTTCTTTTTATGGCGTAATATAATCGTAATGAACTGTCTATCAAACAATAAAAATGGTGGCAATTAGACTATTGGCAGGGTAAAATTGCGAGTAGATCTGACGGCCGTTGTGGCAGAAAAGTAATGGAGTGGAGTCGGTGGTCGCATCCGTGACAGGCGGCCCATAAGGTGGACCGATGAAGGTCGGGTGAATCCCTTAGATGCAGGCGGCACAGGACCGATCTGTATGAAAAACATTGGGTGGATGCCTATATCCAGCAGTATAAGCCTAATGGGCTGAAATGATAATGAAGACGAATCAAACTGGGTAATTTTTACTGACTGGCGCATTTGATGCCAGCGCCCTGTTGGTCTAGTAGTTTAGGTACCGGGCCGTGATCTCGCGGTCCTGGGTTCGATTCCCGGGTCTAGCGAAAAGTATGTTTCGAATTTTTCGAGCACAGCTCGGGTTTGTGATCACCAATCCGCATTTGGCAAGCGTGGTGATTAAGCCTAACCCCATCATAGTAGCGATAACTTGATTTCTATGATGGAGGCCTTTGCCCTGCAGTGGGACAGTATAAGTAGGCTGATACTTTACATTTGGTGACCCTGCCTCATGCGCCAAATGACGTGGGTTCGATCCCCACCCTGGACAACCAATCGTGTGATGAACACATGTTTTTTTTTTTTTTACTGTAGATAGGTAAGCGTTTGACCATATTTCACCTGATGGTAAGTGATAATATGGTCTAAGATGTTGCACGATTACCTAGAAGATACCTATTCACTCGCGCTTTGAAAACCCCCAAATTGTAGCCACTAGGGAACACCTCCTCAGGCAACTGATTCCACTGTTTCGCAGTACGAATAAGAAAACAGGATTCAAACCTCTTTGTTGCGGACTTTTTGTTTGTTCAATGTTTGGGTTTAATATATGTATTTAAGTATATATTTGTAATTCCTCTGTCATCTGATATCCGTAACACAAGAGCTACTTAGTATGGAATCAGATCAATGTATGAGATGTTGTATGGATTTATTTATTTTGATACATAAAGTGGTAGGTCCCCAGGGAAATTTAAACCTACTGTAGTTAATTAGCAAAATTTTTTTTCCAAGCAAAACTGGCTTCGAAAACACTAACAAAAAAGTTAAAAACTTCAATAATATTCTGTTTATTTCTTCAGCCTTTTATTTTTAGGGTTCCTCATCATAAGGAAAAACGAAACCATTATAGATCACTTGGTTGTCTGTCTGTGTTTTTGTTTCTGAAACGTGTGAAAGAATCGTGTTGAAATTTAAACCTTATACCACAAAATAATAAAAGCCAGAACGCCGGCTGCTTACATAGCGAAATAAACGGAGGGTCTAGTTAAAGCAGACGTTACAACCGAATCGGTGTTTCCCTCTCTTTTACACGCGCTGTGTGTCTCCTTTGTTTGGACGAGACAGGTATATTCTCGTTCGTTACGGGACGGCTTCAAATTAAGCCACTTGGCTACGCACACACGCTTACGAACAAAAAAGTAGCTATTATTTTATAATTAAACTGAACAAAGGATAGCAAATAATGTATAATTGAATTCCTGAAATATTTATAAAATATACTATGCGAATGGAACCCTCGGTGGGCGAGCCCGACTCACACTTGGCCGGTTTTTTTATAGTCGGTTTAAAAGTGAGACCACGTTACGCCAGTTTAGAAATGGAAATATTCCATACAGAACATATATTTAGTTAGTAGGTATAGTGGTCTAGACCCAGCAAAACCAGGTGAGTCAACCACTTAATGCATTTATGATGTCTAGCTAAGTAAGCCAATAGTTGCAAGTTTAACAGTGGGAGAGCCACGCTTCGGCATGAATGGGCCGGCTCGACCGGAGAAATACCATGTCCTCACAGAAAACCGGCGTGAAGCAGTGCATGCGCTGTGTTTCGCTGCGTGAGTGAGGGTACCGGAGGCCCAATCCAGGGGAAGAGGGGTTAAAAGGTAAGCAGCGCACTTGTGACACCACTGGTGTTGCAGGCGTCCATGGGCGGCGGTAATCGCTTACCATCAGGTGTATCCATCTGCTCGTCTGCCACCTATATCATAAAACAAAAAAAAACTAATCTCCCTCAAGACCTTTTAGTTAGCCTCCCTTGTGACTAATCATCATCATCAGCCTATCGCAGTCCACTGCTGGATGTAGGCCTCTCCAATTTGTGACTAATACAAAACTTGTGACTAATACATACACTTAATTAAATCAATTTAAGCAAATAATAAATATAAATGGAACTAAACAGGCTTAGTAGTTCATTTGTAGGTGTAAGCGATGGTTGATGGATGGATTCAAAACGAGCCTTCCATACAGGGGGCCTGCGTTCGAAACCTAGCATGCACCTTTGGATTTTCCATATCTATGTGCGTATTTCTATCATTAGCTCGGTAGCTCGGCGCTGAGGGAAAACATTGTGAAGAAACCTGCGTGTTTCAGATACTTTCTGAAACATGTAACCATGATTCAGTTAGTCTGGTTCCCCTGTTAAAGGCGCAAATCAGACGGCATAACTTCATTGTAATTACCAGACTCTCCAAATCAAGAATCATGGTCCAAGTATACCCCGGGCTCCACAGCGACAGCTTTGGACGCAACTGGGAAATACACGCTAAGATGAGGAGTTCATTTGTAGGTGTAGGAATAAAAATGTTCAGTTACCTCAGAATAACATTAACCTGATTTTGCACCAATTTACTGTATAAAAAATTTGAAAAAAAAGTAACATTAAAAATTAAAAACATACACACGTTTTTTTCTTTATTAGGGTTTGGGTACATATTTTACTTGATTTATTGACTGTGATATTTTATAAATTAAGTAGTTTTAGCCCGCGACTTAGTCGGCTTATTGGTCAAAAAGTTTTTTATTTGTTTTTATGCTTTACATTTATTTCGGTATCCACTTTTAACTCTCTTAGGGGTTTAATTTCGGAGTTTCCTTCCTTATAGTATGCCTATGTTATACAAAGAATACACCCTACACATTTCAGGTCTCTATGATCTCAGTCATTCAGGATAAAGCATTTCACATGTAAAGATATTTGCCAAGAAGTCTTTTGGATTCATGCTGGTGTCTTCTTGGCAGAAAACTATGTCTTAAACCAGCGCTTGACTGTATTAATTTTGTGGTGACTTCGGTAACACCTTTTCTCGAGTCTACTGTTATAAAATGTTATTTGAAGTGTATAAAGTGTTAAAAATATTATTTTACACTTTTTAGTTTGTGGATTTTGAAGGCAGTTTTTTTCACAGATTTTTTTTAAGTAAAAGGAGCTTATTTGTAGTAATCTATGGATATAAGGAAAAAAATTGTGTTTTCCTTATTTTTCAAAAAATAAGGAAACTACAATTTTGTCACAGATTTTGATGTGAAAGAGTTTGTATACCTGGGCCAAATCATCTCTCCCCAAGATCTAACCTCAAAGGAAATTGACAGACGTATAGGGAATGCATGGAAGCAATACAGGAGCCTGAAAGAGGTCATGAAGAACAAAGAAACCAGTATGCAACATTAAGAAGAAATTTTCGACACCTGTGTACTACCCATACTCACATATGGCTGCCAAACCTGGGCATTAAACAAATCCCACAACAAAAAGCTTGAAACTTGTCAAAATGCCATAGGGAGTAGGTAGTATGATGGGAAAAATATTATCAGATAGAATCAAAATGACAACTATAAAAAAACACACAAGAACCAAACATATAACTGTGACAGTCAGGAAGCTTAAATGGAAATGGGCAGGCCATATAGTCAGAGAGAAAGAGAAGAAATGGTCAAAAACTACTAGTGTACTATTTGGTTCACTAGAGATAGAAAAAGAAAGAATATAGCAGGAGGAGGCTGAACTGTAGCTTCCGACAGAGAAAAATGGAAGGGATTGGAGGAGTCCTTTGCATGTAGAAGGCATACAGACAGAACCTAAAACTAAAACAAGTGATTGTGTATCAGATTTCATGTAATGTAAATTGTCTGAAATAAAGGACTTTTTATTATTATTTCATTATGAGTACAGTGATTCAACCAATTTGAATCTTCAAAACACTGTGAATATGCAGTTTCTTTGTAGCTCGCCTGATGGTAAGCAATTACCGCAGTCTATGGACGTCTGCAACTTCAGAGAACCTGCTTAAAAACATAGCACTCCTTTATTGAAGAACCCTCATATTATATTCCCCCAAAAACCTCTGATGGTAGCTCATTCCACAGCCAGAGTATTCGCGGAAGGAAATTCCTCAGGAACCGTACTGTGCGCAACCATTTGGTATACAGTTACAGAGATACAACAACATTCGAGGAGGTATTGGTTTGTACTGGACTGGGGAAATTTGCATTTGTTTAGATTAACTGTAGTGCTTGTGTTTTGAAAATTAAAGGAGTACAGATTTCAGAAATCGCGACTTATGTTACTTAAATACTATGTTTATTAAAAACAAATGAAACTGGCAGCGATTACCATGTTTCAAATTACCATGTAACTTAGAAGTTTTTGGTTGGAAATACTTAAAAATATTGTATTAATAAGTTAAAAAATGTAGTGACATGCTTATTCACAAGCTATTAATGTAATTTTGGCAGACTAAGGTCTTTATAGTTCAACTAGAAAGTATAGTGTAGCCCCAACCAAGGTCAACTTGTGATGCAAGCTACACAGTACTGCAGCAATACTCACCTGCTGTACCATGGCAGAAACACCGCCATTACCCTCAAAAATACCACCAAAACATCAAAAATGGGAAAGAAATGTTTATAAACAGTTGTGACCTCCATTTTATGATGTAACTAACAAAAGATAGGTTACCAGATTTCCCACCAAAAAAATAATTAATAATTAGTTATTCTACCTGCAATTATGTATAAAGCATGTGCAAGAGTAATTTGTATATAGTTAAAGAATGATCTGTACCTTTGGAATCAAGAGATTGTGGATGTTTCGCATTGGTTGACACACTTGGATCATATCCCAATTTCGAAAGTCTTTTGTAGTCATGAGTCACTCTTCGACGCTTGGTACCCTCGCCGGCGTCTGCTTCGCTGTTCTGACCGTAGAAATCTTCAGAAAACTCGTGATTGTCGCTTACTTTTACATTCGATTGTAAAGGCTGATCGGACGCCATTGTTTTAATATGAATGATGAAATCTCGATCAAACAACCGCTATTCATCAATTAAACATCGACGGCACAGACTAACTTCACAATAAACACAACGAATAGTTTCTACAATCACACTGAATGATTAGAAATACATTGATTTCGAATAAAAAACAACTTGCGACGCCATTTCTTGCTACCTCACTTTTTTTAATAACTTTTTTAGAAATTCGCCTACATGACAAGCAATGATGTGCATCATTCAGCCAATTTTTTTTTTATTTTACTTCTATAAAATGATACTTGTAAAAACAAAGACTTTTAACAAATACATTTATTTTAATTACATTTTAAATCCTGTAAATTTTAATTTAAAGAAAAATTTCAGTGGTGACATCCATTGAAATCACAGATAAACAGAAACTACAAACAATATCGTTGTGACAGTAAGCAATAGATGGCGTTACTGACTAAGTTATTGTAGTGTTTCTAGAGGACAATAGAGGACGTGACTAAAAATAAAAAGTTTGAAAATAATCATCGAAATAAAAACAAAAATTAACCTTGCCAAAATAAAAATAATCAAGGTATAAAGTAAAATGGAAATCTTGTATGAATTAGCATGTGTGAGTAGGTGAAAGGTATCCCCACCAGCGATACCAAGCTACGATCTCTCGGAAAACACTTATACTATATGTATATTTAATACTTTACTTATCTTTTGAGACTATTTTTGCACTCGAAATTTAGATTAGCGCCATATGTGGCTGTTTAAAGGGTTCCGTAGCCAAATGGCAAAAATGCGGAACCCTTATAGATTCGTCATGTCATCGTCTGTCCGTCTGTGTGTCCATCCCGTATGTCACAGCCACTTTTCTCGGAAACTATAAGAACTATAGGTACCTACTTAGTATTTTGTTAACCAAATTACGATTTTTACATAAAAATTGGAAAAAATAAAAAAATTGGGGGGTCTCCATACTTGAAACTAAAACTCAATTTTTTTTTTCATCAAACCTATACGTGTGGGGTATCTATAGATAGGTCTTTAAAAATGATGTTGAGGTTTTAAACATATTTTCTAAACACAATACTTTGCGCAAAAGACGCTCCCAAAATGTTAATTTGTATATGTCCCCGCCTCTAACTTCTATAATAAATGAATTATAAAACCAAAAAATATATATGATGTACATAATCATGAAAACTAACAACGAAAATTGGTTTGAACTAGATATAGTGAGTTAATACGTTATAAACCGTAAATAGCAATTTTCCTTCCATATATCTTACTTGCTGCAACGGAACCCTTCATGGGCGAATCCGACTCGCACTTGGCCGGTTTTTTTTCTAATAAGTTCTTATAAATAGTTTATGTGTTTTCCAAGGGATCGTAGCCTCGAAATTGTTAAAAAGATATCCGGTTTAGTTGCTAATAATTAAAATCAATTGGCGTCGCTAGGTGACCCTATCCGTCACCTTAAGCCATTCAGGTATGCACGATTTCCAACTTCTATACTTAATTCATTTAGGTAAAGGAGGTATTACGTACCTATATAAACGGTTAAATACTTATATAAAACAATAATAAAAACTTTCATGGTCACTAACATTAGAATAGTATTTATGGGAATTCTACCATGTATATAGCTTATTTTTGAGTTTCCGATTTTTCATCACTGTTTCACTCACCTAAAAAAAAAGGCACAATATCTGCGATTGCCAAAGATTCGTTAGAAAAACCGAGTGTTGAATGCAGTTGTGGTAGTCCGTACATTTGGCCGCCGTTTACGAGTGGACGGCGGCCAAGCGAGCGGCTGGCGAGTCCTTCTGCCCCCGAGAAAGGGAGGCGAGAAGAAAGGAGGATCGCCAGCAAATGACGGAGACATGGACGGCCTCTCTCCAGGTGGAGAGGTACGGCCGTCCCACGCTCGCGGCGCTCGCCCCGGTCTTGGACCGGTGGCTTCCTTCCGGACGGTGCAGGTACTTACTGGGCACTCCTTCGTGCCACCAGTGCGGCGCTGCGGAGGACTCGGCGCACCACACGTTGGTGGTGTGCCCGTCCTTCGACCAACAGCGGTCCGCGCTGGTCGCGGAGGTCGGACATCACCTCTCGTTGTCCAGCATAGTTGTAGCTATGCTGGATAGTGAGAGGGCCTGGTCGGCCTTCGCCCACTTCTGCGAGGAAGTGGTGGCGCAGAAGGAGGCGGCGGAGCGGGAGCGCGAGTCTAACCCCCTCGCAGGCCCGCTTCGAGCAAGGAGAGGACGAGTTCGGCGGAGAACTCTTCGTCCTCTCCGTGGAGGTGGCCAGCTGGCCACAGGGACGGAGTCCCTGTGCCGGCACTGCCATTGGCACCTCCACCGCTCGTTGGGGACGGCTCAGCTCATCCGGCTGTCACCAACCCCCCTCCTCCTAGCCTGGGGAAGGGCCGCACACCCCGTGTAGGGGCCTGTGGGGAGTGGGGTTGCGGGGAATAGCCTCGTGCAGTTCCCGTGACCCTATTCTATACCCACGGGTGGTTGAGCCCCGGGAGTTTTAGTGGGTATGCCCTCAGGTCGCTTCTTGTTAGAAGAAGCGGCCCGGAGGGTGAGTCCAACAGTACCCTGTCGCTCCCCGGCAGCAGGGTCTGCGTAATGCATTTCTCCCGGGAAACCAAAACAAAAAGTCTGTACATTGGCCAAACCACAGATATTATAAGCCAAACTAAATGCCGTATAAAGGAACACATAAAAGCAGTCAAAAACAACGATAAACAGAAATCAGTAATCGCATAACATTTTTTTTAGGGTATGGGGGCAGACGAGCAAACGTATCACCTGATGGTAACCGCTTACCGCCTTCCCTCGACACCACTTCAAAGGAGTCACAGGTGCATTTGTTGGAGTCGGGTCCATAAAACACGATCCAGTGATTTGGACCCTCAGATTATTTCGACAGAACGCCACAACATACCAAGACTGGTCAGGGAAGCGATTGAAATTATAAAGTACAAAAATTTCAATCGTGAGTATTAAGCGCGCCATCTATTGCCAGCGAGGAATAACAGCTATCCGATAAAAAACATGCTTCAGCTTTGTATGTGTGTGTGGGGACGATACGTACGTACACAAGTTGATATTAATTTAGCAACGATGCAGCAATATAACGATTCTGGTTTAGTTGTTAATTGTTGAAATACATCGAAAAATCGCAGTTATTACGTAGATGTCGCGTATCACTCTACACTTAAAATTACTGTCCTGTAGAAGTCGTAATTATTTATTTTCTCGATTCACTGACAACAGAGCCATCTCTTAGCAATCGTTTAGCAGGATTGCGTGAGCTTCCACCTTAAATTGTAAAATGTCTGAAATCCAGTGATTCGAAAATTTAATTACCGTAAAACTAAACAAATTGTTATTTCGCGGCCAGATACTATGAGTCTTGTGTGTCGAGAACAGGTGAGTTAGTGAACAGTGGTTATATTTGCCGTGTGGTCCCCGGCAGAGTAGAATAGGCCACCCTCACTCTTACCGAGGTGTCGTAAAAGACGACTAAGGTAAAGCTGCTGGCATGATCATCAGCACCCAAAGAAGGAAAACTCTGCATTTATATCGCCCCCGCCAACCCGTCTGCCAAGCGTGGTGAGTATGGCAATTACCCCTCATGTGATTGAGGGAGAGAGAGAGAGAGAGCAGTGGGGACTTAAAAGGGCTGATGATGATGATGATGAGTTTCTTGCTGATTCTTTTCGATAGAAATAGACATTTCGAATCAGCGGTAGATTACATAAATTTACTCATTTCACCTTACTGTAGTAATAAATCAAATTTATCGGATTATATGTATATTCTATTGACATTGAAATCTATTGGGCTGACGACGAACAGTGATACCACAGGTGCGCGTAGTAAAAGACTGCGAAGGAGGGTAGACCGATTTGTCTGCCAGTAACATCTTACCCGCAAAAACTTCAGTTACTCCGTGACCATGGCGCTTGCAACAGTGCCGAAATATCGGAAACTCAAAAATAAGGTACATGGTAGAAATCCCGTAAATAACTATTCTAAAGTTAATACGGTATTTGACTATTTTTTTCCATTTGCGTAATCAAAATACCTCTCAATGATAGAAACATCGTTGAAAGAATTACTTGATTCTCATTTAAACTACCTGAGATATCACAACTTTAAAATCACATTATTTTGGGCAAACCCAAAACGCTCCATACAAATGGCTACAGAGATGTGACGTCACACGACAGTATTTTGTATGCATTCCATTTGAATTTTGTATGGTAGCTATATCAAATGTTTCGTTTATGTCAATGGTTCCATTATAATAGTTGGTGTAAATTATATGGGTTATTCAATGGTATAATTATTTAAAAAAAATTTCATACATTGAAAATGGACTTGCCCATGAATCTTTGAATGACCATAAAACCGGCTAGACGTTATATTTTTAATTGATAATTTTTGCTATTCGCACATATTTACCTATATTTTGATAAAATATTTATATTTTGTAAAATCTCGAGCTTAGTCAATACAATACTTACTTAACTATGTTTGATGTTAGAATATGGTAACTGTATATTACTTAAACAAAGGTGAAGCCAGATTCCATTCCGGCCATTCGTAGTGTTGTTTACTTTTTACCTGTCTGCACTAAGTCTCTATTTCCGACCAAATTTCAGTTTGCTTACGCTTTTTCGTTACGTTTCGAGTTTTAGTCTTAGGCTGAGGAGCTATTTTAAAACCTATGACAAAAGGTAAAGTTGTGTGTTCCTTATTTTTTGAAAAATAAGGAAAACACTTTTTTTTCCTTATATGTATAGATTACTACAAATAAGCTCCTTTTATTAATATATATACACACGTCGAATTGAGAACCTCTTATTTTTTAAGTCTGTTATAAATGCTAAATGGAATTTTTGTGAGATAATACAACTTACTTGGTAGCCCGTACATATCGAAACAAATCTCCATTACACATGAATATGTTATCAAAAAGCTATTTATCAAATCTTCACATTATAAAAAGTATTATATGACAAAAGGTAGTGGAGCCGTTAGACCTAGGTACTTAAATACGAACTAGAGCGATCGTAGCTCAGTGGTTCAGAACGCGCCTTCCATACGGGTTCGAATCCGGGCATGCACCTCTGGATTTTCAAATCAATGTGCACATTTCTACCATTAGCTCGGCGGTGATGGAAAACATCTCGAGGAAACCTGCACGTTTCGGATAGTTTCTGAAACGTGTGATAATGGTTACTGAACCATGATTACACGTTTCAGCTGTGGTCTGGTTGTTGTCAAAGGCTTGCGAAGGTCAGATGGCAGTCGCTTCATTGTAATTACCAGACTCCCCAAATTAGGAATCAAGCGTAACCCCGGTTCCAGGGCGACAGCTTTGGACGCAACTGGGAATCACACGCCATGATGGAGGACTTTTACAAACTCGTCCTTCTGGGGGAACCTAGAACCCAGGACACTTAATATTAGATATAAATGTGAAAGTGTGTTGTTGTCTGTCTGTGTGGACTGTGGAGCGATCAGATTGACGATAATTTATGCAACAATGTCATTTTTTTTTATGTGATAGATGACAGACGACCAGGGGTCATTCCTATTTTTTTACGAATTTTAGGATATGAAAAAAAAGTTCAGGTAATTACTTAATATTGTGACACATGGATAGCTAATGTCACAAGGATGCTAAAATGTTATTTGTACACGACTAAAGTTGATTAATGAAGGAATTATCCACATATTTAAGTTACGGTATGGACACAGAAACTACGGTAATGACAGATTTTTTTAAAACTATATATTAGTTTTATTTGAATTGCAGCGATTAAATTATTCAATTTTAGTAAGTTATTTTCATTGTTATTTTTAGTTTAATTTCTTTCGGAACTCGATAAACCATAAAGAAACGGTAAAAGGACGCAAGAAACATGGTAATGACTTATTAATACGGATTGAAAAAAAAAAAACAATATTTCGATTTGAATAATATATAATTATGTAAGCTTATCACAATTTATAATCATTATTATTGTTACTCATGTCTTACTTTAACTCAAATTTTGCGCCCTTAGTTCATTCACGAATATCTGCAAACAAAATAATATGTTTAATATAAATGACAAGTTAAATTAGGCGTGATATAAACGAGGCAGCTAAATTCATTATATTACCTTAATATAACTATGATAGTACAGATTGTACAATAATAGTGAATGTAAAAACATGCTAATAATCAATTTAATATATATCGTTGATATTTTCATATAATATTAATCACCTATCAAAGCATTGATTATTCTTGATAATATAACTTCTTGAGATCAATAAATAATCATTTGCTCTTACGACTATAATGCTTCTTTTTTATTTATTCATAATCAGTCTCATTTTTTGTGAACTTACATTTGATATTAAGTTTTTAACATTCATTCATGTTTTGGGCCCCATTTCTCTGAGTTATCAATGATTACTTCCCAACTAGATTTTACTACACGGTATAGATTGACTGCATGTTCTCTGTCAGTTATTTGTTGTATGTATGCAATATAGTTAAAACTATAATTTTGTTCATGTTCTCTGTACAATTTCGAATCACATGAATCTCCGCACAGAGCAAAGCATTGTCCACCCCGCTGTACAGCCAATATGGTGGGCCAGTTATGACTATTAGTGTCAATGTGTATAACGTAATACTGAAGTTTCATTTATGACGTTATCGTAAATAGTGCCTAAAACAATTTGAATAACTTCATGAGAACATGACAGCCCAAAATATAGTAGAAAGAAAGTCATATTAGCTACGAGCGTAGCTAATACTTCTGCTAATTTGCAAAACTAAACACTACTGTAAATACGATAAAGTAAAATGTCTTCAGCTCTGTACGTACACACAGCGAATCAGATCAACCTACCCAAAATGCAAAATATCCCAATTGATATCAACTCAATCTGCTCAGAGTTAGGTTCGAATTCGATTGCAGAATTTTAACAGATATGGGTAGGTTGATCTGATGCCGTGTGTGACCAGTCAACGGCAAAAGTTAATGATCAAAATCAGAAATAGTATTTGAAGTGAGGCCGGGTATCATGGCGGTTAGCCGGCGGCTTTGGTACAGAGGCACTTTCATGTCATAACCGTGATAAAGGTGTCCTTACCGTAACAGTTTTATGACACCGGTAAGGACAGCGACGGTAGCGACAAAATGATATTTTTGTTTAATAACTCGGCAAATACGAAGCGAATGTGGTTCATACATCTATTAGGTTATTTTCCTTAAAGAAACAACTAAATCTTCACTATAATACATGTGAATAAAATTGCGACTTACCAGTTAAACTGAGGGAAAGGAATGACCACTTTTTAAAATAATTTGCGCGAACTGCTCACATTGCCAAACAACGCAACCGTCCACATATACCGTGTGCCGGCCGACTGACATATCGGGTGAGGTATCGCCTCGCGCTATGAATGGCGGCCTGAGATGCGTTTACTAAGCGCGGAGCCGCATCAAAGTGCGAAATACGGTAGGGACAAATTGTGGATACCCAAGTTGTTTCATCTAAAAGAATGTTGTTCTACTTAGCTGACGATAAGCATAAGTATTTTTTTGGATAAGGGTGAACATATAAAACTAAAAAAGTGACTAAAAGAGGAGGTTTTAAATACATTTCTTTAGTAATTAATTGTTAAAAGTATAAAATGTAGTTTGTTACACGACAAATCGAGCACTTGCCGCTCTTGAATTTTGTTTTTATGCTTCCTTTATGTAGTTTTATGTATGTATCAGTATCAGACTAGTTTAAGAACGTAGTTTCTAAAGATAATCTTTGAAAAAAACAAACGAAACAAGCATTGTTTACGAAATATCGACATGTAACATGTTTTTTTGCGGATTTAGGAATGACCCCCAGACGGATCACCTGATGGTAAGCGATTGCCGCCACCCATGGACACTAGTGACACCAGTGGAGTCACAAGTGCGCTGCCAACATTAAACTCCTCTCCCCCCCTCCCCCCTGCCCCCCCCCCCCTCCCCCTCCCCCCTGGATTGGGCCTGCGACCCTCACTCACGCAACGAAACACAGCACAGTGCTGCTTCACGCCGGTTTTCTGTAAGGCCGTGGTATCACTCCGGTTGAGCCACGGTAAGAATTCTCGGGTCGAGCAAAAAGTATGTTTCGAGTTTTTCATTGAGATCTTCAAGAAACGAGCTTACGATACTCGTAAGCGTACCTTCCCAAAAGGCCGGCAACGCATCTTCACTCCCTCTGGTGTGGCTGATATCCATGGGAGGCGGCGATCACTTACCATCAGGTGACTAGCTTGCTCGTTTACCTTCTTTTCTCATAACAAAAACAGAGTGTGACCCCCAATCCGCATTTGGCAAGCGTGGTGACTAAACCTAATCCCATCATACTTAGTAGTGCCGTATGTTATGGTCCTAAGTAGATACTTAATTCGACTCTTGAGTCTTGCATTGCATGGCCTTGCTACAGTCCAGAGAGCTTAATTAAAAGCACACGTTAGGACCGAATCGAAGTTTCCCTCTCTTTCACACGCGCTGTGTACCTACGTTACGGGACGGCCACCTGTGTAGCCCAATTTACGGGCTCGTGATATTTTCAAAACATGGCGGATATCACCTGAAATCCATACAAAAACAACTATGTTTTAGTGATATATGTCGTATGAAAATAAATGTCACGAGCACGAGAATTGGGCTCTTGAACTCCAATCTCGGGGTTGTGATATTTTGAAAACATGGCGGATATCATCATACGACATTTATCACTAAAACATAGATTTTTGTATGGATTTCATGTGACATCCGCCATGTTTTCCAAATATCACGAGAATTGGGCTCTATCTCACCAAATGTCTGCCACCCACTCCGATCGATGTTTGTGGAGGTTAAAATGTTGGCAGCGCATGTACGTACCCTAACTCGTGTTGCCATGGCTGGGTGGACACCCATGGGTGGCGGCAATCGCTTACCATCAGGAGAGCAATCGCGGAAAAATGAGATCTAGGCGAGAACGTGGAAGAGCCACGCTTCCGAAACGACCGAAGACGATACCACGGCCTTACAGAAAACCGGGGTGAAGCAGCATTGTGCTGTGTTTCGCTGCGTGACTGAATGACGGTACCGGAGGCCCAATCCGGGGGAAAGGGGGGCGCATTTGTGACCATCAGGTGATCCGTCTGCTCGTCTGCTACCCAAAAAAAATCCTTCTACTCTGCTCCCACCAAATTTGACATAAAAAAAAAAGTTGCGTACAAAGTGCGAGGTACGTTTGGACTGCTAAACTACCTGAAAAGTGCTGCTTTCCTCGCGATATTTTCCGAAAATAGAGTGAAAGGCACATTTTTTATGATAAATAAATATTTCACAACATCACATATAGGTAGGTACATTGATCTGACTGCGAGATAGGTAGCTCAAGCACCTGTGTTACGGATATCAGAATCAACAGCGGAATTACAAATATATTTCTTTTGTAAAACATACATACAGACCAATACAAACATACATGTTCATTAACACAAATTGTACTGTGAGGGGATTGAACCCGCAACCCTTGCATCAGAGGCAGCGTTCACTACCACATATCCAAACTTTGATTAAACCAATCTAAGAATCCAAACGGGCCGTCAAAATGACTAAACTATGTAAATACATAAACATAAATAATAATAATCCTCCAACCGATTGGGACTACGGCGGCCAATGTCAATGATAAGCCTCTTACACGAGAATATTAACAGTACACAAGTGTGTGCGCAAACACAAGTGCACTCTCTATTCCCTTCGGACATAAGCAAGCAAAGACGAACACGTATCTACTATTTGTACAGAATTCATTAGTGATGAAGCTTTGGTATTTTTCACTTTAAAATATTAGCATTGTCCGATATGTAGGTACAGAGGTATCAGAACACTTAGGCCCCCATCCACTATTAATAATTTAATAAGAAGAATAAGAATATTTCGTATTTGCGTGAAAAATGCTATAAATTCAGACGATACAAAATATAAATTAACTCATCATAATTCACCAGAATATGGTTAAAATGCCATTTTAACAAATAAGAGATACCTAATTATTGCATCATTATATAAATTGCAGGAATTAGGTACCTACTATGATTACAACATTTATTTGATAAAAAAAAATGGGGTTACTATGTCTAAACGAGTCAGTGTTCATTAATTGAGTAAAATAAATATTAAAATAAAATAAAATCTAGTAAAAACTATTTACAGTTAACAATTTTTTTAAATGTTTCTTAAAATTATTTAAAGATAATGATTTAAGGTCATATCCAATAAGATGATTGAAAGCGAAAAATATCTGCTATTCCATATATTATTTCGGGGTGGATATTGTTTTGTATGAAACAGCAGATATTTTTCGCTTACATTGTTGATTTAACAAGTTTGAGCTATGCAATTCATGATACCTTTGATGAGGGTTAATGAGACTCGTAAATAAACCGTAGCACTGAGAAGCAGCAAGTCTCTGTGGGGAAGGCCCTGATGTATGTCGCAGCCATCTGGTTAAATAAGCCATCCAATTGAACGCCTAGGGCGTTCGTTAAAAGTCTTGTCATGTAATGCAACTACTACATCCGTAAAATATAGCAGTTCGAATGACAGATGTCATTTGACCTTTATTTTAATGAAAATAAGGTTTATCATGAGATTCTGGGGGTAATTCAAACTTTTTAAATTAGTATGTAGTGGTTTTTTAGTGAACAAATTTTATGTTTATTTGTGCAGTGTGATAATAAGAATCGTTGATTCGAATCGTTTTTAACACTGCTATTGTGTGTCGAGTGATATCAGCAGAATCCGTAGGTCAATTAAACGTAAAACACCGGCGTTTAATTGAGTGACTGTGACTTTGACTGACTTCGACTGTTGACTACCCACTTTTTCTAAATATGTTACTGGACATTGGCAAGATATCTTCGGGTAGGGCCATAATATAAAAAATACTATAGTATAATACTATGTGTAGCTTGTGGTCATAAAACGATTTACTTACAAACTGTGCGGATAAAGAATGGGATCAGAAATGGCGGCGCATCTATTCACTTCTCGCTCGCACACCCACGAGTGCGAGTATAGACGCAAATAGTGTGCGAGCGAGAAGTGAATAGATGCGCCGCCATTTCTGATCCCATTCTTTATCCGCACATTTAGTACTTACAGAGCCGAGGGCCTACAATGAAACGGAATCAATTACCGTATCTTTCCCTGTATCTTTCACACGCGCTATGCGTCTCGTCTCCGTAATGAACGAGAATATAATCGCTAAAGGACGGTTTCGTTGTAAGCTCTACAACAAAACCGTCGAAAGTTCACTAATTAGTCATATCTATAATCTTGACCCACTAAACTTGTTTATTTACATGTCGCCATTGTATATCGTCACCAGAAATATTTCAAAGATACATATTCTAAGAAGCGAGGTCATTTACTTACAAAGGTTTAGTAGTCATTTGAATAACATTGCAAATTTTCAGTAGGCCTCGCCCTGTACAATTCACCATACTTAAAAGTGGTACCATCTGCAGATTTCTTACATCCGACTCCCACCTTAATATCAAACTTTATAGAGATGAAAATCGTATGAAGATATTTGCAGATGACAGATAATGGCGTGTGGCTGTCCCTGTACAAGGCTAGCAAAGGCCATAGCTCATGGCGCCATGCACCATGGCAATAGGTAACGGGGTCTACAAAACATCTTGAGGTGTGTAAGACTAACAGTTAACATAGGCAGGAATAACAATAATGTCCTCATACTCCTCATACGTATTATATAAAAGAAAAGTATTATGTATATATTTGTAATCCCTCTGTTGATTCTGATATCCGTAAAACAGGTGCGTGCACACCTATCTCGGTGTCAGATCAATGTATGAGATGTTGTGAAATATTTATTATTTTATTTATACTTAGGTGTCATCATCATCATCATCATTTCAGCCAATAGACGTCCACTGCTGGACATAGGCCTCCCCCAATGTTCTCCACACAGATCGGTCCTGTGCCGCCCGCATCCAATGGATTCCCGCGATCTTCACCAGATCGTCGGTCCACCTTGTCCTGCCACGGGGCCTGCCACGGCTGCGACTTCCTGTACGTGGCCTCCACTCGAGGACCTTTCCGCCCCAACGGCCGTCTGTTCTCCTCGCTATGTGCCCTGCCCATTGCCACTTGAGGCATGCAATCCTTTGGGCTATGTCTGTAACCTTAGTTCTCCTGCGGATCTCATTATTTCTGATACGATCACGCAGGGAGACTCCGAGCATAGCTCTCTCCATTGCTCTCTGAGTGACTTTGAGCCTCCTTAATCGGTACATTGTAAGCGGCCACGTTTCGGTTCCGTATGTCATCACGGGCAACACACACGCATTGAAGACTTTCGTCTTGAGACACTGCGGTAGGTGGGCCAAAAATATGCTGCGTAGCTTCCCGAACGCTGCCCAGCCGAGTTGGATTCGTCGATCGACCTCTTTCTGGAAGTTGGACTTACCAAGCTGGACTTTTTGTCCGAGGTAGATGTACTCGTCTACAACTTCCAGTGCAGAGCTTCCAACCTTTACCAGAGTGGGTACGACATGGGAATTCGACATGATTTTCGTCTTATGTTATACTTAGGTGTGCAAGCTTACATTTAACTGGCCCGATAGGTAAATCAAGGTGATGCCAACTGGTACCATCCCTCATCATCTTAGCGTATAATTCCCAGTTGCGTCCAAATTTGTCACTTCGGAGCCCGGGGTACGCTTGGACCATGATCTAGGATTCTGGAAATCTGGTAATAGGGTATTTGACTCGTTTTAAGAAAATGTCTCAGCAGACGGATGGGTCTCCTGATGGTAAGTGATTGCTGCCGCCCATGGACATCCGGAACACCGGTGGAGTCTGTCTCCACCGGTGCGTTGCCTACCTTTAAAATTCCCTTTCCCTCGGATTAGGCTTCCGGTAACGCACTCCGGCCTCACTTACGCAGCGAAACAGCACAGACGCTGCCTCACACCGTTTTTCTGTAAAGCAAAATCAAAATAAAAAAAAATCTTTACTTGCATAAGCTTGTACACAGCATTTACAAATCGTCCTATATTGAAGTATTTTAAAACTATTTATAAGTAAAAGTATCAGCCTATAAACTGTCCCACTGCAGGGCAAAGGCCTCCATCATAGAAATCAAGTTGTAGCTACTATGATGGGATTAGGCTTAATCACCACGCTTGCCAAATGCGGATTGGTGATCACAAACCTGAGCTATGTTCCAAGTTAATCGAACTCAAGACCCCCAGATCATGGCCCGGTACTTAAACTACTAGACCAACGGGGCGTTATAAGTACTTTATTATAATTTATAAGTTAATACATACATAGACCGTGGTTTACTCCGTTTGCCCCATTCATACCGAAGCAAGGTTCTCCCACGGAAATAATTAGGTATCTAAAGCTATATTTCTACCGCTGACTGAAGAGACGAGGTCGAAAAGGATTTGCACTGACTTCTGGCGGATGTCTTTCAGGGGCTGGCTCAGGACTGACCTAGATGGAGACTCTTATTAGCGGAAGACAAGGCTCACTTTGGGTCACTGCGCCAACCTAGTTGGTTAGTTTTTAGTGTTCCGTAGCCAAATGGCAAAAAAAATCGTATAGTTTCGTCATGTCTGTCTGTCTGTCAGTCCGTCCGTATGTCACAGCGACTTTTTTCCGAAGCTATAAGAACGATAATATTGAAACTAGGTAAATAGATGTATTTTGTTAACCGCATTACGATTTTTACACAAAAATAGGGAAAAACAGAAATAGGGGGGTCCCCACACTTAAAACTGTAACTCGATTTTTTTTTTATCAAACACATACGTGTGATGTGTCTGTGAATAAGTCTTTGAAAATTATATCGACGTTGCAAATATCATTTTTTTGCGTGACAGACGCTTCCAAAGTAGAAAAAAGTTGGTCCCCGCCCCGTCTAATTTCTAAAGTAAAAAATCGAAAAATCTAAAAAAAACATATGATGTACATTACTATATAAAACTAACAACGAAATTGTTTTGAACGAAATCCAAGTGAGTATTTTTTTTTTCGGAACCCTTTGTGCGTGAGTCCGACACGCACTTGGCCGGTTTAGAGACTCCTTATACTTAGAACTGAAACATTACATTTTTTTTTCATCACACCCATACACGTGGGGTATCTATGAATAGGTCTTTAAAAATGATGTTGAGGTTTTAAATTTTTTTTTTCTAAACTTAATACTTTGCGCAAGAGACGCTCCCAAAGTGGTATAATGTGTCGTCCTCTCCCCCTCCCCCCTCTAAACTTCTTATAATAAGAGAATCATAAAACTAAAGAAAATATATGATATACATTACCATGAAAAATTACAACGAAAATTGGTTTGAACTAGATCTAGTAGTTTTTTTATACGTTATAAACCGTAAACCGCAATTTACCTTCCATATATCTTAATTGCTGTTACGGAACCCTTCATGGGCGAGTCCGACTCGCTCTTGACCGGTTTTTATTTTATTTTATCGAAAGTATAGTTTCATCTCTATGGATGGGCGACTTCATCATCAAATTGTATTGCATGAATGTATCTATCATTACGTCATAAGCTCATGCCATAAATTCGGGCTCATTAGCAGTCGGCGGCGGTCGCGGATTCGATTCCCGCTAGTTAAAATTCGTGTGACGATGACAGCAAATGACCATGACTGTTTAATTTGCGAATAGTTTCGAGTTTGTATTATTATTTAGATAAAAGCTTGCTTGCCTCAAGTGGCAATGGGCAGTTCACATTGCGAGAAGATCAGACGTCCGTTGGGGCAGAAATGTCCTCGAGTGGAGGCCCCGTATAGGAATGAGGTTGCAGACGTGGCGCTCCTCACATGGTGGACCGAGGATCTGGTGAAGGTCATGGGAATCCCTTTTATGCGGGCGGACTGATCTGCAGGGCCGTGAAGTGCAGGGGGTGCGGTGCACACGGGCGCCGGAACTTAGTGGGCGCCGAGAGCCCCTCGCTACACATAGAGCCTCCACTGTAACGCTCCGCAAGGAGCGGGCGCGAGCACTGATCGTTCTCCTCATCTTAACGTGTGATCCCCAGTTGCGTCCAATGCTGTCGATCACGCTCGGACCATGATACAGGATTCGGGATGTCTGATAATTACAATGAAGTGACTGCCTATAGTGGCTCAAGTGCCTCAAGTGGCAATGGGCAGGGCACATAGCGAGGAGAACAGACGCCCGTTGGGGCGGAAAGGTCCTCGAGTGGAGGCCACGTACAGGAAGTCGCAGCCGTGGCAGGCCCCCCACAAGGTGGACCGACGATCTGGTGAAGGTCGCGGGAATCCATTGGATGCGGGCGGCACAGGCCAATCTTTGTGGAGAGCCTTTGGGGGAGGCCTATGTCCGGCAGTGGACGTTTATTGGCTGAAATGATGACTGCCTATAGGTAGTTGAACATGTAAGTATTTTGTTGGGGCATTTTGAAACAAGAGGGCGCCAGGTTATTGATTGCACCCGGGCGCTTCTTGGGCTTGAGCCGGTTCTGAAGATCTGTGTAGAGTCATATGCTGAGCAAGCCACTCGTTTGCTCTCAGCTATCACCCACGTTGCAACTTTTTAATTCCTATTCTCTCTCGAGTGGTCTTATTCACTCGGCTGGCATACAGCGTGAGGTCGTGGTATCACTCTGATCGAGCCCTATCCATGTCGAAGCGTGGCTCTCCCACGGTTATTGATAGTGATCTATCTCAAATAAACGGCACATCTTGTTCTCGCATAATCAAAGCTTTGCTCTTATCAAAAGCAAGAACAAAGAAGTTCAGAAGGTACGGTCGGCGAATGTAGCGGTGTTCCAGTTAACCTGCAATCGCTTGCACTGCGCTCTGCGTGAGCACAGGGATATCTTCGCCCACCCCGCTACGTGTGCGATTATCGCTTAGCGCTGTTACATCGGTAAATTAATCGCATCCATAAGTGACAACAGGCCATATATAGCACAGTAAGATGCGAACTCGGAGCTTTATGCCTATTTGCCGGCAACACAAAACTTTCCTCATTTTATTGAATGAGGTTCGGGCAATCTCAATCCGGATCTTGATTTCTTGATCAGACTCATATTCTTCATTTACCCAAGCACCAAGGTATTTGTATTGCCGTACCCGCTCAAGATGTTGACCTCCAATACTTATAACAGGGTTAAGAGTTAGATTTCTGGATACAATCATTATTTTCGTCTTATTTATGTTAATCGATAACCCCGCCCTCTTTCATTCATTCACCCTGTCAACAATCATCTGGAGATCACCAGCAGAGCCCGCTACAAGCACAGCATCGTCCGCGTACCTCAAGTTATTCACTACTTTCCCATTTACCATAAGGTAACTCGCTTGCTTGTTTATTCCACATAGTTTGTTACATAGGTACATGTATATGTGGTACACCAGGAAGAGTAAATGTATACCTACATGACAAATAGCTAACGCCATCTGGTTGTGTTCCACAAACAACCACGTAAGTAACAATACTGGAGAGCAACCTGTAGGACCTACACTAGGAAGCCCTGTGTTGTGTGGGTACTTGGTGAAAACAGCTAGCGACAAGTTTACGAGTTAATGTCACTGCAAAAATCCCGGATATTTTTTTATTTTTTTTTTACTGTAGATAGGTAAGCGTTTGACCATATTTCACCTGATGGTAAGTGATAATATGGTCTAAGATGTAGCACGATTACCTAGAAGATACCTATTCACTCGCGCTTTGAAAACCCCCAAATTGTAGCCACTAGGGAACACCTCCTCAGGCAACTGATTCCACTGTTTCGCAGTTCGAATAAGAAAACAGGATTCAAACCTCTTTGTGCGGACTTTTGGTATTTCTACCATGTACCGGTGTCGATTGAGGGTCTGCCTGGTGGAGTAGTGGAAGAACGGAGATGCTCCAATGGCATTGTACAGTTCCGTGGCGCACTCTCCAAAATGCATCCGATAGAAGACCGATAAGCTTGCTACCTTGCGTCGGTGTTCAAGGCTTTGTAGCCTCTTACCCACAAGCTCGTCGTCGCCAATTAGCCTCTTGGCCCTTCTCTCAATACTCTCTAACGCCTCAAGCTGGTATTTGGCTGAGCCATCCCAAAGATGAGAACAGTACTCCATGCAGGCTCAGACTTGCGCTTGATATAAGTTAAGCCGCTGTCCTGGCGTAAAGTACTGCCTCACTTTAGCCAGAATACCGAGTTTTTTTGAGGCAAGTTGAGTTTTGGACTCGATGTACGTGCCAAAGTTGAGGGAAGGGGTGAGAGACATGCCAAGAAGCTCAAGACGGCTAGTAATCGGCACGGACACATTCTGGAAAGTGGCAAAATATTGTTTTTTCCCCGGTCACCTCTCCTCATCTCTTCCTGTCCTTTAATTAAAATCATTGTGCATACTTTCAGATCCATTGTTAATAATTGTAGTTGCAATATCCAATTATCTATATTTAATCAAACATATGTAAGTAGTTTATGATATTTTATGCAGATATGTATTAGTATCTTTATATTTTATTTATGTATTAATATTTAAACTTTCTATGTAAGTATATAAATATTAATATTGCACTGCCCTACACCTCCATCAAGTGTCCTTTACCCAAAGGTTGCCTGGAAGAGATTGCTCATAGTAATAAGGCCGCCTTCGTTGTACATATCCTGTATTAAGTTTTCTTACTATACTTTGAGTGCAATAAAAGTGTATTCATTCATTCACCTCTGTCGATTTTGTCATCGATTTCGATGTTAATTTCCTTGAGAAATATGGCAACTGAGGGCCTAAATTAAAGCAGTCGTTACGACCGAATCAGCGTTCCCCTCTCTTTCACACGCGCTGTGTGTCTCCTTTATTAATTGTTTGGATGCGACAGGTATATTCTCGTTCGTTACGGGATGGCTTTAAATTAAGACACCTGGAACGGGGAAGAGTGTACAGCAATGCTCTCGGCGTTTCTTGCGAGACCCTTTGACTCGGGCACAAAATACTGCCACAGGAGCGAGAGCAGGCGAGAAACTCCGAGGTATCGCGAGGCGGAGCGAGTGCTACCAAGTACACTCTCGGTCGAGAGTGCGCGGCATACGGTCTGGCGAGAATGTAGAGCCGGCATTACATATTTTGCCGAGACTCCTTGAATGCGAAGCCGCATTTGTAGAAGAAATTTAAAATAATTTTTATTTAAAGTGTCCACACTGACAGTGTTTCAAAAACCCCCCGGACGGTCCCCAGACGCTCTTCAAACTAGGACAAATCCGTAGAAATCCGGACGGACGGCAGCCCTACTTATAATTTCATCTTATTCATATTATGAGCGTTTTTTATGTGGCAGACGAGCAGACGGATCGCCTAATAGTAAGCGATTGCCGCCGCCCATAGACACCCGCGACACCAGTGGACACACACAGCGCTGTCAACCTTTAAACCCCTTTCCCCCGGATTATGCCTCACTCACGCAGCGAAACACATCACAGTGCTGCTTCACGTCGGTTTCCTGTGAGGCCGTGATAGGTACGGTCAGCATCAAAGTAGCTTAACACTTTAGTACCAAGTCGAAGTCCCTTAGAAACTGACTCATCATCATCATCAGCCCATTTAAGTCCCCACTGCTGGGGCACGGGCCTCCCTCAATCACATGATGCGCTTGGCAGACGGGTTGGCGAGGGTTTTGATGTAAATGCAGAGTTTTCCTTCTCTGGGTGCTGATGATCATGCCAGCAGCTTTACCTTAGTCGCCTTTTACGACACCTCGGTAAGAGTGAGGGTGGTCTATTCTACTCTGCCGATAACTATAATAGAAACTGACTATAATAGGCTGAATAGTTACTTCGACATGGTACTAAAGTGTTAAGCTAATTTTGATGCTGACCGTACATGCTAAGATGAGGATTGTTATCGAACAATCCTCATCTTAGCGTGTACGGTCAGTAAGTTTCGGCACAGAGTATGTGAGTGGAGAGGGGTGTTTTATTTCGATAAATAAAACACCCCTCTCCACTCACATACTCTGTGCCGAAACTTACAATCAGTACAAACAACGAGAGTTAATAATAATTGTTACACTTACGATGACGTCAATTTGACAAGATGTTTTATGGCGGTTATTTATCGCGCCGATTGTACGCCAGAACAAATAAATTGCGACAAAATTATTTACTAAATAATAATCCTAAATAGTAATGTAAATTTATTGTAATTACCAGACTCCTCATATCCTGAATCATGGTCAAAGCGTACCCCGGACTCCATAGCGACAGCTTTGGACGCAACCGGGAATTACACGCAATTACAATGAGGGGAATAATAAATAAATTCATTCTAGACGTGATTAGTTACTAAGCAGCTTAAGAACAGCTTTTTTTATAATAATTATTTCACAACATCACATACATTGATCTGACTCCGAGATAGGCATGTCGATTTAAAATCGATTAATCGAAAAATCGATTATTTAGAGTAATATAATTGATTTTTCAGATCATTTTGAATCCTACGTCGATTCAATGAATCGATTCATAAACCTCCCGAATCGGACCGATCCATTCAAAGAACTAGCGATGATAATCTTCCTCGTTTTTTTAATTTGTTGCTGTTGTCGGACGCAAAAGCAACTGGTAGTACTTACTTGGTCAATCATTTGTCAATACTTTGTCAATAAAAAAAAATTATGAACGCTTCCGAAGGTGGCGTTACTTGATTTAAAAAAAAAACCATTTTATTTTTCTATCCGGCTGTCAAAGTTGTCAAACCTAACCTACCTATTTATTCTTGACATAAATGAATCTCCCATTTAATACTGTGTTGTCTTTGTCTATGTGTACGTTTTGTTTTGTTATAGGTGGTAATTTCCCTAAAAAGAAAACTCAATTAATTAAGAGATCTACTCAAATCACCGGTCAATTCAATAACATACTGAATGTGTCTCTACTCACTTGACATTGGCAGAGTTGACTGCGTCTCTGACGTACAACACTACTAGCCATTAAAAAAAAATATATATATTCTTGACATTCTTGTGAGTGAGTTTATTTATCAAAAATATACTGTGGATAAATATTATTTCTACTGTAAAAATTTATAGTAATGAAATAAATAATATCGTGTTCATATAGCATTTATTTTAATTTGAAAAATAGTAAGTGATCTGTGGTGATTAGATTGTTTGTAATCAATTTATTGAGAAATCTTTATTAGGCAATTAGTCATGTTTGAAACTGACTCGATTAATCGAAAATCGATCTTTTAATGCTCGATTTAAACAAGAATCGATTCTAGTATGGCAGATTTGAATCGAATCGGAGATCGATATTTTTTAAAATGAATCGACATGCTTACTCCGAGATAGGTAGCTCAAGCACCTGTGTTACGGATATCAGAATCAACAGTGGGATTACAAATATATAAGTAGGTACACTGAATACTTTTCTTTTGTAAATACACCTACTTATAATACATAGAAAACAACCAGACTAATACAAACAGACATGTTCATGCACACAAATGTTTGTACTATGCGGGGATCGAACCCGCAACCCTTGGACCAAAGGCAACGTTAACTACCACTGTTCCAAACAGGTCGTCTTGTACTACTTATATCCAATAGCTGTCTTTTTTTTATGAGAAAGAGAGGCAAACTAGCAAGCAAGTCACCTGATGGTAAACGATCACCGCCGCCCATGGACATCAGCCACACTAGAGGGAGTGAAGATGCGTTGCCGGCATTTTAGGAAGGTATATGTCTGCTTTGTAAAGACAGTCACACAACAGGATATATTACTACAATCTATAGAAATTCCTCAATTGATATTGAACCGAACTTAAAGTAAAGTATCAGCCTTTATACTGTCCCACTACAGGACAAAAGCCTCCATCATAGAAATCAAGTCATCGCTAGATCGCTACTATGATGGGATTAGGCTTAATCACCACGCTTGCCTAATGCGGATTGGTGATCACAAACCCGAGCAATGTTCCAAATTTGCTCGACCCTGGAGTCGAACCCAGAACCCCGAGATCACGGCCCGGTACTTAATCACTAGACCGCGGTAAAGCCACGCTGCCTATACCACTGCCTCACAGAAAACCGGCGTGAAGCAGCATTTTGCTGTGTTTCGGTGCGTGGGGGAGGGTACCGGGGGGAAAGAGGGTTTGAAGGTCGGCAGTGCACTTGTGACAGGTGTCCATGGGCGGCGGCAATCGCTTACCATCAGGTGATCCGTCTGCTCGTCTGCCACCTATCACATAATAAAAAGAGAAACAAGGAGTTCGAAACGAACGTGTTTGAAATTAAACTCGTGTTTGAATCAATTTTTCGCGTACAAAAACGGACCCAACATTTGTGCACGGTTATTTATCGTTACCCCGTAAGCTAAAAATTAAAATCGATTGGCGTCGCTAGTGTGCCCTACCAGTCACCTTAAATGAAGAAGACAGTCATATGTACTTTGATGTGTGGCTTCGCTTAACTACTATCGTTAGCCTTCGAACCTATGACCATTAGTTAATGAGATTCTGTGCGTGCCCACGAGGATACTCGCCAAAAACTTAGCAAGAAGTTTTTTTATAACCATTATGATTTTATTAATAGCATCATTTTATCTGTGGCAAACACGCGCTAATTAATTCGCATAGACAATGAAGACGCGGGGCCAGACGCTTCGAATTTTAAAAATAAAAATAAAGCGTTGGCTATGGCCGCGTCCGCGCCGTGCGCGTTCCACATTCGAAATAATAATTGTATTAAGGAAACATGAGCGCGGCGCATGTGTTTGTTTGTTTGTTTACTCGCCGATGACGTCATATGTTTATTCTCGCGGGGAGGGTGGGGGCGAGTGGAGTGGGGATTTTTTTTTTCAATTATTTTTTTTCACTACTTTAATCTAAGGATTGGATTAGTACTTATTAAGAATAATCTTTATTGAAAAAGCAGTGTGCGTAAATAGATGGTAATTTTATTATGTTAGTCATCAACAGTTAACCGTATCGGGCATCGGTTTTTTTAACACTATTATTTATTATTATAACTTATATTATTTGGATTTTTTTTCTGTCAAATTTATTTGAAATAGAACGGAGGCCCAATCCGGGCAAAGAAGGGTTTAAAGGTTGGCAGCGCACTTTTTTTTAACTTTTTTTCAAATAAATATTTCACAACATCACATACATTGATCTGACTCCGAGATAGTTAGCTCAAGCATCTGTGTTACGGATATCAGAATCAACAGTGGAATTACAAATATATACATAAATGAGATATTTTGGTAAATATATACTTATAATACATAGAAAACACCCAGACCAATACAAACAGACTTGGAGCCCAATTCTCGTGCTCGTGACATTTCTTTTCATACGACATATATAACTTAAACATGTTTTTTTTTCTATAGTTTCCGGGTGATATCCGCCATGTTGTCAAAATGCCACGAGCACGAGAATCGGGCTCATGTTTATGCACACAAATGTTTGTACTGTGTGGGGATCGAAGTCCAACCCTTGGACCAAAGCGTTCACTACCACCACTGTTCCAAACGGGACGTCAAAACTTGTGAGTCCACTGGTGTCGCGTGTGTCCATGAGCGGCGGCAATCGCTTATCGTTACCCCGTAAGCTAAAATCTGCTCTGATCTGATCTGATCTGATCTGATCTGCTCGTCTGCGAATCACATAAAAAAAAATAGGTTTTTCCATAAAATTTGCTAACTCTACTTTTGAAGTCCCATAATACCTATAGAACCTCTTATATCCAGGCTATAATAGTCTAAAGGTAGAGTTTTACCCCCTTATTACAAATCGCGATCTTAGAATAGCCCCGGAACAATATTTGTGCCAGCCCTTTTTGACTTTGCGTGTTGGAACGGGATGACATGACCTTTAGGACGGTAATAACTTTAGATCGCCATTTAAAATAAGGTGGTTAAAATCTTTGTTACTATTATATACCTACCTACTTTAGAGCATAATATCCATCCAGAGATATATGGTACAGTCACAGATATTATAATACGTACAGTCATACGCTTAAATTGACGCGTTGGGCGGCGTTGATTACTTTCCATCATGTAACTCGCTTGCTCGTTTATCCGCCTCTAGCATAAAAAAAATTGCTTGAGTATTATTTGATAGACACTTTGGAGTGTAGTGTATCACTTAATTAATTGAAATGAAAACATTATATGAAATAAGTATGTAATTTATTTACACAAATATGAAATAAGTATGAATGAATGAATGAATGAATGAATGAATGAATATACTTTTATTGCACTCAAAATAAAGTATGAAAACTTGAAAACTAGATATTACAGGATTATTATTATATAATTTATTTTATTTCTTTTCCACTACTACATAGTTTAGATGTGAGTAATGTAGCTTGTTGATGCTTTATGCTTTTTTCTCCTCTATCCAAAGTGGTTAGGAAGAAATTGGCTACAAATGATAGGACCGCCTCTTTGAAATTAGTTGTTATATGTATCCCATTATCTTGCACTTTGCCTTGAGCAATATTTATAACATCTATCTAACAATCTACCATTCTAGTGCTTTTCCATATAAATGCATGCATGATCAGCACCAATTCTCTGTAGGTGCCTCCAAGTGCATACACCAGTGACATGAACCAAGCCATGCATGTTGGTGACGTAAGTGCTATGAATGCTGTCATATGTCGGCCCACTTAAAGCAGTCGCAAGAAACAGTCCCGATGCAAGTGAGCCCTCTCGCCTCTTGTTTACACACGCACACACGCGCGCGCACGCACACTCTACCGCGCCCGTCGAGCCGCTTATTTAGGTATATTGTTGTTTATTTTATTCGGCGCTATGCTCCGACACGGGGCGAGCCTTTCGTTCGACTCAGTTTTAACGCGCACGTTTTATGAAACGACAACTATGCGACGATGCTCGCTCGCCGATAATAATTATTCATATCGGGAACGCTCCTAGCGACCGAAATAGCGCGTAAACAGATTCGCGAACTATAAGCATTGTTTGTTAAAGTTCTTTTTTTTTTACATTTTTTTCGCGAATGTCCCGGCCGGTCCGTGTCTCCGCGAATCTTAATAGCGGTTAATCATAGTTTATTTTTGCCGCGCAACGTGTGTTAATAATTGTGGGGCCGCTCTGTTCTTTTATTTCTTATTTGATTGAATCGCGAATTGAATTGCGGAAGCGTTTTGGCAGAACTCGTGTGGACTGTGTAATCGAGATCATGTAAACGCCGATTATACTTTCAAATTGTGTTCGGAAATTGACAGTTCTAAATTTAGGCGGCACGTTTTTGTTCGAATTTTGAAATTTGAATTTGCGTTTTGGCGCGAACAGAGGGTGCTAACGAAGTATGTAGGTAGGCTGCACAGAAAGTTTGGAAAAGTGTTGAGTACACATTGGATGCCGGCGAGTGTTTTTTCAACGCGTTTTCGAGGCTAAGCGCTAGTTGTTTGAACAAGTGTGTTTTCTAATGGATTTATTTTGAGGTGAGTTTAAATTTACTTGTGTGTTGGTGTTTGTATTGTTTGCCGAGCGTGTTTTGTGTGCGTGTTCGCGCCACCGGCGGGAAACTGTGTACCTAGCCGGTGCTGTGTGTGTGCGTGCACAAACAGTGCGGCAGTGTGCGTGTGCGACTTATTGTCACTTTGTAAGAGGGGAAACAAGGAGGGAGAGGTTACTTGTCATGTATTTAGGCGAAGACAAAACTTTGATGAGTTGACTTTTTAATTTATAATGCTCCTTTTATGAGAGGAACCGTTGGACGTCATATGTTTGCTCACGTACGCGGCTCATTTATCTGTATTGATTTTTGACATCACGCCATCAAATATTTTATGTAAACGTGAAAAGTGATTCTGCATTTCATGAGTCCGGCACTTTCAAATTACGATTGTAGGTAATTGAGAAGTCATTGCAATGCAATCACTAATCTCAGCGATTAATATATTTACATTAATCACTATAGGAGGAGTCTTATTGCGATATATTTGTGAAAAAATTCAATTAAAAACTACCATCTTCCATGCATACATAAGCTATTTACAATTTATTTATATAAATGCAATACTGCAGTCAACTAATCAAGAAAATTTAGTAGGAAGTAAAAATAATTAAGAACAAAATATAAAAGATACCGAATACCGTGTTTGTGCTTTGTAACTTATACATATAAAGTTATTATGCGACTCCAAATGATAATAGGTAACACCAAAAGTCTTGATATGAATGCATATAAATTATAGCAATTTGAATCCTTCAATTCATTTATTTTCGACTTAATTGCCTGTTGATGTAGAACATTCATGTATAGTATAAATAAATTATAAACACGGTAGTATACATACTAATATATGAATAGATAATCCTAATTTTAAACCTCAATCATTCAAAAGTAATTAAGTTAGAATGTTATAAAAAATTTTCTTCATCAGATAATTATGCTCATGCTCAAGTAGGTGTTCGACCCAAACCCTGAGAATTGGAATCATTAGGATTTATTATCCTTGAATTTATAAATACTTTAACGGTATTCATTTTAAATGAATATGCAATTGCTTAGATACTATACATTTATAAATCATTTATGTTTCGATTATTAGATAGTTTGACTGACCGGATGGCGCAATTGGCAGTGACCCTACCTCTTACGCTAAAGGTCGTGGGTTCGATCCCCACCCTGGACAAACATTCGTGCGATGAACACTTGTGTTTGTTCAGTGTCTGGGTGTAATATATGTATTTAAGTATATATTTGTGTTCTTCTGTTGTCTGATATCTGTAACACAAGTGCTTAAGGTACTTAGTACGGAATCAGGTCAACGTATGAGATGTTGTGAGAATTGTTATTATTATTAAAATAAATGATGAATTTAAATAACATAGTTTTAATAATTATTATTTGTATAAAATATGGCACATAATAAAATATTCTTATTCTTATGCAATGAAATAAAATGAAAACTTATTCCAATTCTCTGAAACTTTCTTTGTTTTTGTACAGATAACGATTTCGTGAAGTTACACATGTCTACATGTGATAAAAGAGAAAAGAAGTAATTACCAATTAAATAAATAAAACAAAGGCACTACTACAAAGTATTCGTGTAATTAATTTGTCTAATTTAGTGGGTGTGCAGAGATAATGCGGTAATTACTTTTTATTTTATTTATATGAATTAACAAAACAGCGATGGTATGACGACGAGAATAGCTTTTCTATAGATCAGTTACAAATGGTTCAAAATATGTTTTTTTTTATGTAATAGTTAGGCAGACGAACAGACGGATCAAATGATGGTAAGCAATTGCCGCCGCCCATGGACACCTGCGACACCAGTGAAGTCACAAGTGCGCTGCCAACCGTTGTATATGAGTGTTTTGGGTACCCCAAAGGCTGCTCTATCCATGGCCTTCGGCTTGACGTCCTAAATGAAACATTATGTGTAAATGGTTAGAATGCACTATAGATAAAGACGCCCCTGGTAATTCCTACGTCCAAGCTGTCGCTTAGGAACCCGGGGTACCCTTATTCAGGATTTGGGGAATGTTTTTTTTTTTTATGTGATAGGTGACGACGATGGATCACCTGATGGTAAGCGATTGCCGCCGCCCATGGACACCCGCGACACCAGTGGAGTCACAAGTGCGCTGCCAGCCTTTAAGCCCCCCCTATTCCCTGGATTGGGCATCCGGTACCCTCACTCACGCAGCGAAACACAGCACAGTGCTGCTTCACGCCGTTGGTTGAACACACGTGGTTGGTTCTCTTTATAATGAAAAATAGTTTTCAATCCTACTATAATATTCATTAAGTCTATTTAAGTTCCAAATTCAATCCATTCTTCAAAAATACTGTTAATGTTGTCAAAATTGCATGCCGTTGTCACTTTATTATAAGTAAGATTTCGTCTAGTCTGATCTATTCAATTTGATTCTGGTGTTGTTAATGTATTTTGTACTGACGTTAATCTTGTTGGTGATTTAATAAATAAATAAAATAAGGTGCAATCGGGAGGATTGTGGATAGGCTCAGCTCAGGGATAATATGAAAACCGTTTACCAAACTTTCAAGATAAAACCCATCAAGTAAAAGGTTTCTTTAATTCATAAGTTGAGTAATCGCTAAAAGGTGATCACATTGTCAGTCATGCAAACATGTTTTATCCGAGTAGCAAAATATAATAAAACAAAAAATCTTATACTCACTTGTTTTATGTTTTATTTATTTATAAACATTCGCCCTCACGCCACGCCGTTGATCAGCAAAACCGCACGTACCAACCTAATTAAAATTTTACTTCGTACATTGCCATGGCCTCAAAGATTAATCATTTAATGAAACCAATAAGAAACTGTAGACTATATTTTCCTGTACGTTTTCATAAATACAGATAGCTTTACAATGGGTTATTAAGTAGAACCTGTCAAATTTTATAATTGATATCGAACCAATGGTAATTATATCAAGATGCGAATTAGATTAAAAGTATGTAAAGTGGACAAGTTCTAATTTACTTAATAAATTATCATTGTTACGGAATTACATATGTGCCTACCTACCTGTGTTTTGTATGTGAAAGAAATAGGTAAACGTATTTTTATTTTATTATTTTTTTATTTATGAAGTACTTAGGCACTTTTGACAGATTGTAATAAGCCGACCAAGAATTTTAAACATACAACCGCTTTTACAACAGAAAAAAACATTTGAAAAATAAAAATAAAATAAAAATCGTTTATTATCACTTATTAACAAAAATGCAAGGTTAACATTATGCAATAAGTACATTTATTAATTATATCACGTAAAAAGAATTTATTTCTTTTATTCAAACTAAGAAAATAATTTCTTAGGATTTAGCATACACTGACTATATTTTAAATAATATAAAAAACTGAATATGTAATATTAAAGTAAAATAAAATATTGTACAATTTAATTTAAATTATAGAAAGCTCTTATCCTATTTACCCCAATCTCCCCTTGACCAGGCGTTTAGATTAAAAATGTTTTTTTTTTAATTGCCAATAATAGGCAGACGAGCATGCGGAGGGTTAGTAAAAAAATAAAAGCTGATAAGTATTCAAAAATATATTTTTTTGTTAAAGCCATATTTTTTTTTTTACTTAACAGACCTTTTATGGATCAGTACTGCCGCCACCAGTTTTTTTTTTACTGTAACGAAATTAAGACAATAAATGAAACATTGATCAAGACATGTAAAATAAAAATGGATTTGTGATTTTTCAAGCTTATTTTGCTTATTCATGTCATTGTATGTCTGGAAGAGATTCACGCTTCGCTATTAGCAATAAGACCGCCTACATTGTTCTACAGTAGTATAATACCATAAACTAAGATCTGTAAATTTTGTGCCATAAAGTAATTAATCTCTGTCAGGATTAAAAAAGTGGCCTCTAAAAAATTAAATCTTAGTGATGATTAGTGGAACAGTGGTAGTCAACGCTGCCTTGCGTCCATTTGGCTCCAACTGTCATCATCTCGACGAGACTGGTCAAGAGCTTCTCCGTCGGAGAGCCTTTGGCCGGAGGAGAGCCACGCTCCAGCATGAATGAGCCAGTTCGGGTGGAGTGATACCACGGCCTCACAGAAAACCAGCGTGAAGCACCGCTGCGCTGTATCCCCGGGCTCAATTCTTCAAATCAAAAAAAGACGACCCGTTTGGACCAATGCAATGTTAGTGAACGTTGCCTTTGGTGCAAGGGTTGCGGGTTCGATCCCCGCACAGTACAAACATTTGTGTGCATGAACATATCTGTTTGTATTGGTCTGGGTGTTTCCTATGTATTATAAGTATGTATTTACAAAAGTATATTATATGTATAGTATAAATATTTAAAAAAATCGGGGGAAAGGGGAGTTAAAGATTAAAGGATGGCAAGCGCTCTTGTACCAGCCGGTTGCAGTCCATTGCTGGACATAGGCCTCTCCTAATGTACGCAGTCCGCTCGATCTTCGACTACTCGCATCCAGCTCCAGCCATCTTGCGCAGACCGTCACTGCATCTGGCCTGACTGGTGTCTATGGGTGGTGGCAATCGTTTACCATGAGGTGATACGTTTGCTCGTCTGCCATGAAAAGCAAAGTCTAACTACTTAGTTATTATATATATGAATATTTTCTAACGCATCCACATAATGGTAGATCGAGGACCAATTGCCGCTGTTCACGGACTGGGAAAGGCAAATAAAGGGATGGAATTGTAAAAACAGGGGTTTGTGTGCCCTCCTATTTGGTTTTAGGGGTCCGTGGCCATACAGGGAAACGGAATGTTTGTTCATTCATTCACATGTTAAAAATTGAAAAAGGAATGCGTAATTTATTAATTCATAATTACATTTTTAAAAAAGGAGTCCTTTATTACTTGTAAAATGATAAAAATTGTAACAGATAAAGATTCAATCTCGTTTCAATATGGCTGCCACGTTGGCACAGTGGGTAGTGCGTCGCACTTTAAAGCGACGGCTGCGCTTGGGGTCCCGGCTTTGATCCCCGGGTCGGGCCAAATTTCGTACCTGAGTTTTTCTGTTAAGAAATTCTCAGTGTCAGCCCGGAGTCTGGAAGTTGGCGGTTTTGTACCCCTGTGCTTCGGAAAGCACGTTAAGCTATTGGTCCTGCTCCCAATTCATCTCTTGTCGTGTCACACTGGTGTCCCATCGGATTATGAGGGCAAGGGAATAGAGAGTGAATTAGTGTTTGCGCACACGGACGAATGTATAAAATCTCTAAATTCGACTTGAATGTCGATTGCACGAGAATTGCTCCCTCAGATTACATACCACAATCTGTCAAATTTTCAATTATTTTGATTATGAAAACTATTGGACCGTTTTCGCCTCACTCAGCCTCTCTCACCTCACTCAGCTCTTAGCTGAGTGAGGGTTCTTGAAGTTTAATTCGGGGTGTAGGGGGTTTAATAAAGGTTAGGAACTCACTTGTGACTCCATTAGTGTTGTTCACAGTTCATTAAGCAAGCTCATATTTGGCATGCTTTTTAAGCTTCTAAAGCTGATCGCATCTTTTATAATTTGTCCGGAACCCTCAATTCAGATTTCCACTCTCACTTGACCGTCTTACTTTTTTTAAACTCATCCGCTCAGCGATTGTTCGATGAGAGCACTCGGTAAGACAAAAGAGTTGACGAAACAATCTTTAGCTCACTCACTGAGCTATGGATCTTTTCTACAGGATTTTGTAGGTATAGCTAAGAGCCATACAGTGTGAGAAATCAAAACTAGATTGGTAGATAGATCTGTCTGTTTGGAAGAAATCGCTACAAGCGATAAGACCGCCTTGTTGTAATGTATTTTGATAATAGTGGAGTCATAAGTGCACTGCCAATCTTTAAACCCCCATTTCCCCCGAATTGGGTCTCCGGTACCCTAACTCACGCAGCGAAACACAGCACAGTGCTGCTTCACGCCGGTTTTCTGTGAGGCCGTGGTATCACTCCGATCAAGCCGGCCCATCATGCTAATTGTTCATCCAGATGAAGTGTCAGAATTAAAAAACAAAAATATTTCCGTTTTTGAAACTACTAGGAAATATTTTTTTGTAGCACAACACAGGGGGGCGCCCCTGTCAATGACACTTTTAGGCCAGTTTAACCGTGGGAGAACACTTCGGCATGAATGGGCCAGCTCGACCGGACTGTATAAAACACAAATCAGTGCCAGTTTGAAATGTTTAGAAAGATGTTGAATTAAGCCAAAGAGTTTTAACTCTATCATTCCTTATTGGAACATTTAAAATATTTGTTTATGCTAGAGGAATGAGGCTGATGGAAAGTAATCAACGCCGCCCATAAACATCCGCGAAATCAGAGAGATCGCTAATGTGTTGCAGGCCTTACCTAATTTAATTGATACGTACTTAGCTACATACCTAATTAAAAAATAAATCACATTTTTCCTCGCCTAATAAATAAATATGTTCACAACATCACATACATTGATCTGACTCCGAGAAAGGTAGCTCAAGCACTTGTGTTACGGATATCAGAATTAACAGTGGGATTATACATATAACACTACTATTTTGTAAATACATACTTAAAATACATAGAAAACGCCCAGACCAATACAAACAGACATGTTTATGCACACAAATGTTTGTACTGTGCGGGCATCGAACCGTCATTCAAGCCTTGCACCAGAGGCAGGGTTGACTACCACTGTTCCAAACCCTTTACCTTTAAGTAGAGAAACTTAAAAAAATAGGTTCAAATGGTTAGGCACAAGGAGGTTGAAATCAACCAAAAAGTTCCGAACATACTAATTCGAAATTTAAAATTGACAGCTACTTAATTAAAAAGATTCGCAATATTTTTTTTCACGTAGAACAAAAATCGCGTGCCAGTTTGAATGTTTAGGAAGGCGAAGGAGGTCGGAAGCATAACTGATAGTCATTTATTTAGATTTCGAGGCCGCTTCATTATTTAGGTTGTTTTGTTTTATCAGTAGGAAGGCGTAATTTCGTACACACTAAAATTCTGAATATGCAAAATTTGCAGATAAAATAGGTTTTGATATTTGATATTAATATGCCGAATAAATCATTGATGTTAGTTTGAAATAGTATTATCAAGTAGATTAGAACATTGCATTTCAATGACATTAGTTCAATTTAATAATAACTGGTTTTCGGCAGCTGACAATGAAATCTATTGCAATATTTACGACTATTTTTAGATGTCCTATTGACTTGATATTTTGGAGATAATTTGTAAGTAGTCTGAATGTTCTAATTTACTAAATATTTACTAAGCAATGATTAAAGTACTTGTACTTAAATAAATAGTAAAATAACTGCATCTTGTAATACATGACCTCGACAAAAATACACATAAAATTCACAAAAAACCGACGTGAAGCATTGTTTGCGCTCTGTTGCTAGTGAGTGAGGGTTCTGGAGGCCCAATCCGGGAAAAAGGGGGTGCGCACTTGTGATTGAGCTGGTCTGATATAGCATGGTCCATGGGCAGCGGCAATTGCTTACAGGTGATCCATTTGCTCATCTGCCACCTATCATAGTGCGTCTATCAATAAATCATCTAAATGATTCGCAATGTTTGTGTTGTTTTCTAATTGATTACAAAGCAATGCACAACCGAAAAATCAATTAATGATGGTTCGACTCGATATTAATTGTTTTGCCTTTGACTACGATAACTCATGTCTACCTCATCGTAAAAACTTTAGGACCACCTAGTATATGAATGGTTGCTAGACAATTCAAACATACCACCTTATGATAAATCGCGATCTTAAGTCATTACCGTACTAAAGCCGTTCCAACACGCAATGCTAAAAGGGGCAGGTACGAATTTTATTCCGGGACTATACTTAATTCCGTGTGGTCCCCGGCAGAGTAGAATAGGCCACCCTCACTCTTACCGAGGTGTCGTAAAAGGTGACTAAGGTAAAGCTGCTGGCATGATCATCAGCACCCAGAGAAGGAAAACTCTGCATTTATATCTAAACCCTCGCCAACCCGTCTACCAAGCGTGGTGAGTATGGCAATTACCCCTCATGTGATTGAGGGAGGCCCGTGCCCCAGCAGTGGGGACTTAAATGGGCTGATGATGATGATGACTTTAGGCGTGAACCATTTTATGTATGCTAAAAATTAATAATAAGACTTACTTACTACGCTGGCACAGCGACCCGAAGTGGATCTTGGCCTCCGACATGAGAATTCGCCATTAATAAGAAGGTAATTTCATAATAATAAGAACATAATTTATTTTCTATACAAAAACTTAGATAGGTACATTTAAAAAGAGTTTGATCAAAATTATCACCAAATAATAACAATAAAAAAACGGTAAAGGACTCTTCAAAATATTTAATTCTGATCGTACTTTATAAGAAATAAGCAACTATGTAGAGATTAAATTATGTAAGGATATAAATTAAAACGTACACGTACAGGAAGTCGCAGCCGTGGCAGGCCCCCCACAAGGTGGAACGACGATCTGGTGAAGATCACGGGAATCCATTGGATGCGGGTGGCACAGGACCGATCTGTGTGGAGAACATTGGGGGAGGCCTACGTCCAGCAGTGGACGTCTATTGGCTGAAATGATGATGAAACTAAAAACTTTTAATAACTACACCACCGATTTTTTATGTTTTATCTGCTGTTTTCTAACTGTAAATGTATAATTGTTAATGTTGTTTGATGGTAAATAAAAAAAAAACTAAATCACAGAATAAATTTAAATCTGTGACTTAATCACATGTGTCATAAAACAATAAAAAATACTAGTATGAGCGACTTATCGCGTGCAAAAACTAGTTTTTCGCAAAGGCCGACAGTTTTGTTGACATTACCTACTTTGATTATCGTTAAAGGTGAGTCGAAGAAACCTCCCAAAGAACAGATAAGATTAGCTAGTAATAGGAAAAAGTGTGAGTCTATTTTGACATATGTGGAATGTGTATTTATTTGTGCGATATAGAATAGACACTGCAAACACAGGCTAAATCTAGGACGGACTACGACATATCATATTAGACATACTTACCATAGACAAATAATTAATGTACACGGGACAAAACGCGGTTATTTTTTCATCATCATCATCAGCCCTATTTAAGTCCCCACTGCTGGGGCACGGGCCTCCCTCAATCACATGAGGGGTAATTGCCATACTCACCACGCTTGGCAGACGGGTTGGCGAGGGTTTTGATATAAATGCAGAGTTTTCCTTCTCTGGGTGCTGATGATCATGCCAGCAACTTTACCTTAGTCGCCTTTTACGACACCTCGGTAAGAGTGAGGGTAGCCTATTCTACTCTGCCGGGACCACACGGCCATATTTTTTATGTAAGTACATACTCGTAGTAGCATATACTCACAGCTTGACGTTTGAGTATATGCTACTTACTTAGGTACTTGTATAATGCAACGCGAAAGTTTAAAATCTTATATATTTCACAGGGATATGATAAGACCAGGGATTTGATCAAATCACGGAAGATGTCAAATCTAGCGAATTCAACAAATCCCTAAATTGGTTCAGTGAAATGACAAAAAACATGTCAGTAACTGTTTAAGGTGACGGGTAGGGCACACTAGCGACGCCAATCGATTTTAATTATTAGCTACTAAACCGGATCTATTTTAAACAATTTCGGTGATGATACCAAAACAATAAATGATTATCTTATCCTAAGTATATTTTAAATAATTACGGGGCTTTAGTCTCTCGGCAAACACTTATACTATTTATTAAATAACCATGCACAAATGTTGTGTCCGTTTTTGTACGCAAAAAATTGATTACCGCCAAAAGTGGCCACTTTAGCGTGAATCAATTTTCGCGTACAAAAACGGACCCAAATAAACCTTTAAAATACACAGCAAAATTATTTTTGTCATTTAACTGAACCAATTCAGCCGTGTGGTCCCGGCAGAGTAGAATAGGCCACCCTCACTCTTACCGAGGTGTCGTAAAAGGCGACTAAGGTAAAGCTGCTGGCATGATCATCAGCACCAAGAGAAGGAAAACTCTGCATTTATATCTAAACCCTCGACAACCAGTCTGCCAAGCGTGGTGAGTATGGCAATTACCCCTCATGTGATTGAGGGAGGCCCGTGCCCCAGCAGTGGGGACTTAAATGGGCTGATGATGATGATGATGATGACTGAACCAATTTAGGGATTTGATCAATTCACCAGATTTGTTTAGGGAAAAGATAAAACCGTGTTGTTATTTTAACATCCGCCGTGATTTGATCAAATCCCCGTTTTTATCATATCCCTGCGACATATAGACATACTTATCATTTTTTTGTTTGCTTATTTACGGGATTTGAATGAAAACTGTAGCTTAATTTTGCCAGTGAGAATTGCAAATTGCACTTAAAGAAAGAAATTTAAAATACTGTTTTTTTTTGTAGATCTACATATACATAAAAATCACCTTTCAAAAAAAAATCACAAAATCGGTTAGTCAAAAGATTTAGTTATTGGAGGTTCAAATAATTACTGACCATTTTTACACATGTCAGGTTTGTGTAGTGTAGGACGCTATATCACTCGTTGGATTACTTACTGATCCTTAGTATAGATGCAAGGGTCACCGGTTCGATTCCAGCACCAATGCAATTTTTCGGTACCTTCCTTGAATCAGATTTTCATAGTACAATGTATGTGAATTCAGGACAATGTACATATTTTCTCAATTTATGTACTTATCAACTATTATTTTTAATGCAATAGGACGACGATTCTATCTTGTATTAAAAAAAATCAATCAAACAGTTGTAGCGAAAGCTATTATTGTTCACAAGTGAAAGTTGGTTTACAATACATTGGCCAATCTACCTTAAACCAGAAAATGACTTTGAGTAAACGATGGAGACAAAGAATTTCGAGCTATGAGTAACTTGCACCTGTGAAGCATCTGTTCCTCTCGCATATACTACACATGTTTGTTGTGTATTTTTGCAAGGCTCGAACGCGATAACGCTATCGGCCGTCACGCCTACACACACTAAAACACACCCACACATAGACGTGTGCGTGAGGAAAAAAAAACATAGTTCATACATTTGTTGCTAACTTGCCTAAAAAGACTGTCACATTTGGGTGGTTCGCGAGTAGAGGTGGGACATATAATAATATTGTATCGACACTTATGTCGATGGTTTATTAAATTAAATTGAATATTCATTTATTTCAGATCTTCAATCCATATAAAATGTGTTAGTAACATAATGAACTTATTTTAGTGTTACTACTATTGCAGATAATATCAGTAGTGTATTACAAGTATGGAAAGCGACACACCGAGGAGTGAAGCTGCACCCAGCGATGCAGTAGTGGGGAGTCGACTTTTTTAATTAGTTATCTTTTTAAGCAGCCTTAGAGAATGTCGTTTTTTTTTGACACTGAATGTAGCTCAGTGGCTAAGAACGTGGGCCTCCTAAACGGGATATCGTAGTTTCGAATCCGAGTAGCCCTGGTATTTTCAGGCCTATGCACAATCCAGGGGTATTCTACCACCGGCTCGTCGGTGAGGGAAAACATCGTTAGGAAACCTACACGTTTCGGAAAATATTATGAACTGGTTCCCTTGTCTAAGGATTGCGTATTTTTGTAATTTTATCATACCTAGGTAGGTAATAACCAAATCCTGGATCATGATTTAAGCGTAATGGTCGAAGGCCAGTTGGCCGTCCAAGATACCTCTGGAAAGACGAGTTCGAGGATTTGCGCGGACTTCTGGCCTACTCTCCTAGACTCTTATAATCCGAGCGCCAAGGCTCACTTTGGGTCGCTGCGCCAACCTAGTTAGTTTTAATCTAGTTAGATTGACGTCCCGTTTGGACCAGTGGTAGTGAACGCTGCCTCTGCTGCAAGGGTTTCGGGTTCGGTCCCCGCACAGTACAAACATTTGTGTGCATGATCATTTCTGTTTGTATTGGTCTGGGTGTGTTCTATGTATTACAAGTATGTATTTACAAAAGAAAAGTATTAAATGTATATATCTGTGAACATATCTGTTTGTATTGGTCTGGGTGTTATCTATGTATTATAAGTATGTATTTACAAAAGCAAAGTATTATATGTATACATTTGTAATCCCTCTGTTGATTCTGAAATCCGCAACACAGGTGCTTGAGCTACCTATCTCGGAGTCAGATCAATGTATGTGATGTTGTGAAATATTTATTTATTATTTATTTATTTATATATTTGTACCTAATTCCGCTGCTGATTCTGATATCCGTAACGCAGGTGCTTGAGCTACCTATCGAGTCATATCAATGTATGTGATGTTGTAAATAAATATGAGCTGCGATACATCGGTTATTTTTCCCCTCTCTATCGGTATTACATGCAGTAGGTACGTATATATCCGTGTTTGTTCATTTTTTCCGTTAGCGCGAATGTTGGGTTTCGCAGTTTCTAAATAAACAGCTTTAGTCCACTTAGTGACTTGAGTTAGGATCGGATTCGATTTAGTGATCTCATCTCACCGAGTCACACTCACAGACAGTTAGGGGTATTATAATATCTGTGTTCAGGGCAACGGCTCAGTGGTTAAGATTTATAACCGTGGGAGAGCCACACTTCGGCATGAATGGCCCGGCTCGACCGCAGTGATACCATTTAAAACCGGCGTGAAGCAACACTGTGCTGTGTTTCGCTGCGTGAGGGTACATGAGGCCTAATCCGGGAGAAGGGGGGTTTAAAGGTTTGCAGCGCGGTTGTGAGTCCACTGGAGCCCAATTCTCGTGCTCGTGATATTTTGAAAACATGGCGGATATCACCTGAAAACCATACAAAAAACTGTGTTTTATTGATATACTTCGTATGATAATAAATGTCACGAGTACGAGAATTGGCCTCCTGATGTCGCGGGTGTCTATCGGCGGCGGCAATCGCTTCTATAAGGCAATCCGTCTGCTCGTCTGCCACCTACCACATAAAAATACTTTTTGTCTCTTCCTAACTCGAGTGAAGCCGCGGGCAAAAGCTAGTGATCCATCGTATCAGTTGGTACACACAGTCACTAATGTTTGTTCTGCTATTGAAATGGCAACTTTTAACACCGTTACGGAATTTGAGAAGCTCTCAAAAGCCTACGCATATAACATATAACATCTTAGAGGTTTGTAGTAAAAAATGTATTGAATCATCAAAACTAGCTAAATAGATATTTAAATATTTCACAACATCGCGTACATTGATCTGACTCCGAGATAGGTAGCTCAAGCACCTGTGTTACGGATATCAAAACCAACAGCGGAATTACAAATATATGCATTTAAGGTGACGGGTAGGGCACACTAGCGAGGCCAATCGATTTTATTTTTAGCTACTAAACCAGATCTATTTTAAACAATTTCGGGGTTACAACCTCTCGGCATACACTTTTACTGTTTATTAAATAACCATGCACAAATGTTGGGTCCGTTTTTATACGCGAAAAATTGATTCACGCCAAAAGTGGCCGCTTTTGGCGGTAATCAATTTTTCGCGTACGCGTTGGACTCAACTTTTGTGCATGGTTATTTAATAAATAGTATAAGTGTTTGCCGAGAGGTTGTAACCCCGAAATTGTTTAAAATAGATCCGGTTTAGTAGCTAAAAATTTAAATCAATTGGCGTCGCTAGTGTACTCTACCTGTCACCTTAAATGCATATATTTGTAATTCCGCTGTTGGTTCTGATATCCGTAACACAGGTGCTTGAGCTACCTATCTCGAAGTCAGATCAATGTACGTGATGTTGTGAAATATTTAAATATCTATTTAGCTAGTTTTGATGATTCAATACATTTTTACTACAAACCTCTAAGATATTATATGCTATATGCGTAGGCTTTTGAGACAATTTTTTGGCCCGACCCGGGGGCCTCCTGCGCAGCCGTCGCTTTAAAGTGCGATCCACTAACCACTGCTCGACAACAGTTCCATCGACATCATCTGGACGGTTGGCAGTCTTCAACTTTGCGTTTCTCAAGAAACTTTCTGCCTCGTACGACAAAACTATGGAATGAAATATCGCCTGCGGTATTTCCGGACAGGAGCCCAATTCTCGGGTTTGTGACATTTCAAAAACATGGCGGATATCACTTGAAAATCATACAAAAAACTAAGTTTTAGTGATATATGTCGTATGAAAAGAAATGTCACGAGCCCGAGAATTGGGCTCCAGATACGACGTGCGAACCTTCAAGAAAAGAGCGTGTTCCTTTTTAAAAGGTCGGCAGCGCACTTTTGACTCCTCTGGTGTTGCAGGTGTTTATGTGCGGCGGTAATCACTTACCATCAGGTGATCCGTCTGCTCGTCTGCTCCCTATCCCATAAAAGAAAACCGTGGGAGAGGCACGCTTCGGCAATCATCGAAAAAATTTTTGACTCCCCATGCAAAATGACCAAGTTACGTGACGTAAATATGTCGCACCCCCAGTGGAAAATAAGCATAAATATTTTACTACTTCTAATCATCACTGACCGGATGGCGCAATTGGTAGTGACCCTGCCTCTTACGCCAAAGGTCGTGGGTTCGATCCCCACCCTGGGCAAACACTCGTGCGATGAACACTTGTGTTTGTTCGGTGTCTGGGTGTAATGTATGTATTTAAGTATATATTTGTGTTCCTCTGTTGTCTGATATCTGTAACACAAGTGCTTAAGCTACTTAGTACGGAATCAGGTCAACGTATGAGATGTTGTGAGAATTATTATTATTATAATCAATTTTATCATATTTTAAAAGTACGTTAAAAGATACATTATGTTGATTTTCTTCCATTAATTTGTCAAATTAAAGAAGGAAAATATGAAAAATTTATATTTAGAACTTATGCTTATTTTCCACTGGTGGTTCCAAAGTTGAAATTTGAAAATGCGAATTTCCAAAAGTCATAGAAAAAATCGCATCTTCAGAATTATAGACACCTAATCCAAAAATTAATTGGACTTATTTTTATTTCTAATGTGTAAATCAATAAGCATGGTAAGATATGCAACTCTGAAAACATAACCTTTTTGTATGCAATTTCTAGATAACATTAATTTTCTATTTAATGTCGTGACATACGAATCTTTATTGGCTGTAACAATTTTTATTTTTAAGGTGTTTGCCAAGAGGTTGTAACCCCGAAATTGTTTAAAATAGATTCGGTTTAGTAGCTAAAAATTAAAATCGATTGGCGTCGCTCTAGTGTGCCCTACCCGTCACCTTAATTAATTTATTCTTTAGCAATTTGCATTGCGATAAGATTATACCAACACAATTTCAATGGCTGAAAAATTAATTATACTTGTTTACTTACAAATTGCGAACTAATTATAAATTTTAATTTCAAAATTGGAATGGAGTATCGTCAATTCGCCTAAATAGTGATAATTATTTATTACCAAATTGTTTTAATTGCAAACACCAAGGAATAAATAAAATAATGAAATTATTTATGTACTTTGCGTCATCTTATGTGTTAGGTGGCAGACGGACCGGATCTATTTGAAACAATTTCGGGGTTACAACCTCTCGGCCCTCTTGGTCTAAGTGGTTTAAGAACGCCCTGTTGGTCTAGTGGTTTAAGTACCGGGCCGTGATCTCAGGGTCCTGGGTTCGATTCCCGGGTCGAGCGAAAAGTATGTTTCGAATTTTTCGGACATCGCTCGGGTTTGTGATCACCAATCCGCATTTGGCAAGCGTGGTGATTATGCCTAATCCCATCATAGTAGCGATAACTTGATTTCTATGATGGAGCCCTTTGCCCTGCAGTGGGACAGTTTATAGGCTGATAAAAAAAAGGTGGCAGACGAGCAGACGGATCACGTGATTGATCACCAGTGCACTGGTGTGTCCTAGTCACGTGCGCTTTTTTTCCCAGGGGAAACCATCATGGCCTTCACCCTTGGGTGTCCATCTCAGCGCAATCACGGTCGGAAACCAGCCGGGACTGGACCGTACTGATCGCGCTCCCCCGCGGAGTCGTGTAATGAGCAAGCCACTCCCCAATAGTGGTTATGCTCGCGTACTCCGAAGACCCCTTTAGTCGCCTCTTACCACAAGCCAGGAATACCTTAGCAGTATTTTAAAAGCCACTAGACACAGGGCATAGTCACGTGCGCTGCTCCACCACCCCCCTTTCCTCCTGATTGGGCCTCCGGTACCCTCATCGTCAGCCCATTTAAGTCCCCACTGCTGGGGCACGGGCCTCCCTCAATCACATGAAGGGTAATTGCCATACTCACCACGCTTGGCAGACGGGTTGGCGAGGGTTTTGATATAAATGCAGAGTTTTCCTTCTCTGGGTGCCGATGATCATGCCAGCAGCTTTACCTTAGTCGCCTTTTACGACACCTCGGTAAGAGTGAGGGTGGCCTATTCTACTCTGCCCTCATACCCTCATTCACGCAGTAATACACAGCACAGGCGCAGCTTTTTTTTTTATTGCAGAATAATAGGCAGACGAGCATGCGGCCCATCTGATGGTAAATGGTAACCGAAGCTCACAGACATCAACAATGCCGGAGCACAGTCATGCCTCCATTTTCAAACCTCGTTTAAAAAAGCTTCACGCTGGTTTTCTGTGAGGCATGGTATCACTCCGGTCGAGCCGGCCCATTAATACCGAAGCGTGGCTCTCCCACGGTCAAAAGAACTTCAGTAATGTTTTCGCATATTGATTCACAAGCGCGTACAATTTTTATCAGTATCTCGAGTGGTAACGTAAACAATATTTGTTTTTCGTTACCAACCTATCGGGATGACGCGAGTTGTTCTGTCCCTCTCTAACAGTTTTAGCTATGTGTTTTTATTTTTAGCCCGGTATTGCAATAATAATGTATGCGATTTTACCTGCTGAAATTGTAATTTACAAGCGACGCCAATTGATTTAAATTATTAGCAACTAAACCGGATATCTTTTTAACAATTTCCAAGCTCCAGCCTTTTGGAAAGCACTTATTTAATACTTATTTGACTGCCTCGGTGGCGCAGTGGTTAGAGGGTCGCACTTTAAAGCGACGGCTGCGCAAGAGGTCCCGGGTTCGATCCCCGGGTCGGGCCAAAAATTTGTACCTAAGTTTTCGGCAAGAAATTCTTAGTGGTAGCCCGAAGTCTGGAAGTTGGCGGTCTTGTACCCACGTGCCTCGGAAAGCACGTTAAGCTGTTGGTCCTGCGCTTGATCCCATCGGATTATGAGGGCAAGGGAATAGAGAGTGCACTTGTGTTTGCGCACACACTTGAGCACTATAATATATCCTGCGTACGTGGCTGATCGTTGAGATTGGCCGCCGTAGCCGTAATCGGTTGGATGATTATTATATTAACTTTTTAGTCTGATTTTATATTCGAAATTTAAATTACCACAAAAACGGCCACTTTTGGCGTTAATCCAAATTTCGAGTAAAGATAAAGATAAAAAATTATTTATTCAATTTAGGTCTACAAAGAACACTTATGAATGTGTAAATAGGTACATAATATCTACCGGTGGTTCGGAATGTCGATTTCTACTGAGAAGACACCAGCAAGAAACTCAGTAGTTACTCTTTTCAAATATTGATCATGTTATATCATCGTCAGCCCATTTATGTCCCCACTGCTGGGGCACGGGCCTCCCTCAATCACATGAGGGGTGATTGCCATACTCACCACGCTTGGCAGACGGGTTGGCGAGGGTTTTGATATAAATGCAGAGTTTTCCTTCTCTGGGTGCTGATGATCATGCCAGCAGCTTTACCTTAGTCGCCTTTTACGACACCTCGGTAAGAGTGAGGGTGGCCTATTCTACTCTGCCCTCATACCCTCATTCACGCAGTAATACACAGCACAGGCGCAGCTTTTTTTTTTTTTATTGCGAATAATAGGCAGACGAGCATGCGGCCCATCTGATGGTAAATGGTAACCGAAGCTCACAGACATCAACAATGCCGGAGCACAGTCATGCCCATTTTCAAAACCTCGTTTAAAAAAGCTTCACGCTGGTTTTCTGTGAGGCATGGTATCACTCCGGTCGAGCCGGCCCATTAATACCGAAGCGTGGCTCTCCCACGGTCAAAAGAACTTCAGTAATGTTTTCGCATATTGATTCACAAGCGCGTACAATTTTTATCAGTATCTCGAGTGGTAACGTAAACAATATTTGTTTTTCGTTACCAACCTATCGGGATGACGCGAGTTGTTCTGTCCCTCTCTAACAGTTTTAGCTATGTGTTTTTATTTTTAGCCCGGTATTGCAATAATAATGTATGCGATTTTACCTGCTGAAATTGTAATTTACAAGCGACGCCAATTGATTTAAATTATTAGCAACTAAACCGGATATCTTTTTAACAATTTCCGAGCTCCAGCCTTTTGGAAAGCACTTATTTAATACTTATTTGACTGCCTCGGTGGCGCAGTGGTTAGAGGGTCGCACTTTAAAGCGACGGCTGCGCAAGAGTGCCCAGGTACGATCCCCGGGTCGGGCCAAAAATGTGTACCTAATTTTTCGGCAAGAAATTCTTAGTGGGAGCCCGGAGTCTGGAAGTTGGCGGTCTTGTACCCCCGTGCCTCGGAAAGCACGTTAAGCTGTTGGTCCTGCGCTTGATCCCTCTCCGGTCGTGTCACATTAGTGTCCCATCGGATTATGAGGGCAAGGGGATAGAGAGTGCACTTGTGTTTGCGCACACACTTGAGCACTATAATATATCCTGCGTACGTGGCTGATCGTTGAGATTGGCCGCCGTAGCCGTAATCGGTTGGAGGATTATTATATTAACTTTTTAGTCTGCTTTTATACTCGAAATTTAAATTACCACAAAAACGGCCACTAATGTCGTTAATCCAAATTTCGAGTAAAGATAAAGATTAAAAAATTCTTTATACAATTTAGGTCTACAAAGAACACTTATGAATGTCAAAATAGATACATCATATCTACCGCTGGTTCGGAATGTCGATTTCTACTGAGAAGACACCAGCAAGAAACTCAGTAGTTACTCTTTTCAAATATTGATGATGTTATATCATCGTCAGCCCATTTATGTCCCCACTGCTGGGGCACGGACCTCCCTCAATCACATGAGGGGTGATTGCCATACTCACCACGCTTGGCAGACGGGTTGGCGAGGGTTTCGATATGAATGCAGAGTTTTCCTTCTCTGGGTGCTGATGATCATGCCAGCAGCTTTACCTTAGTCGCCTTTTACGACACCTCGGTAAGTGTGAGGGTGGCCTATTCTACTCTGCCGGGGACCACACTGCCAGTGATGTTATATGTTTGTGCATAAACAGATCAAAAAGTAGTGCACAATTATTATATAAATAGTTTAAATGTTTGCTTAGTGACTGGAACTCCGAAATTGTTTAAAACAGATCCAGATTATTAGCTAACAATTTAAATCTATTAGCGTCGCTAGTTAGGAATATCCGTCGCCTTAAGTCAACGGTAATCACATCACAGTTTAACCGTGCTTTGACCACTGATCAGTAACGTTAAAGCACGGTTAAACTGACTATCGCCATTTAAAAAGTTTTTGGACAATCGATTGTCAATCGACAATGGTCTATACTTTTAACGACATCATTGGCGCAGTGGACGTGGTGTTTTTCCCAAGCGCAGAAGTTTCTGGATTCGATTCTTGGTCGAGTCAATTTAGCGTCTGGGTGTGCTGCCAAAGCTCTTTTGTCATCTAGTAACAATAAAGTTCGTCGGTCCACCTTGTAGGAGGCCTGCCACGGCTGCGACTTCCTGTACGTGGCCTCCACTCGAGGACCTTTCCGCCCCAACGGCCGTCTGTTCTCCTCGCTATGTGCCCTGCCCATTGCCACTTGAGGCATGCAATCTGGTGAAGATCGCGGGAATCCATTGGATGCGGGCGGCACAGGACCGATTTGTGTGGAGAACATTGGGGGAGGCCTATGTCCAGCAGTGGACGTCTATTGGCTGAAATGATGATGATGAACAATAAAGTTAGGTGGTCTAAGGGAGTCTAATCTTAACCAAAACCCCTGGGATTGGTTGTTGAAAGCAAACTTATCAAACATGATAAATTTTTATTCCATAAAGGTTTCGGGCGATGGTAACTCACAAGATAAGAAGTTACATACGGAACTCCCGTAGGTTCGAATCCGAACATGCCCACAGTCCCTCCACCAGCCCATGGTACTTCCTACCGTCTCGGCATACGGACCGAATCTTGGGAGACGCTCACCAGGTACTTGCTAAGGGCTCTTTCCCCGGTGCGTTTCTTCACTCCCTACAAAGTCTGTGTCTGTGTCCCATCTCAATGTCACTTCTCCCCAAATGGGGCGTGAAACACCACAACACAAGCGACTGGCGCTCGGGCAGTTCCACATCAATCAATCTCCTTCCTAATGTTAAGCCTTTTGTGTGCAAACGCACGCAACCGTCGAAAACCTTCTGCAGAGTTGACCATCTCTTGATGGTATACTGGTCCTATCTCGTTTCTGTTCCAGTCATTCAGCATCTGTTGCCGCTCTTCTTCATACAGCTGACATTCCCACAGCACATGATCCCGAGTTTCATCAGCTCCTCCACAGGGACATACAGGTGACTCACAGAGAGTCCGAACATGCCCAGTGTATATCAAATCTATGTGCACTTGCTAAGGTTAGACGGCAGTCGCCTCATTGTAATTACCAGACTCCCCAAATACTGGGCCGGCCGGCTCGACTGGAGTGATACCACGGCCTCACAGAAAACCGGCGTGAAGCAGCACTGTAAGGGTCACACTTACCATCAGGTGGTCCAGGTTAGGTCCTGAGGTTCTAAAGAGTATACTACCTGTGCGGATAAAGAATGGGATCAGAAATGGCGGCGCATCTATTCACTTCTCATCATCATCAGCCCATTTAAGTCCCCACTGCTGGGGCACGGGCCTCCCTCAGTCACATGAGGGGTAATTGCCATACTCACCACGCTTGGCAGACGGGTTGGCGAGGGTTTAGATATAAATGCAGAGTTTTCCTTCTCTGGGTGCTGATAATCATACCAGCAGCTTTACCTTAGTCGCCTTTTACGACACCTCGGTAAGAGTGAGGGTGGCCTATTCTCCTCTGCCGGGGACCACACGGCCAATTTGCGTCTATACTCGCACCCCACGAGTGCGAGTATAGACGCAAATAGTGTGCGAGCGAGAAGTGAATAGATGCGCCGCCATTTCTAATCCCATTCTTTATCCGCATAGGTTGTACATATTTTTGCAGCTGATACGTAAGCACCTGCTTATAAAGATGATCCAGTTAAACAATTAACCGCCATTTCACAAACATTTGACGATGTGAAAGAAACATAATGAAAGAATAATAAATTCATTGCGAGTTACCGCAAAACTCAAAGATAGTTAATCTGTTACTTAACAGTTTCACATGAATACAATTTGTGTGTTAACGTTCACTGTACGCATGTACGTATTAAATGTTGCAGGGAAATTGTAGCGCCTAGACTTTTTGATAAACGTCTAGTTAAACCATCGCTGCAGCGGCTTCGGCCACTGCAGCAAATGCTGAGGTTGGGCCTTGTTGGCTACAGAATTTCTTATATTTGTATTTATGTCACTCATGTTTGATTTGTGTTCTGTGGCCAATAAAGAACTCTTTATCTTTATCTTTGGTTTTTTTTTTTGAGATTGATTTGATGACTTGTTTTGTTTCAAGAAAGATGACGGTAAGATAACTTTTGATACCGTGGGAGATCTACACTTCGGTATGATTGGGCCTGCTCAACCGGAGTGTAACCACGGCCACACGGTCCTACGGAAAACCAGCGTGAGGCAGCGTCTCTGCAGTGTAGCACTGCGTGAGTGAAAGGGGTGGTTTAAAGGTTGGCAGTGCACTTGTGACTCCACTGGTATTGCACATATAATCGGTATATGACAATCGTTGGAGTGGGTCGTGGAAACTACGTTTAGGCAAACGCAAATAAGATAGGTGGCACACGAGCAGACTGTTTACTTGATGGTAAGCGATTGCAGCCGCCCTGGACACCCGCGACACCAGTGGAGTCACAAGTGCGCTGCCGACCTTTAAACTTCCTTTACCTTCACTCAAGCTGCGAAACACTGTACAGTGCTGCTTCACGCCGGTTTTCTGTGAGGCTGTAGTATCACTCCTGTCGAGCCGGCCAGCCCAGTATTTGGGGAATCCGGTATTTACAATGAAACTACTGCCGTCTGACCTTAGCAACTGGCTCATGATTTCACGTTCCATAAGCTATCCGAAACGCGCTGGTTTCCTCACCGCTGAAGTAATGGTAGAAATACGTACATAGATTTTGTATACACTGTGCATGATCGGGTTTGAACCTACGATCTCTCTTTCCCCCGGATTGGGCCTCCGGTACCCTCACTCACGCAGCTAAACAGAGCACGATGCTGCTTCACCCCAGTTTTCTGTCCGTGGTGTCGCTCCGGTCGAGCCCATTCCTGCCGAAGCATGGCTCTCCCACAGTCAAAAGGTCGTGCGCCTTTTCTCCTACACAAAATCGGTTACCGATTATCGTTCGTATTCACTTACAAACTAGCCATATTCTACATCCGCTAACTTTCCAAGCTCACATCAACATACATATACACATAGAAGTGGTTAAGAAAGCCAGCCATTTTCCCATACTTCATTGTTTGCTACTAACTGATGTCGGCAACAAACAAATTGCGTAACTATGCTATAGTTATCTGATTATAGTTGTAAGTGAGACATTTGCTCTGACACTACTGAGAAAAACGTTTGGTGTTATCTGGGAATGAGTGTCATAAGAACACGGCAGTATTTATTGTTACAACTTTAAGGGCCGTTTCCTTACCTCGTAATATATGCATCATCATCATCATCATCGTCAGCCCATTTAAGTCCCCACTGCTGGGGCACGGGCCTCCCTCAGTCACATGAGGGGTAATTGCCATACTCACCACGCTTGGCAGACGGGTTGGCGAGGGTTCAGATGTAAATGCAGAGTTTTCCTTCTCTGGGTGCTGATGATCATGCCAGCAGCTTTACCTTAGTCGCCTTTTACGACACCTCGGTAAGAGTGAGGGTGGCCTATTCTACTCTGCCGGGGACCACATAGTGTAACTGTATTCTTCTTCTAATCCGGTACACTCTTGGCAGTGTGGTCGTGAACGTTATGCACTCATAGTGTGGGTAGGGGCAGTTGTGATGCGCTTCACCAGGTGCCGCCACCGCGGGGACTACGCTGCGGCGGCATCCTCGTGTGGCCCTTTCGGTAGTTTTTTTGCTCTGTTTGGAGCTGCTACCGAAAGTGTCCGGGCGTCCCTGGGCAACGGCGGGTAGTAATCGGCATCGCCAATTGCTACCCGGCGGCTAACAGTTGCACACACATGGGAGGGCTCCTGGAGTCGTTCTGTCGACCCCCTGGCACCGGCCTCACGGTTTAGGGAAACCCCTCTCCTGTGGCCGGCGTCACTCTCTTTAGTGACTCTATTAGGTCCAAGCAAGTTCTCACATGACAACTCACTATACACTCAATAGCAGTGTTAAAAACGATACAATCCAACGATTCTTATAATTAGGATCACTTTGCGGCACTTCACTGCAAAAATAAACACCAATTTTGTACACTAAAAACCACTAGACACTAATTTAAAACCTTTGATTTGCATTAGTTCATGCGGCTTATTTTAGCCCTATCTGCCGAATCCTTCCTCAATTGATATTGAACCGACCGCGTTTGACATTAAGGTGAGAATGGCCTGAAGAAATTAGACAGGTTTGTCATAGGTACTTTGACGTGTGACGTGCCGTACATTCAACATATAAATGATAAGGATTCTTGGTCAAGTTAATTGATTAATATTTTGAGTTTTTATTCATAGTAGTCTATTAACTCTCATAATTGTATTTTTTTTCTCGATTGAAACTCTGTAACATCATCAATATTTGAAAAGAGTAACTACTGAGTTTCTTGCTGGTGTCTTCTCAGTAGAAATCGACATTCCGAACCAGCGGTAGATATTAGGTATGTACCTATTTTGACATTCATAAGTGTTCTGTGTGGACCTAAATTGAATAAAGAATTTTTTCTCTTTTTATCTTTTTTATTCATCAGGTTAAGGGCCCTTCTACGGTTCATTGGGGCCACCAACAGATTTTTACTTTCACATAAAGTTTGTGGTTGCGCTAATTGTGTATGAATGAACCCCGTGTCCATTACATACATACATTTTAATTGTGGGAGAGCCACGCTTCGGCATGAATGCGCCGGCTTGACCGGAGTGATATCACGGCGTGAATAAATAATAATAATAATAATAAATAAATATTTCACAACATATCACATACATTGATCTGACTCCGAGATAGGCAGCTCAAGCACCTGTGTTACGGATATCAGAATCAACAGTGGGATTATAAATAGATACATATAATACTTTTCTTTTGTAAATACATACTTATAAATAGCAAACACCCAGACCAATACAAACAAACATGTTCATGCACACAAATGTTTGTACTGTGCGGGGATCGAACCCGTAACCCTTGTATCAGAGGCAGCGTTCACTACCACTGTTCCAATCGGGTCGTCTAACAGTCTCTTCATTGTTTAGAGCCAGGTACACAACCAGTTTACTTACTGTTTTTTTTTGGAAAATATCCGCTGCACGCAAAGGAATACAAAAACATAAGTTCCACGAATATATCCCATCCATTTAAAGGATGAAACGGAATGCAGCTGCCTCATAATGGCGATCGTACATTTTTCGAAAATTTTATGACTCAATAAGAAATAGAATTCATATGAAACTTATGAAAAAAAAATGCAATTTGTCTCAATTATATTGTATTAAATTTATTTCTTGGGTAAGCACATGTTTTTTCTTTCGATTTGTAAACAAGATGGCACATTTCTAAGTGATGATAACTTATGGATAGTTTACTGACATTTTTAAAAGAGTTCTTAATTTAATTAACGTAAATAGCATTCTTTGAATATGTTAATGAAGATTCTTAAAATATCATTTCAATTATGAAGTTATATTTAGATTACTCGTCCTATATATGGCGCAAATGTGTCAATATGAGAATGCATAGCTTGTTAAGTATCATTTTGCAGTTTTAAAAAAAATCATAAGTACTTAATTTGTATAGGATTGTATACAGCTCTAACAAATTGTCATACATGAGAAATATAAATTATAACTTTGTTATACATCATCATTATCATCATCATTATCATTTCAGCCAATAGACATCCACTGCTGTACATAGTCTCCCCCAATGTTCTCCACACAGATCCGTCCTGCGCTGCCCGCATCTAATGGATTGGGATGTTATACATATTATAAATGTAATTAAACATATAAGCTGATACAGAAAATATACCTAACTAAAAAATGAATAAATATGATACTACCACCGGAATCGGAAAGTTGATTCTGACGAGAAGATCTGGCAAGAAACTCGCCAGTTACACTTTTTAATCGCCAGTAGATTAATAAAATAACAATGTAAGTAGTTGCCTTGTGAAAGCACAAAAAAATAAGCTGTTTTATTTAAACAAAACAAAGGTATTTCCAACAAATGTTATAGATAAGGAGTAATTGCTTCATTCAAAATCAGTTACCTACATACATTGAATAAAAATAATTTGATTACAAATGAGGTTTCAGTAGTCACCTACTGGTTACATAACAAGCCTAGACTAATTTGTGATGAATGTAAATAAATTGGTGAAAAGCTAAATTAACATATCCACGATGTAAGCGCTTGTTTAGTTCGGTATTAGAATAAAATCAGTTATAGGAACCCAATTCTCGTGCTTTAGAAACATAGTTTTTTTGTATGATTTTCATGCGACATCCATGAATGAATAACCTTTATTTCACTCAAAATAAAGTATGAAAACTTAAAAACTGGGTATTACGGGATGTGAACAACGAAAGCGGCCTTATCACTATGAGCGATATCTTCCAGGCAACCTCTAAAGGACACTTGATGAGCGATTTCGCGGTGACTTATGAAGGTTCGTCCTATAGCCCGCGTTCCCGCTCTGAGAGTTTCTCCCGGGCGAGGGACGGAAACTGTCGCAAAGAGTTTAGTGGGTATGCCCCTATGCCCTAGGAGCACCCCAGAGGAGAGTTACAAGGTGTAGGGCGGTGCAATCTTTATATCGAAATCACCATGTTTTTTTATATAGAAAATCCCCCAAAAGAGGACGTGAAACATCAATTTTTCGCTTACAAAAATGGACCCAACATTTGTGAATGGTTATTTAATAAAAAATATAAGTGTTTGCCGAGAGGTTGTTACCCCAAAATTATTGAAAATTGATCCAGTTTAGTAGCTAAAAAATAAAATCGATTGGCGTTTCTAGTGTACGGAGCGGTTTGGGTTTGCCCAAAATAATGTGATTTTAAAGTTGTGATGTCTGAGGTAGTTTAAAATGAGAATCTAGTAATTCTTTCAACCATGTTTCTTTCATTAAGAGGTCTTTTGATTACAAAATAAAAAGAAATAGTCAAATACCGTATTCTGTATACGGGGGCTCTGTACCATTGTATATCACAGGGACATTTAGAGTATGTGACTTTTAACGTGGCGGAAGACCTTTGAAGACAATTTGCGGTCTGGACGTCTAAAATCTGCAACTTATGTAAATGGAATCACTAAAATTCATCACATTGTGCTAGACTACCGCTGAATTCTTTAATTCAGCGGTAGCTTTCAAAAATATAGCAAAATCTCTTAACAAGTCGATTTGTCACATTTTTTTAAGTTATAGGTGGCAGACGATCAGACGGAACATCTGGTGGTAAGCGACCACTAGGCAAATGTGACCAGGCATCTTCTAGGTAAGCGCGTTACATCCTAGACCTCACCGTCACTTTCTATCAGGTGAGATTGTGGTCAAGTGTTGGCCTATAGTGCTTAAAAAAACACATTACAAGGAGGTACTTTCCAAACGGAGTTGTACTAGACCGCCTTTAGGCAAAAAATATTTTCGTAGTTTGCAAAGAAAATTTCAAAGTATAATTGGAAAAGGAATTGAGTAAATTTGCATTTTTGAGTATATTGATGATGTGATTAATGAGATGGGTGAAAGTGCTAACACTTTTGTGTATTGGTGATATTTGCATGATGTTGTAGCTAAGATTAATACGAGTATTATTTAATTATTACATAACGAAGGGAGACGTCGTTATACAGGTCCTTAAACCTACAGTGATATTTTTTTAACCGTTAAGCCATGCTTTGGCATGAACCTTGGTGTCACTCCGGTCGAACCAGCTAATCTTGTCGAAGCGTGGCTCTTCTACAGACCATCTTCACCGTGGGAGAGCCTCGCTTCAGCATGAATGGGCCGGCTCGATCAAAGTGATTCCACGGCCTCACAGAAAACCGGCATGAAGCGTACCGTGTTGTGTTTCGCTGCGTGAGTGAGAGTATTGGAGGCCCAATCAGGAAGAAAGGGGGCTTGGAAGATTAGCAGTTTGATGAATCGCAAGTATCGTTTTCTAAAGCTAGATTTGCCATTGTATACAGTTTTTTTTATTCTAGACGCGGCAAACGAGCAAGCAGATCACCTGATGATATAATTGATGACCACAGTCGCCCATTAATATGCGAAACTCTATGTGATATAAGTAGGTCGTTTTCTGATGTCTGTAGGTAAATCTTGATTGCGATGCTAGGAATGGGTACCATTAATCTTTCCTCTTCATTATTTATACAATCAGGTGGTGATAACAATCTAATTCTTACTAATAAAGCAATCACATTCAAAGGCGAACAACTTAAAACTTCCAAATCTTTATTCTCATTACCTTACATGCTTAAAGACAGAATTTATTGCCTGGCGGCCGAGCAAATAACAACATTTTGTGTGCCGTCCTCGATCACACAGCCGGCTGTGAAAACACACACGCACACATACACAAAACCAACCAGGAAACGTCTAGCGAAAAACAAACAAGGGGTCGCTATGTTGTGTAAACTGTAAACAATGGCCGTGCAACAGGCGTGACGATACGAAAAAACAAAGCTACAGGTTAGAGCAGATAGATGGCGCTGATTAAGCATGCGTGGGTGGTGGGTGAGTTGGTGTAACCGCAAATGCATAGATGGCGTTGTAATATAAAAGTGTGTGAAGTGTAAAAATAGAATTGGACCCAGATGGGAACCCTGTGGTACTCCCACTTTTATTGATGAACGACTGACTTTTATATTCAAATGAATATTATGAAAGGGTTAGATACTCACGTTTAATCTATACTAAGAGCCACATATAACCACCCGTAGCCTAATTTTCTCACAAGAAAAGTAAATTAGTATGTTTGTATGGAAAATACGCTGTACTTAAGTCACATCTAATCAGATCTGACTCTGAGTGTATTATGCAATATGTGGAGGAATATTTTTATTGCGATTGCAGATATGTATTTGATGAATTCTGTGGTTAAAAAACCTTCATTTGAGCGATCTCTAGTTTAGTAAGGGTAAGGAGGATGATACGGCCGTGTCGCCTTTAGTATAATGTCGGTTGTTTGCTCAAAAAAAAATACACCCATTAAAAATACTTCGATAGACATTGATCGATACTCTCTCGACGATCTGTCTGGTTTCATTATTCCATCCTACATTTAATTTTTAAATTAGTAGGTACATACTCAAGGTGACTTGAAGAAGGCCTAGACGCAGAAGCCCCATGCGCTGGTCTATCATATCAGCTCAACCTCAAACACCACAGTCTGTGATGCGATCCAAAAGGCCGAGGATAGAGTGAGCTGGCGGAAGATAATCCTGGGAAAAATTACTCATTGAGACCACGACCCCTAGCACTTAGGACAAACGACGCAAGTTGGGAGGAGGTACAGTCAACAGCAAAAGTTGATGCATACTGTTCGCTCGTACGCTCCACGGAATAAGAACTACAAACTGCAAGATATGTGTAGCTACTTCTGCTGTTGACTGTACACTCTGCGTCAGAAAAATCGCAACGTGCCTAATTTTCATACAAACGCGTAAATGTTCTCAATTCGGAGGCCTAAAAATATAAAAGCATCGGTGTTTAAATAATAAATTAGATCGATGTTCAAAATGTCACATTTTTAACTAAGCATTCAACTCACTCCAGACAGTCACACTGGTGTGGACACGAGTTAATCAAAATGATTAAAACAAAGGATTTGTGTTCACATTGCTAGCACAGTAGATCAATATCTACTATGCTGCTAGTGTGAAAATTTATAGCGACTTTATTTATTCCACTCAAGTCATAATGAGTTAGGTGATCTGTGTGCATATTTCTATAATTAGTTCGGCGGTGAGGGAAAACATCGTGAGGAAACCTGCACGTTTCGGATAGTTTTTGAAACGTGTAACCATCCATGATTCAGTTGGTCTGTTTCCCCTGTTTAAAGGTTGGGACGGCAGTCACTTCATTGTAATTACCAAGCTCCCCAAATTCTGAATCATGGTCATTTAAGCTAATGTTCATTAACTTTAGTATCGGTAGTCTTTATGCGTGTCAAAATAAGTGTCAATATTTTTCTTACCCGTTTTCCTACCCGTCACCTGACGGGTAAGACACACACGCGACGCCAATCGATTTTAATTTTTAGCTACTAAATCGGATCTATTTTCAACAATTTTCAACAACCTCTCGGCAAACACTTATACTATTTATTAAATAACCATGCACAAATGTTGGGTCCGTTTTTGTACGCAAAAAATTGATTCACGCCAAAAGGGGCCACTTTTGGCGTGAATCAATTTTTCGCGTACGCGTTGGACCCAATATTTTTGCATGGTAATTTAATAAATAGTATAAGTGTTGCCATGGATTCCAAGTGACAGCTTTGGATGCAAACTTGAATTACACTTAGGATATTAATAATTATATTTTTCTTATAAAAGGTCGTCCAAATAATATCAATCAAAAAATAAACTAGCGACTATTTTACTCAGTTCTTCTTTATATTAAGTTTCTTCAGTAATCAGCGTATCAAGTAATTCAAATAAACACAGAGGTTTACAGATAAGAGCACAATGTTGGTATTGTTGTTTGTAAACACTGGAAGTGCGTTACAAACTCTATGTTGTCTTTTATCTGTGCAAGCTTTATGTAAAGTTTCAATATTTGTTGTAATAAAATTGTACGTTAAAATTATAGTTATTTCTTGCAGTTCACGGGAAATTATGAACGATACTGCTTGTATGGTTCATGATTTCTCGAGGTTTTTAATTTCTCGGGTCTCGAGGATTTTCGAGGGTAATTTGTTGATTTCAAGAACGCCAACGAATTCAGTGGTTATATATTTTCTATATTCTTATATGGTTTCTCGACTTTTCTCGAGCTTGATTTCCCAAGAACAAAGCCCAATGATTTGATTTGAATTCCCGGGAACCCTAGTAGTAGTAATATGAACCCTAGGGAGTTATAATAATAGAGGCTATCGCTTATGAAAAATTGTGCAGTCAGCATCACCATGATCTTAGCCTTCAAACCTGAGAGAAATCCAGCGTGAAGCAGCATTGTGCTGTGTTTCGCTGCGTGAGTGAGGGTCCCGAAGGCCCAATCCGGGGGATAGGGGGGTTTAAAGGTTGGCAGCGCACTTGTATCTCCATTGGTGTGTCCATGGGCGGCGGTAAATAAACCATCAGGTGATCCGTCTACTCGTCTGCCACCTATCACATACAAACAAAATAGCCCACTATTATTTTGACAAAAGAAACTGTGTGTCAGTGTAAGTAACACCAAAGTGGATTTTCTAAAAAATGCTAAAAGTGATTTTTGAAAAAGGTCATATATTTTTGGTAGGTTTTGACGTTAAGATTATTTTGATGGTGACTGAGGTCCAACTTCAACAGTATTGGTTGTTTAGTTCGTAAAAGTGCTGTAACACAGCTTCACAGAAATCTGGCTACCAATCCGTTGGCGGCGCCACTGAACTGTAAAGGATCCCTTCAAAAATTAGAAATCATTTATTTTCCGGAAAAGTGGTACAAGAAGTGGTATCAATAATAACGTAACTCGCACAATTCACCAGAAAGTGACATGCAAAGTGTAGCAATCAGTATCCGCCTGTAAACTGTCCCACTGCAGGGCAAAGGCCTCCATCAGAGAAATCAAGTCATCGCTACTATGATGGGATTAGGCTTAATCACCACGCTTGCCAAATGCGGATTGGTGATCACAAACCCGAGCTTTGTTTGAAAAATTCGATACATACTTTTCGCTCGACCCGGGAATCGAACCCAGGACCCCGAGATCACGGTCCGGTACTTAAACCACTAGACCAACAGGCCAAGTGTAGCAATAATTAATATTAATAAAATATATATTTTTTATGGTGCTACCCGAAGATATCTTGCACATGTCAAGTAACTTTTTGAGAATAAGTGGGTAGTCAACAGTCGAAGTCAGTGAAAGTCACAGTCACTCAATAAAACACCGGTGTTTTGCATTTTATCGAACCTACGAATTCTGCCGATACCACTCTAAACACAATCGCGGGTTTTAAAAGACTCTATTAAGTCCAAGCATGGCCGTGTGGTCCCCGGCAGAGTAGAATAAGCCACCCTCACTCTTACCGAGGTGTCGTAAAAGGCGACTAAGGTAAAGCTGCAGGCATGATCATCAGCACCCAGAGAATGAAAACTCTGCATTTATATCAAAACCCTCGCCAACCCGTCTGCCAAACGTGGTAAGTATGGCTATTACCCCTCATGTGATTGAGGGAGGCCCGTGCCCCAGCAGTGGGGACTTAAATGGGCTGATGATGATGAAGTCCAAGCAAGTTGTCACATGACAACTCACTCTACACACAATAGTAGTGTTAAAAACGCTACACTTCAACGATTCTTATTTAGGATGACTTCGCAGCACTCCACTTTACAAATATACACCAAGTATGTTCATTATAAACCACTAGAAACTAATTTAAAACCTTTGAATTGCATCAGCCCACGCGAAGTGTTTTAGTCCTACCGCCCAGAATTAAAATTAATTTAAAAATAAGAATAAATATTATTACAATGTCAGTTTTAAGATCACAGAAACTGGCAAGCAAAGTGTGACCATAATTAAAATTTAAAAATTAGAAAATAGATTAAAGTGACGGGTAAAACTGTGGACCAAGTGGAAGCCGCAGCAGAGGACTTAGGCAAGAGCCTAATGAATGCGTATCTAGAAAATTGTCCTCTCAAGACCACTAAGAGCAACAGAAACACGCCTTGGTGGAACAAAAACCTGGAGCATCTGAGGCAAAAGGCCCGTGCCTTATTTAACAAGGCAAAAAAAGACAAGAACTGGGATGCTTACAGGAAGGCGTTAACACGTTTCAATAGGGAGCTCAGGAAAGCAAAAAGAAGATCCTGGCAAAAATTCTGCGGGTCAATCAAGGACACTGCCCAAGCTGCCAGGATCCACAAAATACTATCCAAGACACCTGAATCCCATCTAGGCCTGCTAAGGAAAGCGGATGGATCTTTCACAGAATCTCCGGAGGAAACACTGAGACTGCTTGCTCAAACGCACTTTCCGGAATCCGTGTACATTAAAAACGAAAGAGAACTCCAGGTCAGTAAATCTCCGGACAGGAGACCGAGGAATGAAGACTGGAGGAGAGCTTCCGTTATTTTTCGTCCCCAGCAGATAATTTGGGCCATTAGGAGTTTCAAGCCTTACAAATCTGGTGGGGTCGATGGTATCTTCCCGGCTTTGTTGCAGCGGGGCGAAGATATCATCATCTCTACGCTGATAAAATTATACCGTGCAAGCTTTGCTTGGAGTTATCTGCCATCAGCGTGGACTCGGGCGAGGGTCACTTACATCCCCAAGGGAGGGGACAAAGACAAATTGCAGCCCAAGTCCTACAGACCGATAAGTCTCACCTCATTCCTACTAAAAACGATGGAAAAGGTGTTGAACAGTCACATCAGGGCAACATACCTCGTTGAAAAACCCCTGAGTGCAAGACAACATGCCTACCAAACAGGCAAGTCCACGGAAACGGCACTTATTGACCTGGTGGACAGAATTGAGAAAGCCATAGAAGACAAAGAAATTGCACTCTGTGCCTTTCTTGACATCGAAGGGGCGTTTGACAACACCAACTTCGATGTTATAACACGTAGTATGGTGAATCGTGGAATCGACGACACCACCACCAGATGGATGGGATCCATGCTACAAAATCGGACTGCAACAACAACGTTGATGAATAAAACCCTACATTATAGAGTGACCAGAGGATGTCCACAGGGCGGAGTCCTATCACCCCTTCAATGGTCATTGGTTGTTGACAGTCTCATCTGCGAGCTCAATGAAGCCAGATTTCTGACTCAGGGTTACGCAGATGACATAGTAATAATGGTCATAGGAAAATGCCCTAGCACCATTTCCAATCTTATGCAAAGGGCCCTACGAATAGTAGAAAACTGGTGCACGAGACACGTGCTAACAGTCAATGCACGTAAGACGGTCTTAATGCCGTTTACCAAAAGAAGGAAAATAGAGGCGCTACACACCCCAACACTTCTTGGTACGAAGCTATGCTTGTCCAACGAGGTCAAATATCTCGGAGTCTTTTTAGACCAAAAACTAACATGGAACAAGCATCTCGACTACATCACTAGAAAGGCAAAAATTGCGATGGGGGCAAGCAGTAGGTTGGTGGGGCTAAAATGGGGGCTACGGCCCATGGCCGCACTCTGGATTTATAAAACCATAGTGAGGCCGATCGTCACTTATGGCTGCTGTGTGTGGTATAAGAAGACGCACCAACTTAACTGCGTAGAGAACCTCAGCAAAGTTCAAAGAACTGCCTGCCTTATAGCCACTGGCGCGCTTTCGTCCTCTCCCTCTGCAGCACTGGATGCCCTCCTGAACATTCCACCTCTGCACATTCACGTGCAGATGGAAGCGAGGATGGCTATCACGAGAGCGAAAATCAGAGGGAGGACGAGATGGCATTCTAGGGTCATGAGAGGCCTCTACAATGAACTAATGAAAATTCCGGTCATGGATATGCCCTCTGACTCCATGGTCCGTGAACACCGCTTCGATAAGCGGTTTACAGTCTTGTTACCAAGTAGACAAGACTGGGAGGCTGGAACTCCCGGAAATGTTAAGCAGAATGACATCGTTTGGTATACAGATGGCTCCAGGAAGCAGGGCATATCTGGGGCGGGATTTTGTAATGATCGCTGCGGAATACGCAAATTCGCCAACCTGGGTCGCTATACCACAGTGTACCAAGCGGAAGTCTTCGCAATAATTGGCTGTGTCCAAGAGAGTCTACAAATGAATCTCCAGAATAAGAAGATATTCATCTTCTCAGATAGTCAAGCTGCCCTCAAGGCGTTAACATCCTGTGAACTTGACTCCAAACTCACTAGCGAGTGTGTCCTGCTCCTAAACCAGCTTGGCAATGCCAACATTGTAAATCTGATTTGGGTACCGGGACACTGCAATATCAGAGGCAACGAAGTCGCTGACGTGCTAGCAAAGGCCGGGGCAGAGAGCCCACTACTCGGACCGGAACCAATAAGTGGCGTTCCAGCATGCATGGTCAGGTTCGAGTTAAAAGAGTGAGAGAAAAAACAAAGCACTGAATTCTGGAAAAGACTACCTCGACTAGAACAGTCTAAGGCGTTGATACAGGCGTTCGATCAGAAACGAGCTGTAGAAATAGCAAAACTGAGTAGAGGACATGTTAGGGCACTCACTCGGACCCTCACAGGGCACTGCAAATTAAATAAGCACCTGCACAACATGGGCCTTACAGATACCAAAATCTGCAGGTTCTGTCGCGAGGACGAGGAAACGATTATCCACGTCCTCGGCGAGTGCATAGCGCTGCACCGCTGCAGAAGCCGGCACCTGGGAGCACACATGATCTCAGCTGACGAGATCAAGAGCTCCCCCATCAGCTCCATTCTCGGGTTTATCCTGGAACTGGAGCTACATGAGGTGCTGTAATAGGTTACGGGGCTGCCACAATAGATCATCTACTGGTCGCAGTGGCTATGAGACGCAGGGCTCACCCCATTTCTATCAAATAATAAAGTGACGGGTAGGACACACTATTATTATTATTTGATAGAAATGGGGTGAGCCCTGCGTCTCATAGCCACTGCGACCAGTAGATGATCTATTGTGGCAGCCCCGTAACCTATTACAGCACCTCATGCAGCCCCAGTTCCAGGATAAACCCGAGAATGGAGCTGATGGGGGAGCTCTTGATCTCGTCAGCCGAGATCATGTGTGCTCCCAGGTGCCGGCTTCTGCAGCGGTGCAGCGCCATGCACTCGCCGAGGACGTGGATAATCGTTTCCTCGTCCTCGCGACAGAACCTGCAGATTTTGGTATCTGTAAGGCCCACTAGGACACACTAGCGACGATAATCGATTTTAATTTTTAGCTACTAAACCGGATCTATTTTAAACAATTTCGGGGTTACAATCTCTCAGCAAACACTTATACTATTTATTATATAACCATGCACAAATATTGGGTCCATTTTTGTTCGCGAAAAATTGATTCACGCTAAAAGTGGCCGCTTTTGGCGTGAATCATTTTTTTGCGTACGCGTTGAACACCACATTTGTGCATGGTTATTTAATAAATAGTATAAGTGTTTGCCGAGAGGTTCTAACCGCGAAATTGTTTAAAATAGATCCTGTTTAGTAGCTAAAAATTAAAATCGATTGGTGTCGCTAGTGTGCCCTACGCGTCACCTTAATACAATGCCAGCTTTTACGATTAAGTACAGCATATAATAATTATTAATTCAAACACATGAAAATATTGATAGAGTTGTACCTATTATCAGTGCATAGAAACTATGATATTTACTGCATAGAAAGTAATAACAAAGCATATTATTATGCTTAGTTAAGCCGGTCTCCTGACAAAAACAAAATATTTACTTTCAGGTGTCTTCAGGTGTCCTTACACATCCAACCTATGTAAAAGGTCTTATACGAATGTAAGTCAAACTCTTTGTAGACCTTATAGGGGTAATAATACAGTCACATATTGCTTGATAAGATTTCGGTTAATAAATAGTGTTATAGGAACATGAAATTAGTCACAGTCTAAGATTGCCGGGCAATATTTAAAAAAATATGAATTGTTTACAGTAGACTCTATCGTAGAGAAACGGGTGAGCAGCGAGCCGTAAGAATTGAATGTGGTTCTGTATACCACAATTTAGATAGATAGATAGATAGATATTCTTTATTGCACAAAAATAAAATACAAGCATGATAAAACAGCAACAGACAGTACAATAAGGCGGTCTTATCGCTTGTAGCGATTTCTTCCAGACAACCTTTGGGTAGAGGAAAGAAATATCAATTTAATATATTTTTGTTTTTTTTTGGTGTTGTCCCTTGTTATTTTTCACATTATTTTTTAATTGTCACATTCAAAATTAATTACGTCACTCAAGGTCCAAACTGAAAACCAGCGCGGCAGCGGCTCCAAACCGCTGCAGCACATGCTTTTTTGTGATAGGTGGCAGACGAGCAGACGGATCAACTGACGCCAAGCGATTGCCATCACAAATGCACTGCCAACCTTTAAGTCCCCCTTTCCTCCGGATTGGGACTCACTCATGCAGCGAAACACAAATATCTGTGGCACAGTGCTGCTTTACGCCGATTTTCTGTGAGGCCGTGGTATCACTCCGGTCGAGCCGGCCCACTCATGCCGAAGCGTGGCTCCCCTACGGTCAAAATGCTGAGCTTGGACCTTAGTTTATGTATTAACTTATTTTATTTGTTTGGTTTGATTATTTCTATAATATGTATTACTGTGCAATATCTATTTAATGTTATAACCTATCGAAATCATAAACTCCACAGTTTTTCTAGGTATCACTTTGGATACAAAATTGCAATGGAGCCCTCATATTGCTGCCTTGGCAGGAAGACTTAGTTCAGCTGCATATGCAGTTAGAAAGATAAGGAATCTGACTGTTTTATTTTAGCTATTTTCATAGTCTCATGTCATATGGTCTATACTGTGGGGATCCGGTGCTGACTTACAAGCCATCTTCATTTTGTAGAAGAGGGCCATCCGTGCCATCTACGGTCTTAGATCACGTGACTCACTCAGAGAAGTATTTAAGGAAATCAATATTTTAACCGTATCATCTCAATACATTTTTGATTGTATTATGTCTGTACGCAAGAACTTGCACCTTTACTCGCAAAAATCAGATTTTCATAGCTTTAACACGCGAAATAAACATAGGCTTGCTGTCCCAAATCTAAGACTTCATAAAATTGGAAATTCATTTGTAGGATTGAGCATTAGAATGTTTAATAAGTTACCTCAAAAAATATTGATTTACCGGTACATAAGTTTAAGTTGCATGTATAAAACTGTCTAATGCAGAAAAGCTACTATAAAATAGATGATTATTTAAATGATAAGGATTCCTGGACATGTTGATCTCTTCGCCTGTCCTCTAATGTATAATTTCATTTCATGATTTAACATTAACGATTTGTCTAAACGATACTGATTATAAGCATTGTCTATCATACTGTCACTGTAATCATAATTTGTATAATAATGAAAATTGTAATTACCATATGGTAAATAATATTATTTGAAAAGAGTAACTACTGAGTTTCTTGCTGATTCTTCCCGGTAGAAACTGACATTCCGAATCAGCGGTAGATTACATAATATTTGACATTCATAATTGTTCTGTATGGACTTAAATTGAATAAAGACATTTTTTTTATGTATGTGGTCTTGTATGTGGTCAATAAATGTTTAATTACTTAATTTTATCCATACCCATGTCATTGGACATGGATCATGGGACATTGTTCTATACTAATATTTTAAATGTGTAAGTGTTTGTGTCTCTCTGTCTATTTGACCGTCTTTCACGGCAAAACTTTGATGTGATTTATGTGGATATAGTTGAAGGGATGGAGTGTAACATAGGCGAAGCCGCGGGCAATAGCTAGTTATAGTATACTTATGTAGGAGAGCACAAATCTTTAGCAAAATAATGATTATTATTAAGGGGTTAATCCGTTAAATAAATACATGGATAATTCAAAAAACCTTTTTTAAATAAAAATGGAATATTTTCTTCATTTGATACTTATGCTTCGGCGGAGTCAGTGTTTTTTTCAAATCATGTAGTTAGCTCTTACTTTTTCCTATCTTTTGCACCGCCTACCCCACTGCTACTATTAAATGTTACCATTGATAAGATTGCGGAAATTGCATGCCATATTTCCGTAATACCTAGTTCTTTAGTTCTGTATTTAGTGCAATGAAGTACGAGAATAATCTATCAATTGATATACATACTTAAAAAGTTCATTGGAAATAGGTTTATTTAAATATGGCGGTTATACCTGAAAAATTTGCAACATTAAAAAACTGTATAAGTTAAAATACAATTCTGTTGAGGGTAGTAGAACGAATTGTATTTTCTGCTGCAATTCAAATGTTTTGAATAAGTATTTAGTACTTTTAGTGTACTTTGGAGTTTTATTTTGTACACTGAAATGCAGCTATGTGATAGGTAGGATATTAATAACTGTACTATCAAATTTGATAATCCACTTCTACCAATATTTGACATTGTCACAGATTTTTTGATAGAAAAGGATAAAACGAACCTTATTAAAAATATACTTCTAAGTAGATTTAACATATGCCTTAGACAACGTCACTCACAACGGAACCCTCATAAGCCCTCATAAGCATTACACTATAGGCGCTCTGGTTTATTATTGTTTTTCTTCTGTTACAGATTGTATTGAAAACAATCGGAGTTGTGCACTTCAGTCATCGCAGGGGCGTGACAGCGGCGTGCCGCAAGGCGCAATACTGGAACCGATTTGTTAATTGTTTGACTTTACTGGTGTTGTGTCAGACAAGGATATTGCGTGTTCTGGATGTGTCTCCAACGGGACGAGGAGAATGTCAACTACATAGATGACACGGTGAGTCTAAGTGGTTAACATCCACATTAATATTAAAAATGTAATAGTATGTGTGTCTGTCTATCTGTCTGTCTGTTTGTCGGAAAATGGAGGGATGAAAAGTGACATAGGCTACTTTGTGGCAAACCGAATTCCACGCGGGTGACCTCTAGTAACTTTAAAATATTTTTTTTTTTTGGGAAAGGGAGGCAAACGAGCAAGCGATGGTAAGTGATCACCGCCGCCCATGGACATCAGCCACACTAGAGGGAGTGGGGATGTGTTGCCGGCCCTTTTGAAAGGTCTATACCTTCCTAAAGGGCCGGCAACACATCCTGAGATCTTCAAGAAACGAGCCTATGCTCGTTTCTTGAAGATCTCACTGTCGTAGCGGTTCGGAAATACCGCTGCGGGAAGTTGATTCCACGAGGCAAAAAATGACGTGTAAAGCGCACGGTGGTGGATCTCCACCCATCCAGATGGTACGGGTGGAATCCTAGTTTATGGCGTGTAGTACGGTGGTGAAATTCAGCAGCGGGTATTAACTCACATAACTCCTCGGAACACTCACCATGGTAAAGGCGATAAAAGACACAATAGAGATGCGACTTCTCTCCGCAGGGCCAGAGAGCGAGCTAAGCGAACAGTGAGATTCTCGTCGTTGACTATTTATAATATTATTATAATGTTATACGTTCGACCATTTTGACACACTTTTTGCTTTTTGGACATTTTCTTCTAAGATTCTGAAGTTTCGCAGTAGTGTAAGTATTGACGTAAGTAAGTACGTATCAAAGATCTCAGGTAGTTGAAAGATCAGAAGATAATATAATTAGCAAATCTAACAAACATCTCATACAATACACCCCATACATAAGTAAACCATATTGAAAACAAACCATCTCAGAAAATTCTTCAAAGTTTTCAAAAATTTTTCTACTTATTTTTTGATATCGTGAAGAAGGCACAGTGTATGTAGAGTGTATTATAGATTGTTTTAGAAGAATTTTCAGCAAACATAGAATATAGTGATATCAAAATAGCCTCCCCTATGGGTAGATATTCTCGAAGGGACTAACATCAAAATATGTTTTTCATCAGGAACGCCAAGTCATCCAATGATACTGCAGACCATCTCACCGTTCAAAGAGCGATAATTTGTTTTTACTTGAAACCTTAGAATAGGCCTTTTAGAAGATTTTTTACAAGCTTTTTATTGAATACTGTAAGCCACGACAACAGGATCTTACAATCTTTTGTAAATGAGGGAAGCAAATTTGCTTTAGGTGTTTTTTTTTGTTTTACTGTTCCGATAGCGTATTTGGTAGTGACCCTGCCTTATGCATGAGCCAAAGGACGTGGATAAATATTCGTGTTATGAACAGTGTCTGGGTGTATTATACTAAAGTATTTAAGAATTATATTTGTAAATAGTCTGTTGTCCGATATCTATACAACAACGTGTAAAAAAAGAGCAATAATACTTAAGGGTTTGAACATACACCGTGTAAAGACTTCACTGCAAAAATATGAGCATCATCTAAGCAAAAGAAAAAAAAACAGCTGTTCCATACTAAATAGAAGATTAGACTAGGAGATTAGACTTGTTCTATTAGAGTCCTAAATTTTGTCGAGGTATTTGATTGCTTTATTAGTAGTATTGTATTATTTGATTGATTTGGTTACTTACCTACTTGTCAAATGTGTTTTACTTTGCTTGCCTCATATTTTGTGCTGTACATGTACTTATGCTCAGTTTATGTTTTAATTCTGAACTGTAGAAACTTTACTGATTTCTGTGTTATTTGTATTTGTTTTAACTTTAAGCCAAATGTAATTGTATGTTTCCCAAATAAATAAATAAAATAGCCGCACGTATGGAACAGCTGTTTTTTTTTTTTGCTCAGATGATGATCATATTTTGGCAATGAAGTCTCTACACGGTATATGTTCACACCCTTAAGTATTATATCTATCTATCTATCTATAAATTCTTAAATAATTTTGTTGAGGATCGACGCCTCTTTTTTGCTATTTATTTTTTTATTCTTATTTACTGATTTTGATATATTATTGTTTTGTTTATTATTGTCTTATTGTTAAGGTGTCTGCTAAACCTGTGAAAACCTTGGGAAATAAAATATAGTTCTTTTATCAGCTTTCCTCACCAGCAGATCCAAATACAGGCGAATCGCTACTACTTTAGTATATTACACCCAGACACTGAACAAACACAAGTGTTCATAATACCCTTACCCTTCGCTTTAAGCTACTTATTACAGAAGATGTTTTATGATTTTATTTATATAAAATACCTATGCTATCGATCGCCATAGCAATAGCGTTGGTACAGTTGTGTTTACAAATGCAGTGAGTTTGTATTTCGGTTTTACGGCCATATTTGTTTTCAATCGATTTTTCTTGTTTATAATAATCGATGAAAGCGACTCGAGTTTTGTTTAGGAACCAATCTTCTCGGTCGTTCGGAGTTTACGTTTAAAAAAATGTTATTTGAAAACATTGCGTTGCTTTCGATACGATAAAGTTGTTGATTTTTTTTGTTTTAGGGTTCGGTGTCAATATTTCATCTATCATAAAAACCAGGAACTAAAAAGTGTATAATAGTATTTTTATCACTTTATACACTTCAAATAACATTTTATAACAGTACACTCTAGAAAAGGTGTTACCAAAGTCGGCGCCCATTAAATTAACAAACTAATTGTGAGTACAGTATTGAAAGAGCTATCTTTTAACTCCTTACCGTTGAGGAGTTGACCTTCCATTATCAGCAGAGCCATAAAATTATTACAATCAGTCGTAAATCCAGTATTTACGACAGTTTTGAAAAAAGATACAAAAACATTACGTGTGCCTTTAAAATTTGAGGGCTCCCCTCAATTTTTCCAGGATCCCATCATCAGATCTTGATATCCTTATCATGGTACCAATCCGGAACGATCTACTTTCCAACCAAAAAATATTTAAATCGGTTCATAAATAGTGAAGTAATCGGTGAACAAACATATATATTATATATGTCGAATTGAGAACCTTGTTTTTTGAAGTCGCTTAAAAAGACGTCAAAAATACAGGCGATTAAAATTTTAAAGATGAATATCAACAATATCCATTAATCATAATATTATGCATTTGCCGTTTTTATAGTGATTTACTTACATTAAAAAAAGTAAGTAATGGAAAATACAACTATTTTCCATAAAAAAAAAATAATAATTTGTTAAGTAACTATTAATGCTACTAGGTACTCCATAATTAACGGTGTTTTAATGGTCCACGTTTAGAAACGTGTAGGATAGTTTTTCAGAAAGAAAAAAAAGGGTCATTATCAAAAAAATTTTTGCATCACAAATTCAATAATATCTGATCTCTATTTCATATATACCTTAAAATCTAGTCTCGAATCAAAATAAAATTAAAAGTATGATGACTTTTTGCTTAAAAAAGGAGTTATACATCTAATTGTCTAGAAAAAAAAACCGGCCAAGTGCGAGTCTAACTCGCGCACCGAGGGTTCCGCCGTACAAACGTAGGAAGTTTGATTTTTTCACAGTTTAAAGGTATGTCCACGAAGTGTCGGAGAGCCGCTTACATTGGTACGATCATGTCCTCAAGATCGTACCAATGTAAGCGGCTCTCATCTAGGAAGTATAAGATTAATCATCATCATCATTTTAGCCAATAGACGCCCACTGCTAGACATAGGTCTTCCCCAATGTTCTCTACACAGATCGGTCCTGTGCCCCCCGCAACCTATAGATTCCCGCGACCTTCACCAGATCGTCGGTCCACTTTGTGGGGGGCCTGGCACGGCTACAACTTCCTGTACGTGGCCTCCACTCGAGGACCTTTCCGCCTCAACGGCCGTCTGTTCCCCTCGCAATGTAGGCCTCGCCTTTGGGCTGAGTGTGTGTGACCTTATTTCTCCTGCGGATCTCATCATTTCTGATACGATCACGCTAGGAGACTCCGAGCATAGCCTTTTCCATATGTATAAGATTACATAACAATAATTATCTTACAAGCAGAAAGCAGGCCTATAAATAACGAGCGAAAACACAAACATTAAACTTGTCATATTTTATTCATAATAACGATAGGGATCGAGATAAAATTTTAAATGTTGATAGTTATAATGTTGTTTATTTTTCATCGGTTGCTTGTTTATTTCATCTTAAGCTCCACTGATAATGACTCTACATAGGTGGCAATGGTATAACCCATTTATTCAATTCCAATTCAATTCAAATAGCTTATTGCGTTACATGTGGTATTACAGGGATAATAAATATAATAATAATACAGCACATGCACCCTCACTCTTACCGAGGTGTCGTAAAAGGCGACTAAGGTAAAGCTGCTGGCATGATCATCAGCACCCAGAGAAGGAAAACTCTGCATTTATATCAAAACCCTCGCCAACCCGTCTGCCAAGCGTGGTGAGTATGGCAATTACCCCTCACGTGATTGAGGGAGGCCCGTGCCCCAGCAGTGGGGACTTAAATGGGTTGATGATGATGATGATGTACCCGTGCGAAGCCGGGGCGGGCCGCTAGTTTTTAATATAATGCCATATTCCTTAATAAAATATTAAGGACACAGTATGACATACACAATATTCAGTATCGGTAAGCTAATCGTCAAAGTAAAAAAGAATGCATTTAATTATAAGTACATAAAACACAAGTAGCTACAACCTGTGCGGATAAAGAATGGGATCAGAAATGGCGGCGCATCTATTCACTTCTCGCTCGCACACTATTTGCGTCTATATTCGCACTCGTGGGGTGCGAGTATAGACGCAAATAGTGTGCGAGCGAGAAGTGAATGGATGCGCCGCCATTTCTGATCCCATTCTTTATCCGCACAGGTAGTATATTACCTATTTACGGATGTATGTAGCATAATTAACAAACATTTGTTTTTGTTTCAGAGACCAATGGTGCAGTTACCTTTACTGGTAAGTTATATCACTTATAGTTTTTAGATTTTCGCGTTGCATTATAACTATAATTAATTAAGACGGGGGAAGATATGAAATTTATTTAGTGAATACAACATTACCTATGTACTTACATATTTTGCTTGACGTTTCGGCTACGTTACAGCGGCCTTTTTTTTTTTTTTTTTTAGATAGGTAAGCGTTTGACGATATTTCACCTGATGGTAAGTGATAATATGGTCTAAGATGTAGCACGATTACCTAGAAGATACCTATTCACTCGCGCTTTGAAAACCCCCAAATTGTAGCCACTAGGGAACACCTCTTCAGGCAACTGATTCCACTGTTTCGCAGTACGAATAAGAAAACAGGATTCAAACCTCTTTGTGCGGACTTTTGGTATTTCTACCATGTACCGGTGTCGATTGAGGGTCTGCCTGGTGGAGTAGTGGAAGAACGGAGATGCTCCAATGGCATTGTACAGTTCCGTGGCGCACTCTCCAAAATGTATCCGATAGAAGACCGATAAGCTTGCTACCTTCCGTCGGTGTTCAAGGCTTTGTAGCCTCTTACCCACAAGCTCGTCGTCGCCAATTAGCCTCTTGGCCCTTCTCTCAATACTCAATAATGGCCTTGGTCACAAGCGGACTCTAAAGAAGATCTAAAGTAGAAGTGGATGTCCATTTGCGGCGGCAATTACTTACAATCAGGGAATACGTCTACTCGTCAGCCATCTATCACATAAATAAAAAAATCTGCGAAAAAAAAAACCGCCTTCAAAAACCACGAACTAAAAAGTGTAAAATAATATTTTTATCACTTTATACACTTCAAATAGGTAACATTTTATAACAGTACACTCGAGAAAAGGTTAAGGCGGTTTTTTTCTCAAATTTTTTTTAAGCTTTTTAGTGTCTCATCTCATTTTTTTTTTAAAAAGACCTTTTTAAAATTTGAGGGTTCTCATTTTTTTAGCATTATTTCATTCATAAATTAATGTATGAAATATTCTTGTAGTTTGAACTCAGATCATGTAAGATTTTAATGATGGGACAGATCAAAATTTTAAACTTTTGCATATATATATATTTTATCTTAATCCAACATCGATCTTAAGGTGACGGGTAGGGCACGCCAATCGATTTTAATTTTTAGCTGCTAAACCTAATCTATTTTAAACAATTTCGGGGTTACAACCTCTCGGCAAACACATATACTATTTATTAAGTAATCATGCACAAATGTTGAGTCCGTTTTTGTACGCGAAAAATTGTTTCACGCCAAAAGTGGCCGCTTTTGGCGTACGCGTTGGACCCAACATTTTTGCATGGTTATTTAATAAATAGCATAAGTGTTTGCCGAGAGGTTGTAACCCTCGAATTGTTTAAAAGATCCGGTTTAGTAGCTAACAACTTAAATCGATTGATGTCGCTAGTTAGGGCTACCCGTCGCCTTAATAGGGTACTATATCAGAACAGAAGATAACTGTTCTATAATATGTAATTGCGTAATTACATCTTGCAAATAACATTTAAATTACTTCTCTTGAGTAGAGACATAAAATAAATCTTTTGGAAGTCATTATCAAAATTTGCTCAACAAACAATCTTTATTCGCGGAACTAAATATCGGAAGGTCATCTCATCATGATAAAATGACTCACAGTGTTTTGTGAGTCACTTGGTCCGAATGCAGACTGTTAGCTGACATTTTAAAAATGTTTTAAAATATTTTGTTATAATAATTCTCACAACATCTCATATGTTGACCTGATTCCGTACTAAGTAGCTTAAGCACTTGTGTTACATATATCAGACAACTGAGGAACACAAATGTATACTTAAATACATATATTACACCCAGACACCGAACAAACACAAGTGTTCATCGCACGAATGTTTGTACAGGGTGGGGATCGAACCCACGACCTTTGGCGTAAGAGGCAGTGTACACAGTTCTATCAAATACGTCATCGGACCAGTTAAACTTAGTGATAGGTATACATAGACATAGAAACTTCATTCCAAATAGGTACCAGACATCTTAAAATCACTCAATTCTATTTAGCATAAGCAGATAGATACATTTCCAGACTTTTTTTGGCAGACGAGCAGACGGATCACCTGATGGTCAGCGATTGCCACCGCCCATGGACACTCGCGACACCTGTGGAGTCACAAGTGCGCTACCAACCTTTCCCCGGATTGGGCCACCGGTACCCTCACTCACGCAGCGAAACACAGCACAGTGCTGCTTCACGCCGGTTTGGTATCCCTCCAGTCGAGCCGACCCATTCATGCCGAAGCGTGGCAGTTATTTGTTCTTGTTTAACTATCTCTTTCCAATGTTTTACTGTGCAATATCTATTTAACGTTATGTGTCCTATCTCTGTAATTCTCATGTGTCTTCAAAAAATGTTTACTTACTTACATGTATCTTTTTATATGGTTATTTTTAATTCAGTGGCCTTTATTTTCCCTTTCAAAGAGCAAAACAGTAACTTAGTATGAACTCTAAACCCCTTTTGTTCCTCTTGCACTTTCAATATCTCCTTTGTAGAACGTAATGCCAAGGTCAAACAGCTCCTGACCCTTGCCCTCTCTTGAGGCAAAGTTTCCAGCCATTAATCCTCAAACCCTCGTTTGCTCAGCATCTTACTGTCATAGTGTCAAGTACCATTGGCTGGATAATGAGGGATTTTTAAATGAATTTATATCGATATAAGCGCTTAAACGCACTCGAATAACTAAGCTCAGAAAAACCTCTCGTTCAAAGCCTAATTTAAAAAATGAAATGTTACATTTTCCGCTAGACGAATTCGACCTCCTTCCTTTGACATTAGATAGATTAGATACCCTCTTATTCCAAAACGTGGTTTAAAATAACAAGTGGGATTAATACTGGGAATAACTGAAGAACTAGAATAAACATTATTACAAAACTCAACTATAATACTTAAGTTAAACCACCCGGAATCCTAGTTTAAAATGAGTACTAAAATAATAACCTCAAAATATCGATTCAGTAATATTAACCTCAAAATATCGACGCCGTGTGGTCCCCGGCAGAGTAGAATAGGCCACCCTTACCGAGGTGTCCTAAAAGGCGACTAAGGTAAAGCTGCTGGCATGATCATCAGCACCCAGAGAAGAAAACTCTGCATTTAATACCAAAACCCTCGCCAACCAGTCTGCCAAGCGTGGTGAGTATGGCAATTACCCCTCGTGTGATTGAGGGATGCCCGTGCCCCAGCAGTGGGGACTTAAATGGGCTGACGATGATGATCGATTCAGTAACCATGACAGCTTATCCCTGTGACAGTTCATTCCGTTTCACACTTATTGTTGATTAAAAGAATCTAACCCGGTTTGATAAATAGTTTTTTAGATTTTCGCGTTGCATTATAACTGTAATGTATCAAGACGGGAATTAACACGATATTTATTATGTGATATAATTTTGTGTACTCACATATTTGGCTCGACGTTTCGGCTACGTTACAGCAGTCCGCTAGTGACCACGGCTGCTGTAACGTAGCCGAAACGTCGAGCAAAATATGTGAGTACACAAAGTGCGTACTTGGTCCATGATTCAGTATTCGGGGAGTCTGGTAATTACAATGAAGCGACTGCCTTTCATTTCACTTCATTTTATCATCATCATCATCAGCATATCGCAGTCCACTGCTGGACGTAGGCCTCTCCAATTGTTCGCCACTGTGATCTATCCATGGCTTCTCGCATCCAGCTCTTGCCAGCCATCCTGCGCAGATCGTCCCCCCACCTAGCCAAAGGGCGCCCTACATTACGTTTGCCAAGACGCGGTCTCCACTCTAGAACTCGTTTACCCCATCGGTTGTCGGTTCTGTGGCTAATATGGCCCACTGCCACAACAGATTTTACACAACACATTTTATAAAAATGTTCAATTAAGAGAATATCTACTCAACTTTTTTTTGGTGGCAGACGCGCAGACAGATTACCTACTGATTGGAAGCGCAATTCATGAACATCCAGCATCAAGAGTCAAAAGTGCGGTACCATGTTTCAACTTTAGCACATCACTGATACGCAAACTACACAGTTAGCAAAACTCAAATAGCAATAAATAGGATCACCAAAGACATATCAATCACATAAAAAGATTTCCGAACGGCAAGCAATTCTAAAACTGGGGAAATACCAATAAAAGTGTTTTTCTGCCGGCAATAAAACAGTCGTCGAGTCAGATATTTGGCAAAGTCATGGCTGTTTAATAGGCAGGTATAAAGGGTTTATTGTTTTAGGGTAGCTATAGACAAATAACCCAACACGTGGGTAAAGTAAAGTCTAAGCCTGTATACCTTTATTTTTTTATCATTTACATCCCGAAAACCTCATAATAGGTATCTTTAATAAAGTCCATTTACCACGTTAGATAATTTGACAAGTTTGACGACCCGTTTGGAACAGTGGTAGTGAACGCTGCCTTTGGTCCAAGGGTTGCGGGTTCGATCCCCGCACAATACAAACATTTGTGTGCATGAACATGTTTGTTTGTATTGGTCTGGGTGTTTCCTATGTCTTATAAGTATGTATTTACAAAAGAAAAGTATTAATGTATATATTTGTAATCCCACTGTTGATTCTGATATCCGTAACACAGGTGCTTGAGCTACTTATCTCGGAGTTAGATCAATGTATGTGATGTTGTGAAATATTTATTTATTTATTTATTATTAATAGATCAATAATACAGGATGTATCTGTGAACATTTACATCCATTTAACCACGTGTTCTACTAACCATTATGAACAAAAGTTCCATCATTTTTGGAAATTCGCATGAAAAAAATTCAATTTTAAATACAAAGTCGGTCACGTGACTTGGTCATTTTATATGAGGAGTCGAAAAAATTTTCGATGAATTTCGAAAAATCGTTGAACAAATTTTGTTCTTGGTAGAACACGTGGTTAAAGGGATGTAAATGTTCACAGATACACAATGTATAAGCGATGACTGCCTCGGTGGCGTAGTGGGTCGCACTCAAAAGCGACAGCTGCGCAAGAGGTCCCGGGTTCGATCCCCGGGTCGGGTCAAAAATGTGTACGTATCTAAGGTTTCGGTAAGAAATTCTTAGTATCAGCTCGGAGTCTGGAAGTTGGCGGTCTTGTGCCCCCGTGTCTCGGAAGGCACGTTAAGCCGTTGTTTCTGACCCATCGGTATATAATGGTAAGGAAATAGAACTTGTGTTTGCGCACACACTTGAGCAGTATAATATATAATACGTACGTAGCTGATCGTTGAGATTGCCCGCCGTAGCCGTAATCAGTTGGAAGATTATAAACGAAAAAAAAATTCAACTGTTCCATACAAAATTGAATATTTATTCACCCGGCAACTCTGGTCGAGCCGGCCCATTCATGCCAAAGCGTGGCTCTCCCACGGTCCTCTGACTTTCGCAACCTTTTAACAGGTGAACCAGACTAACTCAATTAAGGTTACATGTTTCAGAAACTAACCGAAAAGTGCAGGTTTTCTCACTGTGTTTTCCATGACTCTTACAGAAAACTGGCGTGTGTTTCACTGCGTGAGTGAGGGTACCGGAGGCCCAATCCGGAGGAAGGGAGGTTTATAGGTAGGCAGCGCACTTGTGACTCCACTGGTGTCGCGGGTGTCCATGGCTGTCAATCGCTTACCATCAGGTGATCCGTCTGCTCGTCTGCCACCTATTACATAAAAAAGCGTACCCCAGGTTTTAAAGCGACAAGTTAGGACGCAATTGTTACTTTGAATAATCTTAAATAGACAGTGAGTTATAATAGTTCGAAGTACTAAGTAGGTAATAAAAGTTCAATGTACATAGTCTAGGTACTTACTTGATCCTAGATTAAACTAAAAATACTTATTAATTAATTCTGTAACACAATTCCCTTGTCTCCCAATGCATTCACTGAGCTTGATATTCCGCATTCAAACCCACCCCTCCCCCTCTCCCCCTTCTATATAACCTGAAAACCTACTACTCTTGCTTCAGCACTATCAGGTTTGTCACACGGATTTGAACTTTAAAGCTAAGAGTGTAAGGTTTAGTTGTAATGAGTTTATTGTTGAGCGGGGACTAAAGGTTTATTGCTATTTCTCCGCCATTAACGGGAATAGTTTAGGAGATGTGGAACTTATATTAATCTTCGAAAATAAATGTTTTTGTCAGAGACAAGCTTCGTCATGACAACCTTCAAGAAAAGAGCGTACTCCCTTTTAATAAGGCCGGCAGCGCACCTGTGACTGCTCTGACGTGGCAGATGGGCGGCGGTAATCGCTCACCATCAGGTGATACGTCTGCTTGTCTGCCCCCTACCACTCGGAGTAGCACGGCCCACAGAAACAGGCGAGAAGTAGGGCCTGCGCTGTGTTTCACTGATTTTGACCAGTGAGAGTCCGGAGGCCTAATGTGGGGCTTTAAAGGTTTGCAGTGCACCTGTGATTCTACCATGAGGTAGTCCAACCGACTGCTCGTTTGCCACTTCTGCCACCAATAATGTTAATCGTTCCTGTAGATACTAACATATATCATACAGGGTGTATCTGTGGACATTTACATGCCTTTAACCACGTGTTCTACGAATCTTTCTGAGCAACATTTGTTCTACGACTTTTCGAAATTAGTCGAAAAATTTTTCGACTCCCCATACAAAATATGTATAACTGCTTCGGTGGCGCAATGGTTAGTGGGTCGCACTTTAAAGCGACGGTTGCACAAGAGGTCCCGAACTCAATCCCCGGGTCGGGCCTGTGGCAGTCCGGAGTCTGGTAGTTGGCGGTCTTGTACCCCCGTGCCTCGGAAAGCTCGTTAAACCGTTGGACCTGCGCCTAACCCCTCTTCGGTCGTGTCACACTAGGTGTCCCATCGAAATAAGAGGGTACGGGAATAGAGAGTGCACTTGTGTCTGCGCAAATACTTGTGCACTATAATATGTCCTGCGTCGCTGAGATTGGCCGCCATGACCGAAATATTGGTTTGGAGGACATTATTATTATATGAGAAGTTGAATTTTTTTTATGCGAATTTCCAAAAGTCATAGGACAAATGTTGTTCAGAATGGTTGATAGAACACGTGGTTAAAGGGATGTAAGTAAATCGACACTTAAAAGTTCTCTAAACTGTTTAATTCTAATTATTCTAAGTTTTCTTACTGTAGGTAATTATAGATACTACGTAGGTTTTGTATGTTTTGGCGATTAAAAAGACTAACTGGCGAGCTCCTTGCCAGATCTTCTCGTCACAATCAACTTTCCGATTCCGGTGGTAGAATCACATTAAATATGTTTATTCATTTCTTGATTTATTTTATGTATCGACATATATGTGTAATTACATGTATATTATACTTACAAATAAATAGTTATAATTTTTCATGTATGACGATTTGAAAGTACTGTATGTATACAAGCCTGTGCAAAGGTATTTTTAATTGAATTGAATTGAAATGTGTGGGTGTATATGTGTGTGTGGTGGCGGACGGGAAAGATGAGCGGAAGAACGCCTAGAGGCAGAAGCCCCATGCGCTGGTTCGATCATATTAGCTCGATCTTAAACACCACAGTCTGTTATGCGATCTACGCTACCGAGGATAGAGTGAGCTGGCGGAAAGTCCAGGAGAAAATTACTCATAGAGACCACGATTCTCAGCACTGAGGACAAACGACGCAAGGAGGAGGACGATGTTTTACTATAAATTTCTATTTTTTTATATCTTTTGAATCTTTTGCATAAATAGTGTACGTAGTAGGTTTGTTTTTTTTTGTACAGAAAATCCGATCGTTTTGTATACTGCCTGTCAGCAAATGCGGTATTTCTTTTGATGTTAGCAGTTATTTGTTTTGTCCTCTTTTGGTGTAAGGTTCCGTCGTAGGTAAGAGTTTTGTGTTTTTTTTAATATACAATTACACAAGAACATAGAGTTTCGTCACGAACAAGCGTGAGTGAGGGTACCGGTGGCCCGGGGGAAAGGGGGGTTTAATGGTTGGTAGCACACTTGTGACTCCACTGATGTTGCAGGTGTCCATGGGTGGCGGCAATCGCTTACCACCAGGTGATCTGTCTGCTCGTCCTCCACCTATCACATTAAAAATAGCCCCGGAACATAAAGTCCGTGAAAAGGGCTACCAAGTAGATGAAAATGAAGTACTTAAGAAGTTCTTTTATGCGAATGTCATGTTGATAGAGTGTACAGCGTCGAAGGCAGTGACGTCACATCTTGGCGTTTTCGCGCGAACATTGAAATGTCAATTTTTTATTTGCATTTAAACAATTTATGTGTGCATATTTAATTTTTTTAAATCCTTAAATGCTTAAGATAAGACTAAAATAAAAAATAATGCAAGTTCCCTATTAATATTGAACCGAACGTGTTTAACATTAAGATGAGAATTGAATGAAGACATTTCCAGATTTGTCCTGTATACATCTGTAATCCAGACGAGACTAAATTATTTAGCTATCTGCATTGAAACTATGGAAACCAGTAATCAAACTTCTTAAATAATTCAGGCATTACGAAACGTAGGCCATTTTGCGGAATTGCCTAGAAATACTGCCTTCATTCCACCCATTTATGGAAAGAAAATATTTAATGCTTTGTTTGTCCTAGGACGGCTAGATATTTTATGTAAAAAAATGGTTTATCTGAGCTATTTACCTCCACTCAATTTTTATTGTGAAGTGGTTACCCATTTATGAATACAAGAAAAGGTTAAGCCACTAAAAAGGTTTATATTAAAAGGCCAAAATAGCACGAAGGTCATAAAACGAGCCGTAAAAGAAAAAGTATTCACCATTTTTATTCTTGAAATGATATTTTTAATCTGTACCGCGTCTCCTGTGGCGGGGGTAGGCGGCCGCTCAAAAGCGAGGCTGGGCGTCGCTGAACAGTGGGCGGGGACACGCCCACCCGCTCATCATGCCTCCTTTATTATTAAACCTCATAGTTCAACTCTTAATTAATATTTTTTTAAAAGCCAACGCCATTTTGCCTTTTTTTGTTTTGTAAGTTTCCGCGCGCGATCGATAAGGCGCTTCGATTTAAATGTGGAACGACGCGTAAGCCTAATTTTGAAAATGGAGGTTACCGGAGGCCCAATAGGGGGGAAGGGGAAAAGGTTGGCAGCGCACTTGTGACTCCACTGGTGTTGCGGGTGTCCATGGGCGGCGGAATTGCTTACCATCAGGTGATCCGTCTGCTCGTCTGCCACATATCATATAAAAAAAAATTGGAATGTTACATTTTCCGCTAAAAATTTTCGACTTCTTTTCTTTGATCTTTAATACTACCATATTGTCTATTTAAAAAATAAAACAAATTATATATAATTCGACCATGGAACGCATTATTTTTTTGAAATTGAAAGAAAGGAATAAAAAAAAAATTTGCATTCTCCAATGTTTTGTTTCGAACACAATAATAAATTTACTGTATCTGTTATTTCAATAACAGATGCAATTAATGTTCAAATTCAATTTAAACCTCTTTTTGTTTCGATCGAACACCGTAAAAGTGGCCTGTTTCCTTTCAAAGATCAGGGACAATTTGTCTAAAAGCAGACTGTAATTCTAATTTTTTCCGACTAGATGACTAGTGTAAGTAGAATCGATAGGTGTTAAATCATCGCCCAATAAAAATGTCAATGGCCTACTGTTCTTCAGCCACATTCACACCGTTCCGGCGGACTAAAATTTACATGAAAAACCGGCCAAGTGCGAGTCGGGCTCGCGCACAAAGGGTTCCGTAGCAGCAAAGTCCAAAATTACAGTTAAATCAACCTATCTCAAAAACTATAAGAGATACTTTGATCAAACCAAAAATCGTTGAAAGAGTTAATTAGCATGCATCACCTCTATTTTTTTTAGAATTTTATACCCCGTAGTTATAAAAATAGAGGGGGGGGACATACTTTTTACGACTTTGAGAGCTGATATCTCAAAAACCGTTCACTTTAAGAAAAATGTTTTTTAGAAAACTTTATATCATTTTAAAAGACCTTTCCATTGATACCCCACACGGGTATGTACATTGAAAAAAAAAATTTCATCCCTCAGTTACATGTATGGGGGGCCCCACCCCCAATTCTTTTTTTTACTATTTAGTGTCATATTTTTGTAGCGGTTCATACAACACATATTCCCATCAAATTTCATCACTGTAGTACTTATAGTTTCCGAGTAAATCGGCTGTGACAGACGGACAGACGGACAGACGGACAGACGGACAGACGGACATGACGAAACTATAAGGGTTCCGTTTTTGCCATTTTGGCTACGGAACCCTAAAAAATGGCGAAGCAAACCGAGATTAAATTGAATTTTCTTCTCATTCAAAGAGCTCTATTTTATAATGAGTTAAGTAACTGATCCATGTGAGTAATAAAAATCGGGAAAGCCATTAGATAAAGAAACTCACTCGTGTACTTATTAAAGGGTCTCATTTTACTTAATTAAAATTATCACTAAGTAGGTAATTACAGTGACGTCATGACACAGTTTTTTTTAACGTGGGTAGGTACAGCTCTATCTATCGAGAGGAAATAGTTTTTTCTTTTCCTTTTATTTTTAAACAAAGTTGCGGTGTTTGGTAAAATAAGTGAGACTTTAATAATTGTTAGATGTTTATTTCCATTATCTTCTTCGTGATCAGGTCAGACTTTAGTGATGTAAATTATGACATTTGTCAAAGAACGAAAAGGTTCGTCAGTTTTCAAATTGATTCGTTTGATATGCTATGAGCACTGTTGCACAGAAAATTATGCTTAACTGTTAGATCAGAAAGTTCAGATTTGTTTGTATCAACATTGATTCCTTTTGATGTAAAGAAAATTTAAAGAAGGTTGGCATATCTTTATAAAATGGTATGTTGGTATAACTGATTCTTCTCGTGCAACCGAAAATTTACCTTAAGGTGACGGGTAGGGCACACTAGCGACGCCAATCGATTTAAATGTTGGGTCCGTGCACAAACGCGAAAAATGGATTCACGCTAAAAGTGGCCGCTTTTGGCGGTAATCAATTTTGTGCGTACAAAAACGGACCCAACGTTTGTGCATGGTTATTTAATAAATAGTATAAGTGTTTGCCAAGAGGTTGTAACCCCGAAATTGTTTATAATAGATCCGGTTTAGTAGGTAAAAATTGAAATCGTTTGGCGTCTCTAGTGTGTCCTACCCGTCACCTTAAGGTGACGAACCTTTTTCTTCTCTTTACCGTACAGAAGAGTTTTGGTGGTCTCAGCAATTTAACTTGAAAAAACGTTATGTTGGCAATAACATCATCATCTCATGATGCTTACCCCGGTTGCCACCAATTGCCATTGTTTCGGAGCCCGTGTTTCTTTTGGACCATGGTCCAGGATTTGAGAAGTCTGGTGCCGTCTGAATTTCGCAACCCTAAAACAGTAGAAAGAAGCCATCTGGACCATGATCGTAAAGTTCTGGCGAATATGAATGCAAAATTCACAGGCTTGCGACGTTTCGCCCCCGCTTCGGTGCAAATAAGGACGCGCGCATGCGCGAACCGCTCATATTGGATTATAATTGAAATAAATCCAGCTCAAACTCCCCACAGACTTTCAGAAAACTGATTACGTTCTTATCTTCCTTACCACTCGACTATCATGTTACGACATCCGTGACTCATTCTGTTACAAGAGATACATTGGCGATTGACGAACTTTTTGGCGCCATTTTTAAATTTCGAATCGAATTTCTTTTTCTATAATGGCTGACTTTTTAAAACTATAACTTGTAAACAAAGAGGTTTTAGTTAGCCAAAGGAAATAAAGTCACAATGCCTTTGGGTAGAGGATTTTGCGTCGAGGTTGCGTCAAAAAATAAACATTTTGCATCGTCAATAACATTCCGCACGGCGCGTAGTACGCATGCGTACAACGCCGTCGCACAGACGCGTTCCCTGTCAAAAATATGCAAATTAATCTATAAAAAAGCTGATTTAGTGACGCCACTACTTATCAATCATAGTTTGCAAGTCTAACATCTGTTTACTATCACGTAAATCATGTCCCAATTGAGTTTTGTAAGTTAAAAGTTGCAAAACGCAGTCTCTCGTCGTCCCTGTCTGTTGCTACGGCGCATGCTCCGCTGTAATGTTTATATTATTTGTATTTGAGCTGTGTATCACGTAAACTATAACTACCACAGCCGTAGCGCCAATACTGAGGGCCGGCGTCCGCCCCTCCCTCCTCGGTAGTTAAATATTTCTTGCTTATTTCGCCCAAGCATTGTTGTTCTCGCGGCCGAGAGCGCTGTTGTGTATTGTTTAGACGCGAGCAATCCATGCAAATATATTTTAATATAAATAAAATAAATACTCCTTCGATTCGAATACGGTTTTGAACATTTCTCGCGCGGTTTTAGAGACTTTTTGGACGCGATGCAACGAGTTGCAACTGTGTAAATAATTTGCATTCGAACTGCAGATGCATCGGAACTGATGAGTGGTAGTTTTCGTCGCTGTAAAGAGTTGCGTTTTTGTTTTGTTGTTTAATTGTTATTGTTTTATGTTGTTTTGTGATTGTTTTTTATTGGTTTTGTTGTTGTGAACCTATTAGTGAAGGTTTTTCGGATTTTGGAGGACGAACGTTCCAGTTTTAGACGTGAGTCGATTTGGTTTTTATTTTACAAAATATTTTTTGTTTTGTTTTTGTTTCGAATTTTAGTTTATAAAAAAATATCAAATAAATAAAAAAACGTGTTGGTTTTATAAATGGGATCACGTAAGTAGACACAACTTTCTAAATTTAGTGTCAGAATATTTAAAAAGAAAAGTAATATGCAATAAACAAATTTTTCAAAAGACAAGAAAGAATCATTTAAACATTCAAATTAACCTTTTTGGTGACAACAACTAGCTGGCAGTAAAGAAAAAGAGCAGTGAAAAGAAAATCGTAGCACTCCCCGTAGCCGCGTAGCTCTCGTAGCACGAAAAAGTTTGAATTCGAACGTGGAACTTATAAGCACGTGGTCTGTCGCTGATGTGCGCCGCGTGGCGACCAATCAGAGCGTCGCTCATGAGCGGCGGGCCAATCGCAGCGGACCGCTTTAGAGCGCCAGTTTTGACAGCTGATGAGAGACGGAGCTTTCCCGCAGATTTCTGTTCGATTTTCGGAAAGTTTTGGAGGTTCGTTGCGCGTTCTTTTAACGATTTTCGCTCAAGTTTTTTCAATAGCATTACTTTTGGATAAAATATAGAGATCAGTTTTTCAAGTTTTTTTTGTATCATAAAGAACGATTGCAATAGATATACGCATTTTGAATAATTTATCAATCCTATCCATATACGAGCATGTACCTTATACTATCTGTGAAATGTAGGTCATTTCATAATAATGGAATAATTCCAAAGACAAAGAATTAGTAGGTACATAAATTATGTTATATCTAATAAATAAGATCTAGAATCTTATCTCATTCAATATAAAAATGACACATAAGTAATTAAAGTGATTTAAAAAAAAATCCCTCTGATTTATTGTGGGGGGCACTGGCGCCCCGTAACACAGGTTTATCAAACCTACAGAACGCGCAAGTCTCTCACAATAATATATATCTATTATCCATGCTCAGTAACTTAACTGATATCACGATTTATTTTAAGCCAAATGTTTTGAAGAGAGATTTTTGTTTTTTTGGTTTTTGAATAGTGCAAATCAGCCAGTTCAAATAATTTATATCCTACATATGACTGTATTTTAAGTATTATATTTATTAATTCCTTTGTTGTCTAATATCCTTCATCAAGTGTTTAAGCTACTTAGACGGCATGAAGTCAATTACGAAGAACTAGTTGTACAAATTTATTTCTTCCCTTACTCCGATGGCTCAGCGACCATTCAAAATAAAACATAATGATAAAGATTTATTTATTAGCAACAGAACACAACAAACAGGACACATTCTGTAGCCAACAACGCCCAACCTCAGCACTTGCTGCAGTAGCCGAAGCCGCTAATGGGTGTGTAGACTAAGGTCGTAAGGCCTAAAGTCCTTTTTAAAGAAAAAACAATTGATTGTCTATTACAGTCTGCTGTGTGAACCTTAGGAGGCTAGGTATAATAAGTTACAAAACAGACGAGTCTCTTATACGTTACAAAAAAACATTTAACAGCCTGTATCCACCAGTGGATGTTGGCCTCGTCCTACTGTCATCATCATCATCATCAGCCCATTTAAGTCCCCACTGCTGGGGCACGGGCCTCCCTCAATCACATGAGGGATAATTTCCATACTCACCACGCTTGGCAGACGGGTTGGCGAGGGTTTTGATATAAATGCAGAGTTTTCCTTCTCTGGGTGCTGATGATCATGCCAGCAGCTTTACCTTAGTCGCCTTTTACGACACCTCGTTAAGAGTGAGGGTGGCCTATTCTACTCTGCCGGGGACCACACGGCCAACTGTGCCAATGATTATTATCCCAAGCTTCCTATCTAGGAGTCCCGACCTGAATACTGTAATATGGTCCAAGCCTCCCCGGGTTCCGAAGCAACAGTTTTGGATGCAACTGGACTCGCTAAGTTTATGCTTTAAGCTTTCATGTCAGCAGTCCTTAGGTCAGTAGCCCAAAGAATGGAGGCATCCTACACTAGGCTTAGCCTAACCGTGTACGGGAGACCATGGCATCATTAAATGATAAAAGTATTCGATATAGTCGAAAAATTAACTAGTTGAAGTGTCAGCCAACGCAACTACAATAATCTAATAATATATAATAATAAATCTTTTTTTTTAATTTTATTGCACTACTCAAAGATATCTTGCCAATGTCAAGTAACTTATTGAGAATAAGTGGGTAGTCAACAGTCGATGTCAGTCAAAGTCACAGTCACTCAATAAAACGCCGGTGTTTTACGTTTTATCGACCTACCGATTCTGCCGATACCACTCTAAACACTATCGCTGGTTTGAAGACTCTATTAGGTCCAAGCAAGTTGTCCGTGCCAACTTACTCGACAGTATGTCGAGCAATGTGATACGATTCAACGATTCTTATTGTAAATATTTTATTCAGCGAAGCATACACAGTTACATACAGACAGACATAAGACAAATTCAGTAGGTAGATATAACATTAACAAACAATATATTTAACTATAGGTAAACACTAGGGTATGATCGCTGAAAAGGCACATACTCAGCATGTGTCGGGATGTCGCAGACGCCCCGACGCTGGTCTTCCGCAGGTGCCTAGGGTGGGAGAGCGCAACTGCGCGCAAAAGTTGTATGGCTTTACAGATTCCAAAAGTGTAGAATATAATATATAATGTTCACTAATAACCACTAGACACTAATTTAAAACCTTTGAACTGCATCAGCCCACGCGGAGTGTTAGAATCGTATCGCCAGAATCCGTCATCATCATCGCTTTGGAGCCCGAGGGCCGCTTTCCTGCTTAGACTCCTCCACTTCGCACGGTCTTGTGCATCCACAGTGGTCAGTTTATTGGCACGCCATCCTTTACAATGTTGTGCCTGTCAGCACAACTCCAGTATGACCGACAATCTTCGTAGCGCTGTTCGTATTGTATGTACAGTCACGAGCTTTAATTTGGGACCAACCCTAGGTTGAATGTCGAAGCAAACTTTCGCTGTTAAGAGCTAGTATTTTAACTTGTCAAAGCCATAATATTTACCATCGACAACTTTATTTTTCTAGGGGTAACCGTAGAAAACGCCAACTTAAGCGAGGGCATACGATCATTACCGATTTGTTTCGAGTAATTTGTGAAAATGTAACAATAAATTATTGTCTTGACTGACACTGACACCAGTGACACAACATATGTTCGTAATTAGAAAACCGTAACGATCGCTTTTTACAAAGAGGTTATCGTTTCAAGGGTCGATTAGATAAGATATTTTGTCTTAACTTTAAATTCAACATTATTGTACTAAAGTTTCGACCTTTTATATGAATTATCTTTGACCACAATCTCACCTGATGGAAAGTGACAATGAGGTCTAGGATGTAACGCGTTCGCCTATAAGATGCCTGTTCACTCTTGTCTCAAAGACCTTATTGCATTATGAATGTTCTAACGACTTTTAACGGAAATGCGTCCCAAATTAAAGCTCGTGACTGTACGTTACCAGCAAGATAGTATGGTGAAATTTACGATAACTGAGGGGCTAGCACAAACTTTTCAAAAGATACTTATGCGTATACCTACGTATTGTTATTAATAGTGTACTAACACTTGGGTAACTCTAACAAACCGTAGACCGTATCCAGCGAAGGGCAGTCAGAATTATCGACGACCAGGCTTTCTCTGACACGCTTGATCCTTTGTCATTGCGTAGAGATGTAGCATCGCTATGTGTCTTCTATCGCATCTACAATGGGGAGTGTTCCGAGGAGCTGTTCGTCCTTATTCCAACTGCAAGTATTTACCATCATACATCACGCCAGAACTCCAAATTTCACCCACATCACTTGGATGGATTTTACTCCACCACAGTGCGCTTCTTACGCCACTTCCTACCGCGCGTAGTAAAACCATGGAATCAGTTACTAACGATGGTGTTTCCGAGCAGATACGACCTGGTGATCTTCAAGAAAAGAGCATATTCCTCCCTTAAGAACCGGCCAAGCATCTGTGATGCCCCGTGTGTCGCAGATGTCCATGGGCGGCGGTAATTTACTTACCATCAGGTGAGCCGTCTGCTCGTTTGTCTGCCATAATGTAAAAAAAAACGAACATAGATGATACGAGTATAAAAGAATACCATTTAAAAAAGTCTCTAAAAGGGATATTGATTGGGTATAATTTTTCAAATAGAAAAAGTATAAATCTAACAATTTATTACAGGCATACTTAATTTATAACAGGCATTACTGTCGGTCCACTGTCTTTTTACCACGTATTAATCGTTTTTACTAACTTAAGGCGACTAAGCTAAAGATGCTGGCATGATCATCAGCACCCAGAGAAGGAAAACTCTGCATTTATATCGAAACCCTCGCCAACCCGTCTGCCAAGCGTGGTGAGTATGGCAATTACCCCTCATGTGATTGAGGGAGGCCCGTGCCCCAGCAGTGGGGACTTAAATGGGCTGATGATGATGATGATTATGATGAATCGTTTTTATACATACCATGGGAACCATACTTTTTCGGGATAGTCAGTATTTTTTGCCTGTCTCCTGGTTCTAAGCTACCTCTCCACCAATTTTCAGTCAAATCAGTACAGCCATTCTTAAGTGATTAATTGTGTAACCACCAGATACCATACCCAACCGGTACGTAGGTACCGGAGGCCGAATCCGGGGGAAGGGAGGATTTAAAGGCTGGCAGCGTACTTGTGACTCCACTGGTGTCGCAGGTGTCCTTGGGAACGGCAATCGCTTACCATCAGGAGATCCGTCTACTCGTCTGCCACACATCACTTTTTTTTTAATATTATGCCGCAGAATAATAAAGAGGAGCTTCGTCGAAAAATTCATGCTAGCCTATTTTAGACGCGTTTTGAAGTAAAGAACGCAATCAATGCATTGGACTCTGACTTTTTTTTATGTGATAGGTGGCAGACGAGCAGACGGATCACCTGATGGTAAGCAATTGCCCCCGCCCATGGACACCAGTCCAGTCACAAGTGCGCTGCCAACCATTAAACCCCCCTTTCCCCGGTACCCTCACTCACGCAGCTAAACACAGCACAGTGCTACTTCAACCCGGTTATCTTTGACGCCGTGGTATCACTCTGGTCGAGCCGGCCCATTTATGCTAAGCGTGGCTCTCCCACGGCAAAAAAGGATTCTGAATGACCTCTTCCAGCTCCGGTTAGCGATCTTGTACTTGTCTTATCCATTCCTGTCCTGCACTTTATGTGATATCATCCACCCTAATATGGGTTTTTCAGGTTATTCATCAACATTATCTTAGCTATTTCTTTCGGTCTATCTTAGCAGTTTCGTCCCAAGCTGTCGCTTCGCAGCTAGGGGTCCACATTCCTACTTCGAGTCGGTCGTCTTCGCACGGTCTTTTGCGTGCCTTGTGTTCAGTTTTTTCTCCTGGGACTCTCCCTCATCTGTCCATGGGTGGGCGGGTGACATGGGGCCAAAGCTCGGAGCCTTTCACCACGTCACCCCCCGGACAGGTCCGCCCGCCTACACGGCGGGCACGGCGCTTCTCCCCCCAGGGTCGGGGGGAGGGATGGGGACAGCCAAGAGAGTCGTGCCGTCCCCACTAGGCGTAGGAGGAGGTCCGTGCAATGCCGGTGGTGGGGTTACAGCCCCACGCACCAGCGGACCTGCTCCACGCAGGTGAAGGAGACGCAAGTATTGGCGTCGTCTCCTCCCTTTACATTAACGTAGGTTATGTTATACGTGGACGGACGCATAGTCTTTTATACATGTGGTGAGGTGTCCACTCCAACATAATAATTATACACAAAAAAATTGACAATTATTCAGCCATAAAAAAACAAGTAATAATATATTTATTTAAATTCGCAAATAAAAACATCACTGCTCAAAAGTGTATCTAAATGTTATTATCATCATTCATTCAACATTGAATGTGTGACCTAAATATTGACGTATTACCTCGAATAGGCCGATAAGAACGAATCTGTTGTAAAAAAGTCAATAATAATACGAAAATCATTTATCTTTGCCATTTTAATGTCCCTTGACGATTCGTTTGCAGCCGATTTTGATAATCAAAGACGTACGCAGTATTCGTAATAAAATAACGCAAAACAAATAAAATAACGTCGAGCCAAATATGTGAGTACACAATGTTGTTTCACATAAAAAATATCGTGTTAATCCCCGTATTGATACATTATAAAAATAACGCAATTTATAAATTACCATGAATATTTTAGTGCCCTAACAAGGCCCATGTCAACACTGAAAGCACTTTAATTCAAGACCTAGATTAGATCTAAGCTTTGCCTACATGGAACAATAAAGAATATGAATCCTACGTACTCTATCAAAGCTTTTGTACTTTGTCGCATATGCTCGTTACAAGGGGCACATAAATAATTTTAATATAAACCTACTAATAGAAAAGAATAATTTGAATTAAAAATTTCACGGCCTTTTCAAAGGCGACTCGATATTTAATGATCTGTTTTCTTGACTGCCTCGGTGGCGCAGTGGTGAGTGCGTCGCACATTAAAGCGACGGCTGCGTGTGTGTGTGTACCTAAGTTTTCGGTAAGAAATTCTTAGTGACAGCCCGGAGTCTGGAAGTTGGCGGTCTTGTACCCCCGTGCCTCAGTAAGCACGTTAAGCCGTTGGTCCTGCGCCGAATCCCTCTCCGAACGTGTCACGCTGGTGTCCCATCGGAATATGAGTGTAAGGGAATAGAGAGTACACTTGTGTTTGCGCACACACTTGAGCACTATAATATATCCTGCGTACGTGGCTGATCGTTGAGATTGGCCGCCATATCCGTAATCGGTTGTAAACATAGGTTTATAAAATAGATGTCACATTACAGAATTAAGGCCCCTATGTCACACACCAATCACATATTAAAATATTTGTACGGGCGGGAAGCGATGGTTGTAAGGCACCGCGTCCCGGCAAACAGAATATAAGGAAAGGAAGGGATCCTTACTCTCTTGTGAGCCTATAGCCCCTTTGTCTAAGACGACGGTGCACGAAGACGGTCCATCGGTCAGACACGCTGCATGTAGGTCGTTGCTGAGTTGGTCTGTGCGATGTCATCATCATCATCAGCAACCCACACTCGTCCACTGCTGGACATAGGTCTCCCCTAATGCACGCCACTGCTCCCGATTTTCGGCCACTCTCATCCAGCCCACACCAGCCAGCCTTCGAATGGCATCATCCCATCTTGTCGCAGGGCGTCCTACACTACGCTTACCGAGTCGCGGTCTCCACTCAAGGACTTTACGGCTCCAACGGCTGTCAGTTCTGCGGCTTATATGACCAGCCCACTGCCAAATCAGTTTGCTGATACGGTGGGCTATGTCGGTGACTCTGGTTCTCTGTCGGATTACATCATCTCTGATGCGGTCCTTCAAAGATACTCCGAGCATAGCCCTTTCCATAGCTCTTTGAGCGACTTTGAACCGGTGCGACGTAGCTCGACATTATTCATGGTGGTTGCAAACAATCATCATACAATCATACGAAGTGAAGTGAAGCTAATAACGCGTGCGAAAGTCAGTGGCAGCCACCTAGGCACCTGGGCCCTCGAAACATTAATTATTCACCAATCCGCGTTAGGCAAGCGTGGTGATTAAGCGTAATCCCATCAAAGAAGCGATGACTTGATTTCTATGTTGAATTCCTTTGCCCTGCAGTGGGACAGTATACATGCTGTTTCTTTATTTTCATACTTTTATTGACTGCCTCGTTGGCGCAGTGGATAGTGCGTCTCACTTAAAAGCGAAGGCTGCGATTGGGGTCCCGGGTTTGATCCCCGGGTCGGGTCAAAATTTGTACCCGAGTGTTTCTGTTAAGAAATTCTCAGTGTCAGCCCGGAGCCTGGAAGTTGGCGGTCTTGTACCCCTGTGCCTCGGAAAGCAAGTTAAGCTGTTGGTCCTACGCCTGATCCCTCTTCGGTCTTGTCACAGTGGAGTCCCATCGAAATATGAGGGCAAGGGAATAGAGAGTGTACTTGTGTCTGCGCAACTACTTGTGAACTATAATATGTCCTGCGTCGATGAGATCGGCTATCGATCATCTGGGATTGGACGTCATGACCGAAATATCGGTTTGGAGGACATTATTATTTTATACTTTATATGTGCATACCCTGACTGAAATGTTTGGGCTGTTACGGAATATGGCAACGACACTACGAGCTTCGAACTACGACGAGGTACTTTTGTGGTAGCGATTTTCCGTCGAGTTGATTTTATATTGTTTTAAACATTCATGGTCACTAACATTAGAATAGTTATTTTCGAGATTTCTACCATGTACCTTATTTTTTAAGTTTCCGATATTTCGGCACTGTTGTAAGCACCATGGTCACTGTGACCATCTCATGATTTTTCTTTCAGAGTGTGAATTAAGCCCACGAGCCTTAGAACCCATTATTTTAAATTGGGTTATCAATTTAAATGTCGTATTCGTAATGAAAAAATCTGCTGCATTAATTTTACAGATTTTACATGTAAATAAATTCAATCATCACCATCATTCATTTGCTACACAAATTAAAAGTGGTTCTGAATATTTTTTAAATATAATACTTTCCAAAATCGTCTACTTTTTTATTTAAAAAAATATTTACAAGCAAAATAGCGGTTAATTTTGTCTAAAACTTTTTTTATTGACAATACAATGCATTTTCTAAACCATTGAAAGATTATTTTTACTTTTTTAAGCGGCCAGTATGATTTCAAGGAGGCCATAATATGCTGTAACAAATAATTTTATTTACCGTAAAACAATATGATACAATACACAAATGCATTATGTAATACCAACATTTACGCATAAAAGCAAATACGCTGTAGCTGAAACGGGCTATTTTCATGAAAATCGGTACACATCAAAAGGCGGCAACCGTCTCTTTATAGCGGGTGGGCGTGTCCCTTTTCAGCGACGCGCTGCGATTGGGCGTACGGAGCTTTCATCTCGCCGCCGCTGAACAGTGGGCCGAGTCGGCGCTTTTCAGGAAAACTTTGCTGAAAAGAGGTTTTAGCTTTCGTTTTATTTATTGGAGGGGTTAGGTTTTTAGGATTGTTATGTAAGAAGAATGAATTTTTGTGTATTAAAGAACGTACATTTTACTAAAGATATTTTTTGACAGTTTTGACATTATTGTAATAAAAAACATAATAGGACCTATTTACAAACATTAAAATCTTTTAGGCTTGAATGATGGTAGATTACTGGATAAGACTCCTCCAAACCATGGTAGAGCTACGCTATGACATGAATGGGCCAGCTAGACCGGAGTAATACCATGGCCTCACAGAAATCCTGCATGAATCAGCACTGTGCAGTATTTCGCTGCGTGAGTAAGGATACCGGAGGCCCAATACGGGGTAAAAGAGGGTTTAAAGGTTGGCAGTACACTTGTAACTCCACTGGAGACGCTGATGTCTATGGGCGGCGGCCGTCTGCTCGTCTGCCACCTATCACATAAAAAAAAAACAAATAAATAAATGGGAAGTCGTAGGTTTGAATGTATGCACATCAGATTTTCCAAATATAGGGACATATTTCTACCACTAGACCGGCGGTGTTGAAAAACATCGTAATGAAACTTGCACGTCTATGAAACGTGTAACCATGATTAGCCGTGTGGTCCCCGGCAGAGTAGAATAGGCCACCTTCACTCTTACCGAGGTGTCGTAAAAGGTGACTAAGGTAAAGCTGCTGGCATGATCATCAGCACCCAGAGAAGGAAAACTCTGCATTTATATCAAAACCCTCGCCAACCCGTCTGCCAAGCGTGGTGAGTTTGGCAATTACCTTGGCCCTCATGTGATTGAGGGAGGCCCGTGCCCCAGCAGTGGGGACTTAAATGGGCTGACGATGATGACGATGAACCATGATTCAGTTTGTCTAGTTCCCCTGTCCAAGTGATTGTAATGGAGAATGTTATTTAAGCGATTTTGTACACCTAATAAGAGGTGTACAAAATCGCTTAAAACGATGGTCCCAGTAGAGCTCATCATCATCATCAGCCCATTTAAGTCCCCGCTGCTGGAGCACGGGCCTCCTCAATCACATAAGGGGTAATTGCCATACTCACCACGCTTGGCAGACGGGTTGGCGAGGGTTTTGATATAAATGCAGAGTTTTCCTTCTCGGGTGCTGATGATCATGCCAGCAGCTTTACCTTAGTCACCTTTTACGACACCTCGGTAAGAGTGAGGGTGGCCTATTCTACTCTGCCGGGGACCACACGGCTTGTACTACGGCGACCCAGTAGAGCTAATATATACAAATACACAAGGTTTTGTTTCATCAAAAAAAGACCAAGTATTAATTATGGTTTAGTTGTTAATTGTTGAAATACATCAAAAAATCGCAGTTATTACGTAGATGTCACGAATCACTCTACACTTAAAATTACTGTCCTGTAGAAGTCGTAATTATTTATTTTCTCGATTCACTGACAACAGAGCCATCTCTTAGCAATCGTTTAGCAGGATTGCGTGAGCTTCCACCTTAAGGATGGCAGACACGATGGGTACTTTGTTGGTTCTTTTGTGCCTGTCAACCTCATATTTGGATTTCGCGGCCGCTTACCATCAGGCGGAGTGAGGTAATTTTTTTTTTGGACACCTACAACACCAGTGGTGTCACAAGTGCACTGCTTACCTTTTAACCCCCCTTGGTGGACGTGGTATTAATCCGGTCGAGCCCGCCCATTCATGCCGAAGCGTGGCTCTCCCACTGTTAATAGGCCTGATTGGCCTTTCTATAAAAAAAAAACATTAAAGGAGAAGTACAAGATCACGTTGCATGCAGAGCATGGTGAGAGCTGGAAGAGGCTTTTATACAAGAATGGACACAAACAGGTGATATCGTTATGCACCACTGTCAGAGACACCTGCGTTTTTAGTAAAAAACTACTGCTGAATGTAGGCTGCCTTCGCGTTTCTCCCAGGCTCTCCTCCTCCAGTCTCTTTGGCAGCAAACGTCCTAAGATCGGCTCAGAAAGCTGGCAGCGCACTTGTGACTCCACTGGTGTCGTGGGTGTCTAGAGGCGGCGGCAATCGCTTACCATAAAAATCATTACCCCAAAGGTTGACTGGTACACCTTTGGCATTAAATTCGCATATTTTAGCATACCTTCCTACCTACGAACTACACATTTAAAATAATAATGACAAAAATAACATTTCTGTAAGGATTTCTAAATATTTTCGAAATTTTTAAATCGTATTTTATTAAAACCAACAATTAAAACATTAAAGTCACCTAAAAACATTTTTTTTTGTTTTTTTTTATTTATTTATTTTTGTTTCATTTTAAATCTAAATAATTATGTAATTAATAACAATGACGACACGTATGTACTGACGAAAACTACCACAAGTACAAATATTTAAAAAAAAAAGTAACTTTCCAGAATGAACCAAAATGTTAGCCAGTTTATAACATGAGACGGACACAAAGAAATAGTAAATTTAATATAATAAAATAGCTTAAAGATATGACTGATAGTTAGTACACGCATAAAATAGTTGTACGTATAATATTTGTGAGTGTTACGTTTTGAAGAAAGAAGATTTGGAGATGTTGTACGCTGTAAGACAGGTGAGTCTAGCATAAGAGTAGTTGTAGATAAAAATAAAAAATGAATAAAATGAGACATTCTGCGTGGCATGTCCATGATATAAGAACAGACAACTGCAGGATGGTGTCGTACGCTGGTATGGTCATGTCCTGCGAAAATCGGACAGCTATGTGGGAAACAAACTTTTGGCCTGTTGGAAGTGTAAAAAAACTTAGGGCTCTTGTCGATGGACTGTTTACGAGGCTGTTGATGTGACGTAGGTCTATGGCCATCGGAAAACTGAAATACAAATGCTTACTTATTTGAACAGGAATCTGCTGCCCAGCACGCTTCCACCACTAGTCCCGGCACAATGTGTAGGCCCAAAAAAGAATGGGCTGATAAGGGATGGCATGCGGGCCAACAAACCGCAGAATTAGTGGAGGGTAAATCCCAAAGCCTCGTTCACCCACGTAGAGTGGCCTGTCTATCGGTTTTTTATAGGATGCATTATGGAGAGTGTTCGAATGAGCTTCACGACCTGCTACCACCTTCTCCTTTCTACCACCGGACATTACGGAAGACGACAGGAATCCACCCTTACACTGCGCAAGTTCCACCAGCTCGTACTAAGCGTTTCGCTTCCTCTTTATTGGTACGAACTGCTAAGGAATGGAACAACTTGCCGGCTTCTGTATTCCCAGAGAGCTACAATTTGGGTGTCTTTAAGTCGAGAATGAATAGGCTTCTTCTGGGTAAGCCCACTACATCTTAGACCTTATTGTCACTTTCCATCAGGTGAAATGAGGTCAAGTGCAAACGCATTTAATATATATATAAAAAAAAAACGATTACTACGGATGCCCAAGATCGTGCATAGTGGAGGAGATGCAATAGAAAAGCAGTACCCGGGACATTATGTTTGTTCAGTGGTTTGTATAGAAACTAGGATAAATAATATGTTGTTAGTTACAAGAGCCGAATAGTTTACTAGCTTTTAGCAACAACACTCCGTTGTTTAAGTGATCCGAGCTTTGAGTCAGCATTCTGTTTAGTTATCGAGTTACCGTGTTTTGTTTTTTGCGAAAAACACGCCGCCGTGTGCGCAGCGAAACAAAACAATAATTGTGTTGCGACGCGAGGAGTAACAAAAACTTTATAACAAATGAAACCGATAAAAGCGAGGCTATTAGGAATGTTTCGCTGATGTAGGTCTAGGGTCTCTTGTGTAAGGTGACTCACATTTAACTACAGGCAAAGTACGTCGTCCGTAGAATTAGTATGTTTTTTTTATGTGATAGGTGGCAGACGAGACACCAGTGGAGTCACAAGTGCGTGATGTGATAACGGTTCACCCAAAGGATCCAGGGTTTGGAAAGACTGCAGTGAGTTTCGCCGAGTGAGTGAGGGTACCGGAGGCCCAAATGGGGAGGATCAACGGTAGGACCACGCGTCTACATTTAAACGTTACCAGGCGTGGTTCACTTCGCGGTTCAGCCGAATTGTTCAGTTAGACCATATTAGACCGTGATTCTTCAGCGAAAAGGTCGAATTTACAATAGAAACGCACCTCGCGATCGTGGTAAGCAAGCACGCAGGAACATGCTGTTATTAGACCTTATTGCCAGGAGGCGAAAATATAGGTATATTTTATTGCGTCACTGTCGGAAGTGATTCTTCTGTGTCCGATATTTATTCTGTGACATTACATCGAATTTGGTTTGTGAGCGTGTGTCATCAGCGACATTATCAATCATTTAGGTATAACTTTCATAGTCAGGCCATTTAACTGTTAGCCGTGTGGTCCCCGGCAGAGTAGAATAGACCACCCTCACTCTTACCGAGGTGTCGTAAAAGGCGACTAAGGTAAATTTGCTGGCATGATCAACAGCACCCAGAGAAGGAAAACTCTGCATTTATACCAAAACCCTCGCCAACCCGTCTGCCAAGCGTGGTGAGTATGGCAATTACCCCTCATGTGATTGAGGGAGGCCCGTGCCCCAGCAGTGGGGACTTAAATGGGCTGACGATGACGGTATAACTTTAGGTATAAGCAATTAAATATGCTCCCTTCCGCTTACAGCGCAGTATTGTTAAGCGTTTCTGTTGTGCAACGCCGCACTTTCCTCTCGGTTGTTTATTGAAAACAGCAGTCAACACGTATTATGTCTTTATGTTACGTGACGGTAACACAAACATATGGAGTACTTAATTGCTTCGAATGCTTGGGCGATGAGCGATGATACCTTTTAAGGCATCATCCGTGTGCTCCCCAGCAGAGTAGAATAGGCCACCCTCACTCTTACCGATACGCTGCGGCAGGTTATACAGAAGACCGAAGAGTATAACCTGCCATTATACTTAGCGTTTGTGGACTATGAGAAAGCCTTCGACTCTGTCGAGACCTGGGCCGTGCTGCAATCTCTCCAAAGGTGCCGAATAGACTACCAATACATACAAGTGTTGCAGTCATTGTACGGAAACGCCACAATGTCAGTCCGTCTTCAGGACCAGGAATCAAAACCCATTCCTCTCCGGCGAGGTGTGAGACAGGGTGACGTTATATCGCCGAAACTGTTCACCACTCTGTTGGAGGACGTGTTTAAACTTCTGGACTGGGATGGACTTGGCATCAATATAAATGGTGAGTACATGACGCACCTTCGATTCGCTGATGATATCGTAGTCATGGCTGAGACCTTGGAAGACCTAGGCACAATGCTTGACGACCTCAGTAGAGTCTCCCAACAAGTGGGTCTGAAAATGAACATGGACAAGACGAAAATCATGTCGAATTCCCATGTCGTACCCACTCTTGTGAAGGTTGGAAGCTCTACACTGGAAGTTGTAGACGAGTACATCTACCTCGGACAAAAAGTCCAGCTTGGTAAGTCCAACTTCCAGAAAGAGGTCGATCGACGAATCCAACTCGGCTGGGCAGCGTTCGGGAAGCTACGCAGCATATTTTCGGCCCACCTACCGCAGTGTCTCAAGACGAAAGTCTTCAATGCGTGTGTGGTGCCAGTGATGACATACGGAACCGAAACATGGCCGCTTACAATGTGCCGATTAAGGAGGCTCAAAGTCACCCAGAGAGCAATGGAGAGAGCTATGCTCGGAGTCTCCCTGCGTGATCGTATCAGAAATGATGAGATCCGCAGGAGAACTAAGGTTACAGACATAGCCCAAAGGATTGCATGCCTCAAGTGGCAATGGGCAGGGCACATAGCGAGGAGAACAGACGGCCGTTGGGGCAGAAAGATCCTGGAGTGGAGGCCACGCACAGGAAGTCGCAGCCGTGGCAGGCCCACCACAAGGTGGACCGACGATCTGGTGAAGATCGCGGGAATCCATTGGATGCGGGCGGCACAGGACCGATCTGTGTGGAGAACATTGGGGGAGGCCTATGTCCAGCAGTGGACGTCTATTGGCTGAAATGATGATGATGATGATGACTCTTACCGAGGTGTCGTAAAAGGCGACTAAGGTAAAGCTGCTGACATGATCATCAGCACCCAGAGAAGGAAAACTCTGCATTTATATCAAAACCCTCGCCAACCCGTCTGCCAAGCGAGGTGAGAATGGCAATTACCCCTCATGTGATTGAGGGAGGCCCGTGCCCCAGCGTGGCTTGCTCAGCATACGACTCCGCGGGGGACATTACTGGGTGTCTTAGTAGGTCGTACAGCGTTGAAGGGCTGTATTGCGCCAGATAGGGGTGAAGCAGAGAGCGCGATTAGCGGTACGGTCTAGTCCCGGCGATTGCGCGGAGATGGACACCCCAGGGGTTTTAGTTAGGGTTTGAGACACACCACTCTGTTCCCTACATGTAGCAAGGTGACGGCCATGATGGTATCCCCCGGGAATAAAAAAAAAAAGGTCCGTGCCCCAGCAGTGGGGACTTAAATGGGCTGACGATGACGACGATGGCCTTTTCTGGGCTAGGCTAAGGCTACTGTCAGGCATTTTAGCGTGTGATTCCCAGAGGCGGTTTTTTCCCATGTAGCGCCCGGGTGCATTCAATATTTGGCGCCCTCTTGTATCAAAATACGCGAACAAAATGGAATAGTTTGGTGCTTAAAACACACAGGAAGTTGCGCAGTACGCACCCACCACGTTGATACAAGGTGTTTAATTTAGGGTGTCAAGCCGAAGGCCATGGATAAATTTCATAACTTGAATACTATATTAAATCGTAGGACATTATAATACTGAGTGTAAAAAAATATGAAATAATACTTAGGGATGTGAACATATACCGTGTAAGGATTTCACTGCAAAAATATGAATATCATCTGAGCAAAAAAAAAATCAGTTGCTACATTATTGACGCGCGGATATTCTATATTATTTAGTATGGAACAGCAGATTTTTTTTTGCTTAGATGATGCTCATATTTTTGCAGTGAAGTCTTTACAAGGTATATGTTCACACATTTTTTATGGGATAGGGGGCAGACGAGCAGACGGATCACCTGATGGTAAGCGATTACCGCCGCCTTTGAACACCTGCAACACCAGAGGAGTCACAAGTGCGCTGCCGACCTTTTAAAAAGGAATACGCTCTTTTCTTGGAGGTTTGCAGGTCGTATCTGTCCGGAAATACCTTTAAGTATTGTTGCAAATTTTTTTTACACGTTGTATATAGGAGTGTTTTGGGTATCCCAAAGGATGCTCTATCCATGGCCTTCGGCTTGACGTCCTATGAAAACATTCTGTGTAAAGGTTAGAATGCACTATAGATAAAGACGCCCCTGGTAATTCCACGTCCAAGCTGTCGCTTAGGACCCCGCGTACGCTTAGACTATTATTCAGGATTTGGGGAATGTTTTTTTTTATGTGATAGGTGGCAGACGAGACACCAGTGGAGTCACAAGTGCGTGATGTGATAACGGTTCACCAAAGATCCAGGGTTTGGAAAGACTGCAGTGAGTTTCGCCGAGTGAGTGAAGGGTACCCGGAGACCCCCCCAAATGGGGAGGATCAACGGTAGGACCACGCGTCTACATTTAAACGTTAACCAGGCGTGGTTCACTTCGCGGTTCGCCGAATTGTTCAGTTAGACCATATTAGACCGTGACTCTTCAGCGAAATGGTCGAATTTACAATAGAAACGCACCTCAGAATCGTGGTAAGGAAGCACGCAGGAACATGCTGTTATTAAACCTTATTGCCAGGCGGCGAAAATATAGGTATATTTTATTGCGTCACTGTCGGAAGTGATTCTTCTGTGTCCGATATATATTCTGTGACATTACATCGAATTTGGTTTGTGAGCGTGTGTCATCAGCGACATTATCAATCATTTAGGTATAACTTTCATAGTCAGGCCATTTAACTGTTAGCCGTGTGGTCCCCGGCAGAGTAGAATAGACCACCCTCACTCTTACCGAGGTGTCGTAAAAGGCGGACTAAGGTAAATTTGCTGGCATGATCAACAGCACCCAGAGAAGGAAAACTCTGCATTTATACCAAAACCCTCGCCAACCCGTCTGCCAAGCGTGGTGAGTATGGCAATTACCCCTCATGTGATTGAGGGAGGCCCGTGCCCCAGCAGTGGGGACTTAAATGGGCTGACGATGACGGTATAACTTTAGGTATAAGCAATTAAATATGCTCCCTTCCGCTTACAGCGCAGTATTGTTAAGCGTTTTCTGTTGTGCAACGCCGCACTTTCCTCTCGGTTGTTTATTTGAAAACAGCAGTCAACACGTATTATGTCTTTATGTTACGTGACGGTAACACAAACATATGGAGTACTTAATTGCTTCGAATGCTTGGGCGATGAGCGATGATACCTTTTAATGCATCATCCGTGTGCTCCCCAGCAGAGTAGAATAGGCCACCCTCACTCTTACCGATACGCTGCGGCAGGTTATACAGAAGACCGAAGAGTATAACCTGCCATTATACTTAGCGTTTGTGGACTATGAGAAAGCCTTCGACTCTGTCGAGACCTGGGCCGTGTGCTGCAATCTCTCCAAAGGTGCCGAATAGACTACCAATACATACAAGTGTTGCAGTCATTGTACGGAAACGCCACAATGTCAGTCCGTCTTCAGGACCAGGAATCAAAACCCATTCCTCTCCGGCGAGGTGTGAGACAGGGTGACGTTATATCGCCGAAAACTGTTCACCACTCTGTTGGAGGACGTGTTTAAACTTCTGGACTGGGATGGACTTGGCATCAATATAAATGGTGAGTACATGACGCACCTTCGATTCGCTGATGATATCGTAGTCATGGCTGAGACCTTGGAAGACCTAGGCACAATGCTTGACGACCTCAGTAGAGTCTCCCAACAAGTGGGTCTGAAAATGAACATGGACAAGACGAAAATCATGTCGAATTCCCATGTCGTACCCACTCTTGTGAAGGTTGGAAGCTCTACACTGGAAGTTGTAGACGAGTACATCTACCTCGGACAAAAAGTCCAGCTTGGTAAGTCCAACTTCCAGAAAGAGGTCGATCGACGAATCCAACTCGGCTGGGCAGCGTTCGGGAAGCTACGCAGCATATTTTCGGCCCACCTACCGCAGTGTCTCAAGACGAAAGTCTTCAATGCGTGTGTGGTGCCAGTGATGACATACGGAACCGAAACATGGCCGCTTACAATGTGCCGATTTAAGGAGGCTCAAAGTCACCCAGAGAGCAATGGAGAGAGCTATGCTCGGAGTCTCCCTGCGTGATCGTATCAGAAATGATGAGATCCGCAGGAGAACTAAGGTTACAGACATAGCCCAAAGGATTGCATGCCTCAAGTGGCAATGGGCAGGGCACATAGCGAGGAGAACAGACGGCCGTTGGGGCAGAAAGGTCCTGGAGTGGAGGCCACGCACAGGAAGTCGCAGCCGTGGCAGGCCCACCACAAGGTGGACCTACGATCTGGTGAAGATCGCGGGAATCTATTGGATGCGGGCGGCACAGGACCGATCTGTGTGGAGAACATTGGGGGAGGCCTATGTCCAGCAGTGGACGTCTATTGGCTGAAATGATGATGATGATGATGACTCTTACCGAGGTGTCGTAAAAGGCGACTAAGGTAAAGCTGCTGACATGATCATCAGCACCCAGAGAAGGAAAACTCTGCATTTATATCAAAACCCTCGCCAACCCGTCTGCCAAGCGAGGTGAGAATGGCAATTACCCCTCATGTGATTGAGGGAGGCCCGTGCCCCAGCGTGGCTTGCTCAGCATACGACTCCGCGGGGGACATTACTGGGTGTCTTAGTAGGTCGTACAGCGTTGAAGGGCTGTATTGCGCCAGATAGGGGTGAAGCAGAGAGCGCGATTAGCGGTACGGTCTAGTCCCGGCTGTGGGGTTTCCGACCGCGATTGCGCGGAGATGGACACCCCAGGGGTTTTAGTTAGGGTTTGAGTCCCACACACCACCCTGTTCCCTACATGTAGCAAGGTGACGGCCATGATGGTATCCCCTGGGAATAAAAAAAAAAGGCCCGTGCCCCAGCAGTGGGGACTTAAATGGGCGGACGATGACGACGATGTCCTTTTAAGGCTACTGTCAGGCATTTTAGCGTGTGATTCCCAGAGGCGGATCTTGCCCATGTAACGCCCGGGTGCATTCAATATTTGGCGCCCTCTTGTATCAAAATACGCGAACAAAATGGAATAGTTTGGTGCTTAAAACACACAGGAAGTTGCGCAGTACGCACCCACCACGTTGATACAAGGTGTTTAATTTAGGGTGTCAAGCCGAAGGCCATGGATAAATTTCATAACTTGAATACTATATTAAATCGTAAGACATACATAAATATACTGAGTGTAAAAAAATAAGAAATAATACTTAGGGATGTGAACATATACCGTGTAAGGATTTCACTGCAAAAATATGAATATCATCTGAGCAAAAAAAAAATCAGTTGCTACATTATTGACGCGCGGATATTCTATATTATTTAGTATGGAACAGCAGATTTTTTTTTTGCTTAGATGATGCTCATATTTTTGCAGTGAAGTCTTTACAAGGTATATGTTCACACATTTTTTATGGGATAGGGGGCAGACGAGCAGACGGATCACCTGATGGTAAGCGATTACCGCCGCCTTTGAACACCTGCAACACCAGAGGAGTCACAAGTGCGCTGCCGACCTTTTAACAAGGAATACGCTCTTTTCTTGGAGGTTTGCAGGTCGTATCTGTCCGAAAATACCTTTAAGTATTGTTGCAATTTTTTTTTACACGTTGTATATAGGAGTGTTTTGGGTATCCCAAAGGATGCTCTATCCATGGCCTTCGGCTTGACGTCCTAAATGAAACATTCTGTGTAAATGGTTAGAATGCACTATAGATAAAGACGCCCCTGGTAATTCCCACGTCCAAGCTGTCGCTTAGGAACCCGGGGTACGCTTAGACTATTATTCAGGATTTGGGGAATGTTTTTTTTTTATGTGATAGGTGACGACGACGGATCATCTGATGGTAAGCGATTGCCGCCGCCTATGGATACCCGCGACGACAGAGGAGTCACAAGTGCGCTGCCAGCCTTTAAACCCCCCTTTTCCCCGGATTGGGACCCTCACTCACGCAGCAAAACACAGCACAGTGCTGCTTCACGCCGGTTTTCTGTGAGACCGTGGTATAACTCCGGTTGAGCCGGCCCATTCATGCCGAAGCGTGGCTCTCCCACGGTTTACGGTAATTACAATGAAGCGTCTACCGTCTGACCTTCACAACCCTTTTGACACGGGAACCAGACCAACTGAATCATGGTTACATGTTTCAGAAAATATACGAAACATGTAGGATTCCTCAGTATGTTTTCCACACAGGATGATCAATCCTGTGCCGCTGGCACCCAATGGATTCCTGCGACCTTCACCAGACCGTCGGTCCAGCTTGTGGGGGGCGCCATGGCTGCGACTTCCTGTACGCGGCCTCCACTCGAGGACCTTTCCACCCCAACGGCCGTCTGTTCTCCTCGCTATGTGCCCTACCCATTGCCACTAGAGGCATGCAATCCTTTAGGCTATGTCTGCGACCTTAGCTCTCCTGCGGATCTCATTATTCCTAAATTCTGAGAAAACCAACGACGCCTATTTTGTATCGCGAGTGCAAGCGATTTTCGTTTCAAAGTGGTTATACACAAGACCTAAGTAATAACTATTTATAATCTATCTACAATATTGATTAGAAATAATACTACCATTGACACGCTAAGCATGTTGTAAGCATAACATAACAAGCGCAAACATATTGACACCATGACCTCATCAGATCTGTTTTGCTAAGCAAGTGTCGCTTGTAAGTTAGTCTGTAAACTAACCGGCGCTATCTTTTTAAACATCCGACCCGCCTAGACAAAAGGCCTAAGTTCATAATATGGGTTGTTTTTGATTCTGGGACGAGTTTGGTCTACGTGCGACAGGGTAGTATTTTATCATCCTTATTGTTAGTAAGCCGCCCCCACTTCGTTTTGGGACGTTAGTTCCAACAAGTATTCACAGATGGCGTTGGGCGTCGATTACATCGCGCATTGTTTCGGTTTACCTAAGCTTAAACTAAAATTTTAGGTAAAATTCAACCTTCTTGAAAATTGTATGCAAGTCTTTTTTTACCGTGGGATGAATGGGCCGGCTCGACAGGAGTGATACCACGGCCTCACAGAAAACCGGCGTGAAGCAGCACTGTGGTGTGTTTCGCTGCGTGAGTTAGGGTACTATAATACAATATTTGAGATAATGATTCAGCTGAGTGGGTAACCGTGATCCAGTTGGTCTGGTTCCCCTGTTAAAGGGTTGTCCCCTGTTTATGACATAGGTGGCAGACGAGCAGACGGGTCACCTTATGGTGGCAACACTAGTGGAGTCACAAGTGCGCTGCCAACCTTTAAACTCCCCTCGTCAAACTGCTAATCTTCAAAGCCCCCTTTCTCCCGGATTGGGCCTCCAGTTCCCCTAACTCACGCAGCGAAACACAGCACAGTGCTGCTTCACGCGCCGGTTTTCTGTGAGGCCGTGGTATCACTCCGGTCGAGGCGGCCCATTCATGCTAAGCGTGGCTCAAAAGTGTACTTAATTGCCAGACTCCCCAAATCCTGAATCATGTTCCAAGCGTACCCTGGGCTCTAGAGCGACTAATTTGGACGCAACCGGGAATTACACTCTAAGATGAGGGGGTAAACAGCCGGCGGTCTGAATTTATTGTTTCATGCTAGGAAGTATTCGATTAAACTAAAAAAAAACAATTTTAGTCAAACAATCCAGCCAACCCGCAAACAGTCGCAGCCGCTCCTCTCCGTTTACGCTGCGCCCACGCACCGAATGTAAATCAAATAATGTAAACAAACTATTACATCACCGCTGTTATTGGCTAGAAACAGTGTTGCCTATCAAAAGTCAACTATCGATAGTCGATAAATATTCATCATCACTTTAAGCGTGGGAGAGCCACGCTTTGGCATGAATGGCCCAGTAGAAGCTTGTATTCGAACCACAGATCAAAAGTAGTAAAAACGCATCTGGGGCTTATTCTCATACATTCGACATTGAAGTCGAATTAAGGCGACGGGTAGGGCACACTAGCGACGCCAATTGATTTTAATTGTTAGCTACCACAACTAATAATTACGGGACTTCAGTCTCTCGGCAAACTCTTACACTATTTATTTAATAACCATGCCCAAAGTTGGGTCTATATTTGTAAAAAAAAAAATATTCACGCCAAAAGTGGCCGCTTTTGGCGGTAATTCAAAATTCGAGTGCAAAACCAGATCAAATAGCTAACTATAACTATTCAATAAATAGTATTGGTGTTTACCGAGAGACTGAAGCCTCCAAGTTGTTTAAAATAGATCTAGTTTAGTAGCTAACAATTAAAATCAATTGGCGTCGCTAGTGTGCCCTACCCGTCACCTTAAGAGATTTCATACATTCGTCCAAACAAATGTTTAACTTGTTTTTTCACGCATACACACCCACTTCCATTAATTTTTCTACATTTTAATTATAATTGCATATCATAATTCTCCATTATAATAATTGTTATTATTCTATTGTTATTATATAATAGTTGTTTGGGAGAGGGCGCTCTCACTGCGCTTCAGTATTTAACGTTTGCAAACGATGAATGAGCCGTGTGGTTCCCGGCAGAGTAGAATAGGCCACCCTCACTCTTACCGAGGTGTCGTAAAAGGCGACTAAGGTAAATCTGCTGGCATGATCATCAGCACCCAGAGAAGGAAAACTCTGCATTTATATCTAAACGCTCGCCAACCCGTCTGCCAAGCGTGGTGAGTATGGCAATTACCCCTCATGTGATTGAGGGAGGCCCGTGCCCCAGCAGTGGGGACTTAAATGGGCTGGCGATGCGAAACGAAATGACCACAAATGTACAGTGGCGGACACATCAAGCTATACAAAACTGTCAAATTTCTTCATTCGATCATAAACCTCCATTCGCCAATTCCTTCAATGCCATTGGAGCATCTCCGTTCTTCCACTACTCCACCAGGCAGAGCCTCAATCGACACTGGTACATGGTAGAAATACCAAAAGTCCGCACAAAGAGGTTTGAATCCTGTTTCCTTATTCGTACTGCGAAACAGTGAAATCAGCTGCCTGAGGAGGTGTTCCCTAGAGGCTATAATTTGGAGGTTTTTAAAGCGCGAGTGAATAGGGATCTTCTAGGTAATCGTGCTACATCTAAGACCATATTATCACTTACGATCAGGTGAAATATGGTCAGATGCTTGCCTATCTACAGTAAAAAAAAACCTTATATTGTTACACATTGAGTTCGAAATCGAATGAGGAAATTTGACAGTTTTGTATAGCTGTTTTGTGACCTGTCCGCCACTGTACAATAAGTATTTGTTTCAATAGTAAATAATGTTTTTTTTTCTTATCGAAAAGAATTGGGCATTACGCTACGTTCGCTCTAATCCACTGACCTAGGACCGTTCTTTGCTTCTTTGTACAATCGACATTCATACTTCGATCATTGGGCAACTCTAATGTAATATTTAGTGTGGTTATTGAACTAGAGTGGCCATCAGGGAGTAAAGGAAGGATAGTGTTCGTTGGATGTTAAATAAAGTTTAAGTTTCGGTAAGGATAGGATGACCATGGCCATCGGTAGATATCGCATAATGAGCTTATTATAATTTTGTATTTACAAAAGAAAAGTATTAGAATGCCGCTGTTGGTTCTGACATCAGTAACACAGGTGCTTGAGCTACCTATCTCGGAGTCAGATCAATGTACCTATGTGATGTTGTGAAATAATTATTTAAAAAGTCCTATCTTACTGAATTCGTGCTAGGTACTCCTGGGTTTCTCTGCCGCTAATGAAAATATTTGTTTTGTGAGTTTCACATTATGAATGTTACATGTTACAAACACGTAGCTATAGCGAAACCTACCGTTACCTAACTGACCGTTGCAGAGCCACGCTTCGGCACGAATGGGCTGGCTAGACGGCCTCACAGACTGGCGTGAAGCAACACTGCGTGAGTCAGGGTACCGCAGGCCCAATCCGGGGGAAACGGGGGTTTAAAGGTTAGCAGCGCACTTATGACTCCACTGGTGTCGCGGGTGTCCATGGGCGACGGCATTGCTTACCATCAGGTGATCTGTATACGCCGTGTGGTCCCCGGCAGAGTAGAATAGGCCACCCTCACTTTTAAAGGTGTCGTAAAAGGCGACTAAGGTAAAGCTGCTGGCATGATCATCAGCACCCAGAGAAGGAAAACTCTGCATTTATATAAAAACCCTCGCCAACCCGTCTGTCGTGGTGAGTATGGCAATTACCCTCATGTGATTGAGGGAGGCCCGTGCACCAGCAGTGGGGACTTAAATGGGCCGACGATGATGATGATGATGAGGTGATCCGTCTCCTCATCTGCCACCTAACCATTATTTTAATGGTTAGGCTACCTGTGAAGTGCAACAGTCGTACGTCCTCATCTTAGAATTTAATTCTCAGTTGCGTCCAAAACTGTCGCTCTGGAGCCCGGGGTATACTCGGACAATGATTCAGGGTCTCGGAAGTATGTTAATTACAATGAAGCGACTGCCGTCTGACCTTCGCAACCAGACCAACTGAAAGATGGTCACCCGTTTCAGAAACTATCCGAAACGAGCAGGCTTCCTTGCGAAGTTTTCTCTCACCGTCGATCTATGGTAGAAATACACATAGATTGAAAAAACCAAGAGGTGCACGCTCGGTTTCAAACCAGGAATCCCCTTATGGAAGGCTCCAATGGGCTTATGTATTGGGCTGCATAGATAAGTCCAGGTTATTTCACCTCTGGTCGGCGGCATTCCCCAGCGTCAAGCAAAGAATAGATTATTTCTTGAGAGTCTACTTTTAAGGATGGCCCCGTGGACACCCTACACTCTGTCTGTATTATGTTTCAAGATTAAATTCAGCTTAAGTGGTTAGCCATTTTCGGTTGATTTTTAATAAATGAATGAATGAATATACTTTTATTGCACTCAAAATAATGCATGAAAACTTAAAAACTAGATATTACAGGATGTGTACAACGAAGGCGGCCTTATCACTATGAGCGATCTCTTCCAGGCAACCTTTGGATAAAAGACACTTGATTAAATGATATTTGATTTCTTATATGTCAGAAAACTTTGTGACTTCAGATAACTACGAGTACTTATGTAGGTGCAAAGGTATACGGGGTATTATCGGTAATAGTTACAAATATTTAGGGCGGATTCGACCAACTTGCTGCGCTGTGTTTACCGTGTGAGTGTGGTTACCGGAGGCCCAATGGGGTTGAAGGGAAAAAGGATGGCAGCGCACTTGTGACTCCACTGGTATTGCGGGTGTCCATGGGCGTCGGAATTTCTTACCATCAGGTGATCCGTCTGCTCGTCTACCACCTCTTATATAAAAAAAATACTAAAATTTAAGTTATGGCTGTAAGCGCGTTAGTGAAGTAGTGTGTGTGTGTGTGTGGTGAGGAGGAGTTGGATTTTGGGTAGCCCAATGATTTGAGTCAAGATCGAGCGACAGGATGGTGCTGGGTCGCTGCCGTTCACTACCTATTAAGGGGCAAGTGTATATGTATACCAGTACTAACTAATTTGAGATAATGGAACGTGTAAACGTTATCCAGTTGGTCTGGTTCCCCTGTCTAAGGGTTGCGAAGGTCAGACAGCAGTCGCTTCGTTGTACTAGACCTCCCGAGTCTTGGATTATGGTCCATGCGTAGGTACCCTGGGCTCCGAAGCGACAACTTTGGACCCCACTGGGAATTACACACTAAGATTAGTATAAATAGGAGCTTATTAGTTCGTGATGGAATGATTTCCGGAATGTATCCGGTGCGTGTAGTTTTGTGACGGAAAAGGGAAGATGGGATGAGGGAGATAAGCTCTCTGTTCTACCAACCATTCTGAACAACGCTTAATTTTGTTTTAATATTATTTTTACAGGAACTGTATATTGTTTCAGGGTCCTGAGCCGGCACTGAACTCTAACCCGGGTGGCGCTGCGAAGCCACCGCTACTCAACTCATTCGAGCTGGACCGCTGTCTGGACCGGTAAGCTATCACATATTTACTGTGTGCCTGGAGCGATACCACGGCCTCACAGAAAACTGGCATGAAGTAGCGGGGGTCCAGGAGTGAGGTTACAGGAACCATGCTTCATTAAAAGTGATACCAAGGCGTCATAGGAAGGCGGCGATAAGTTGCGACTGTGTTGTTACGCCGAGTGAGTGAGGGTAACGGAGCCCAACCCGGGGGAAAGGGGGTTCGACACTTAAAAGCTCGGCAGAGCACTTGTGACTTCACAGGTGCTGCGGATGTCCACGGGTGGTGGCAATCGCTTACCATCAGGTAATCCGTCTGCTCATATGCCATCTATCACCAAAAAGAAACATCATTTCAGCATGTCGATGGCTGTTCAAAGCGTCCAATGCCGTCGCTTCGGAGGCCGAGGTAGATAGATAGATAGATACTCTTTATTGCACAACGTACAAAACTTAAAAGCTAGGTATACAGAGATACAATGTACAATTTAGGCGGTCTTATCGCTGGGAGCGATCTCTACCAGACAACCTTCAGGTAAAGGACATTAGATAGAAGAGGGGAGGGTGGTGCAATCCTTTTGATTTTGAATATTGATTAACTAAATTTATTGTATAATACATATATCTAGATAATAAATAAATAAAGGTATGCTTGGACCATGATCCAGGTTTTGTTGAGTTTGGTAATGCCATTGCATTCCCAACCCTTAAACAGGGGTAGAGCAACCTACACCAAAGTTGAGAATGGCTAAGAAGAAGAGAGAGAGAAAGATAGAAAAAATGTTAAATTCACGTTTGTTGCAGAGAGGAGTCCGGCAGGTGGGGCGGCGAGGCGGCGCGGCGGCGCCGGCGCAGCTCGCCCCCGCGCCGCGCCTCACCCCCCCGCGACCATGAGCCTCTCTCGCTCGCACGGGTATGTTCGAACTCTCGCAATACTCTAATCATATTACAGTTGCTTAGTTACATAGGTAAGTACTACAGACCCGGACGTCCTGGTCTGATACCACCAAGCTGAGAGAAAACCTGACTGGTCCGCTTCTAATTTCACCGTTGATGTAATCTTAAAGACTATGTCAAGGAAATGCGAAAAGACGAGACACATGCGCGATGTAATCGACACCCAGCACCATCTATTGGTGAAATATGGAACTAATACCAAAGTCCTGAAATTCAACTTAGCGTGTAATTGCCGTTTGTGTACTAAAGCTGTCGCTTTGTGAGCCTGGGAAATGGCAACAAAGAATAAGCTTGTGCCATGATCCAGGATTTGGAAAGTCTAGGTAAGCGTAAAATATAAATATAAAGGTGACCTTAATAAATTCATTCATTCACTCATAAATATTACCAAATTGTTGTTCCAATTTAGTTCCAGTTTGGCTATCTATCTATCTTCATTTCGTCTTTACCCAGGCTTCAGCACCAACATCCCCAACCGGCGGTTCAGCCCACTCCAGCCCCGCACCCGTCTCCCCCGCCGGAAGCGCGGGCGCAGCCGCTGGGGGGGCACGCTCTCCCCTCCCCCTGGTCGCGCCGGACCTGCTGGCCATGCAGCTACTCGACCAGCACACGCAGCTTCAAGCGCTTATGAAACAGCGGCTGTTCCACCAGCATCATATGCAGAAACAGGTTAGATGAGGTTCAAGTTATAAATAAACTTCTTCTTTCTTCACACGATACATCGAAAGATAGGGCAAGTGTGTGTGCCTAGAGAACATGTTTGAGCAGGTAAAGCGTAGTCAGAACAGCTAGGTGGTCAGATGATCTACGAAGCCACACAGGCATTTTATGGACCAGAAAACTCATGACCGTGTCGAGAGGCATATGCCCAACGGTGGGTGTAAGAATCCAGAACGGTTCTGTACCGCCGGAGTCAAGGAATTCCTGCGACCTTTACCAGGTCGTCGGTATACCTTGTGACGTGCCCTGCTGACTTACACTTAAGGCTTTCTATGGGCTACGTCTGTGACCTTTGTTCTTATGCGGATCACATCATTCCTAATACGATCACGGAAGGAGATTGTCACCACTTTCATCGCTTATTAGTTTTGAGACTTGGAAATTCTAGTTGCATTAATCCCAGTCCATATTATTTGTAGTCATCAGTGTTGATGATAACGCTACTCTATCCACCACAGCACATGTCGTCCGAAGCAGCAAAGCGACAGCTGGAGCAATCGCGGCTCCAGGACCAGATCAACCTCAACCTGCTGTCACAGTCCCACCTACCCCCGCCTGATACGTCACCGGGTAAGAATAAAAATGTTTTAGTTAATAACATGAAAAATACAACAGAACAAATGAGACACTTTTTAATGTCGTGTTACTTCGTACACGAAACGTGCTAAAATATTTATTTAACTCATTAGTTAGATATTATGACGGTGAAAAATCATCAATATAACTAAAAAGACTTTGACGGTATCATAACTAAAAATACATAGAAAAACTGTTATTTTAGCATTCCATTTGTCTTCTACCATCCATTGCCTGAGGAATCACTTGCAACTGAAACGGATACTCTTTTTTAAATAGTTTGAAGGCTAACGCTTGGCCACAATCATACCTGATGGAAAGAGACGACGAGGTCTAAGTGTTGCACATTTACCTAGCAAATTCTTGTAATACCAAAATTGACTTGACTGAACTTTAATCCATTATACACTATACAATAGAATACAAAACATTTATGGACCATCAAATACAATGACACAATACAATTATTATTAGACAAGACGAGCATTACAACTAAGTATGTAGATATTACAAACACAAAAAAAATTGTCAATAGTAACCTGTATAGTAACATTTATGAAGAAATTGGTGTTAAGTGTGTGGTCGATCTGGCAGCGACCTCAACATGATGCCGCCACGGCAGTATATAAATTTTATTATGATTTTTATGTCTTCCGTCCAGGATCGTTGCAGCAGCAGATAGGAGCTCAACAACAGCAGCTGGTGCAGCAACTGCAGGCAGTGCAAGCGCCAATATCTGATGCACGGACCCCTGTCAGTGCCGCCAAATGCTCCACCGAGTAAGTGCATTACAACTTCTACCAGAATCGTCACGATGACTTTCATCACCCTAATCTTCACCAGCCCTGTCTTTACCAGCTTTGTCTTCGCCAGCTTTATCTTCACCATAATCTTTATCATAATCTTCACCATAATCTTCATCATAATCTTCTTTATAGTCTTCACCAAAATCTTTATCATAATCTTCATCATCACCTTTTAAGAAACCAGCCGAGAGATAGTTCTTTAGATTTTCGCGTTCCATTGTAACTATAGTTAATAATCATGGGAATTATCACGGCGTAATTTTGTAAGTTCGTGATTAAATGTAAGCAAAGTATCAGACTATATACTGTCCTACTGCAGGATAGGGGCCTCCATCATAGAAACTAAGTTATCGGTCCTATGATGGGATTAGGCCTAATCACCAAGCTTCCCTAATGCGGATTGGTGATCACAAACCCGAACGATGTTTGAAAAATTCGAAACATACTTTTTGAATACGGGAATAGACTCACTATTTAATCATGTACTTACAAAATTACACTCGCGTTAATTCCCGTGATTGTTAACCACAGCCCTAGATATTCCTACGAGGGCGGCAATACTTAAGGAATCTAAGTTGGAGGAATCAACTTGATGGTAAGTGTGCTGGCTCATTTAGCATTAAGTTGATTTGTCTCATTTGCCTCCCTTTCTCTTTTTTGACGTCTCCACTTTACTGTCTAACGATCTATGGAAGTTCGAATACCAATGCGTATTTACATTTTTTTTAAATCTTCTCATGGTTGCAAATTTATAGCAGAATTTTCTATTGTCAAAAGGTCTCATGCTGTGGGGCGGTGAAGTAGAGGAGCATCCGCTTTTTGGAAGAGGAGTCTGCAAGTGGCCTGGATGCGATGCCCTGGCTGAAGATTACCAAGCATTCCTCAAGTAAGTTAAATGTGCAATGTTCTATGTTGCTTACTTATTACACTGACTTGGAAACAAAAAAACAAGTGATAATCACTTCGGTGAATTAATTCTTCAAGAACGAGCAATACCTGTTCTGGCCTCTACTTTGTGGTGTAATACGACTGGACCATCATCCGGGATTGGAGAGTCTGGTAATTACAGTGTAGCTACTGCCGTTTGACCTTTGCAGCCCTAAACAGGGGAACAAATGGATCATGATTTCACGTTCAGAATGATACCAATACCAATCAATAATGAGAAACTATCCGAAACGTGCATTTTTCCTAACTATGTAACGGAGCGAATGCAAATGATAGAAAACGTAGATGACAAACGCTTCAATTCATTTGTAAGTTGTATTCATTCATTCATTTGTCATTTGTAAGTGTAAGTCAATATTACTCACACCTATATGGACCCTGAAGTAAAGCTTCAATATATATATTTCATTCAATCATGTTGCGTACGGCTAAGAAATGGAACTCTCTGCCGGAAGATGTATTCCCTGACTGAACCCTATGATCTGAACTTATTTAAGGAAACAGTAAATAGGCTGTTACTAGACAGACATTTATTAGATCACCAACATGAGGCACAGGAGAGTATATAATTTTTGTAAAGTTTTACATACATTCTTAAAACTGTCCCTACAATTAAAGGCAATCACAACATGCATTTTTATTATAAAGGAAGTGAAATATACAAATACCTATTTACACATAGTAGTTACACTTACTAAAAAGAAAAGAAATCAGTTGCTTTTCATTTAAAAACAATTCAAATACATAAATATTCTCAAAACAATTTAAGGTACGTCATTCGCATATTGATAAAAATGTAGGCAGGCTCAGAAACATGGCATCAAGGTCCGGTAGCCTCTTGGTGAGATCGTTATACAGGCGAGACTACTGGTGAACCTCTACCCATACTCGTCCTGCAGAATTAGTTCTTGGATAAGCCACAAGGATATCGCGGGATTCTGTGCATGATCCATTCTCGGCCACATCATCACTTACAATGAGGTGAGTTGTGGCCTAATGTCTGACTATTCAAATAAAAAAAGTGGTAATTTAAAAAGTCATTGTATTATTATTTATCAAACAGGCATTTGGAAGCAGTTCACACCCTGGACGACAGATCAGCAGCCCAGGCACGCGTGCAGATGCAGGTGGTGGCTCAGCTGGAGCTACAGCTGCGGCGCGAGCGCGACCGCCTCGCCGCCATGATGCGTCACCTGCACGCTGCGCGGGATTCGCACCATGCCGCTAAACATGCTCATGGTAATCATAATAAAAATAGGCCATGTGCGAGTCGGACTCGCTCTCATTCACGCCAAAAGCGACCACTTTTGGCGTGAATCAATTTTTCGCGTACAAAAACGGACACAACATTTGTGCACGGTTATTTAATAAATAGTGTAAGTATTTGCCGAGAGGTTGTAACCCCGAAATTGTTTGAAATAGATACGGTTTAGTAGCCAAAAATTAAAAGTGATTAGTGTGCTCAAACACAGCCGCAATCTCTATTCCCTTACCCTCATATGCCGATGAGACACGACCGGAGAGGGATTAGATCAGGACCAAAAGCTTAACGTGGCAAGGGGGTACCGCATAATAATGTTGGCTACGGCAGTTTGAGATACAACACAATGTATATTTCGACTAAAGGTAACCAGCAATGACAGATCGTGAATAATTTGAAGCTGTCCATTAAAAGCTATGTTTTACAATTTTCTCATGAAGCCTCATCCAATGATCTGTATGTTACAGGTGGAGCTAGTGAGGGTGCTTCTCCTGGCCCGGTCCGACGACGGGTTTCCGATAAATCTGGAGTGGCCATAGCTGGCGGTAAGAAAAATATCTTATTATTTTTCCTGCATTTTATACCTACTAATATAATAATACTTACATTATGGCATCATCTGATTATTTCATTCCCTGTTGTGTCTAAATCATGGTTTCGGGGCCAGGAGTACATTTGGACCATGATCCAGAATTTCGAAAGTCTGATAATAACAATGAGGTCCTGACCTTCGTAACTTTAATAAGAGAAACCGGCCAACTTATAAGTAAAATCTTAAAATAATTTTGTACCCTAAAACAGTTGAATCATAAACTGTTGTTGTATATAATATTTGCAATAATAATATACTATCAAAGTAGAGTATGTTTAAGCTTATACTATTTTTGATGACTTTCACAAAAGTAAACATTAATACATGTGATATATTTCAAAAGGTCTGCCCTACATGCTCGAAAGAGCTGGATTAGATGTTCAACAAGGTAATGTAACTAAATAACCTAAGTTTCGATTTTACTACTTCAACTTCTTAATTTCTTTGCTTTGTTCAATTAAATATTTGTTATTTCCAGAAATTCAACGCAACCGAGAGTTCTACAAAAGTGCAGATGTTCGGCCTCCTTTCACATATGCGTCGCTGATTAGACAGGTTTGTCACATTTTAGAACTGAACAAAGCATTCAAGTCTGTCACTCTCTCAAAAAAGACCCGTGCGTACTCTAGCGTACTCCAGCTCTCACACGTTATTACTAAAACAATATTTGTATCTGATATTTTTGAATAAAAGACTAAAGTAGTAATTGCAGATTCTCACACATTTTAATTAAATTAACAAAGACTTACTAAGGGAGCTATTCTCGGACCAATATTCAATATCAAGAACAAACTTAAATTACCAAAAACTGATAATTTGATACAAATTTGAATTCTCTAATTATCTTTTGATTTGGAATACGTTCTAGAATTTAATTGATTTACTTAACTTATTTTCTACCTTGCAGGCTATAATAGAATCTCCAGACAAACAGCTGACATTGAACGAGATATACAACTGGTTCCAGACCACGTTCTGCTACTTCAGGCGCAATGCTGCAACTTGGAAGGTAGGTCTTAGATTTAGCATTTCCGTAAGCTATCAGCTAGATACCAATTGCAGTAATTATACATGATATGAATAAAAAAAACATTGCATAAAGATAAAGTTTAAAATTTTGCAAAAATAATTTTAGATTTCTGATATTAAATAATATGTAAATAATTCTGAGTTTAATTTACAATAAACTTAGACAATGAAAATTAATAAATAATTTCTTAAATTATCATCATGACTTCCAGAAAATATAACGTTGCCATATTTTCAATTATATTTTATGATTAATTTCTCAAATATACAGTTTGTTTGTTGACTCACGATGCAATAAGGTAACTGTATTTGTCTAGTTAAATTATACTTTTAATTATATTTAAATTTATAATCCATTATTTTTCAGATCAAATATACAAAGATCAAAGATAAATAATACTAAATTGAATTACATTAAAAAAAGAACTGAAGAATGGTGGATTAAAATAATACTTTGATGTTATATGTGTATATTGTAACTTAATTTTAACATATCAGCTCTACCTTCTATATGCGTTAGTATAAAATATATTGTTTAGATTTATTTTATCGTCATGAATTATATTGAGGATTCACTTTTCTTAAAAGATGATTTTACTAAATCTGCAAAATTTGTAGAAGTTAAATGGACACAGTTTCATTTCTGATATCCAATGTATTTAATCAACAAAGTGAAACGGACACAGTTTCACTTTTGCCTAAATAAGAGCAGACACTATTTACTTCAAAGTGTAAGTGGTGCACCAAAAGTGAATCGTCATTTTATTAGGTTGTACGCAATTTGAACCCTATTTCGCGAACATATAAAGACTAGATAAGTACAACAACAGAACGCGGTCCGTCACAACCTGTCGCTGCACAAATGCTTCATGCGCGTCGAGAACGTCAAGGGTGCTGTGTGGACCGTCGATGAGGTGGAGTTCTACAAGCGCCGCCCTCAGCGCGCTGCGCACGCGCCACCGCCGCAGATGCACGCGCCCGGGTACGGCTGCCTGACCGAGCCGTCTTCAGACCTTAAAACACAAAATCACTTATTGAAAATACATATCACTTTACTTCACTTACTTGAACACCAACATCTTACTTAAATAACAAGAAAACTGTAACATGAAATGTACACGCCCGGTATGGCTAAGCCCTAACCGAGCACTATTACAGTTTCACACACGATACATTTGATATAGTTTTCTCTTAACATTACTAAAATTTCACTAATAAAATCACACTTACCTGACTGATCTAATATTCTAAGCTGATCTTACAATACACACAAAGTACATAAACATATCCGCTTAACACTTTCAACACAAAATAACTTTGTGACACTCAAGACAACTTCACTTGATACTGAAATCATGAAACGTTTACACAACACTCTTGCCTCACATAACAAAAATGCTTTGAGAGCACCTACACCATAAATTATAAACTTATTTCACCTCAAATCCAAACACAAAAACACTCTAACAAGATATGTAATTCATATGGGAACGATATCAGCCATACCGAATTTAGACCTTAACAAACGACGATACAACATATTTTTACATTTAAAACAAAAAATACTTTTAAAGGAATGAAGGTGACCTGAAATTCATTCCCTACAATCACAATAACACTGAACACCTAAAGGACACCTTTACTCGCATCACAAAAACACCAAAAGAGATCCACAGCTGTTGGTTTGCCATGAGCCTAACTGAGCCGCCTATAGATCATAAAACACAGGAAACCTTCACCTTCCTATCTATCAAACACAAAACTCCAACTTCAAATTCTGTCACAGATTACAGCATGCACCTGACAGAAAAATATCCAAACCTTACGATAAAATAACTAGCATACGATATGAACACACGCACACACACACACGCACACACCATACAATGACTTTTGAAGAACAAAAATCATCTTCATTTTTATTACACACTATCGCCATAAAACTAGCTGATCTTGCAATACACACCAAGTACACACCAAAGACACTAAAAAATACTGCCTACTAGTTCACCATGAAGTAATTTTGTCACATTTACCTCATACTTCAATCAGGAAGGGAACTCAATATCACTCATTATACCACAATAAACACCACATAATTACCTTCTGAGAATACAAAGACATTTTCACTTAATTATTTTTCAAAATGAAACTGTACACTCAAATTAAATAATATTAATTACAGACACTGTCTATATACAAAGGTTTTACAAATAACATCAGAACACGATATAATCAAGTCATAAATACACTACATCACAGCATCAACACTTTTGAAATTACCATATTTGCACACAATTCGCACGCTTAAGAACAAAGATATGCTCGAGACATTTCTAATACTGTTCGCAATTTCACTATGACTATTGAGATAATTTTCTAGCACTATGATAGGTACTCTACAATACATTCACAGCGACACGCAAATATGCATTCGAAAAAATTTTATCATAATCATAGAATTCTGATATAATCAAGAAACACAAATCTAGACTTATAATAAATAATCACTTTTTTAATTAACTTCTTATAAAACATTTATGGCAATATTGATAGAGCTTTCTCTCATACTTACAAAAGATTTGCATTTGCTAATTAGCCAGATATTTTTCCAAAAAAATTAGATCAATGAACTATGCCATTCAACTACTTAATTAACATAAAGTGCAATTAACACGAAGCATACAAATTCGAACATGACATAGCAATATTAATATTTTATGCAATAAAATTTTGCTGTCCACGTCTTACGTATAAAATAACCAGTTAGCTAGTTAACACCATCAAAATTACACAGAACAAAAACAGTATATACTAACTAATAAATTTTGACCAAAAATTAATCGATTAGGTCAAAAGTTTCAAAGAGAAAAATAAACAAAACCGTTTCTCGAGTGACATAACAAATACACACCTAACCATTTATGTCAACTTGAGACAACGTCACTGCTACACTCAAAATACTCACGAAATGAACACTACACAGATTTCAAAATTCAATATTTTGATCTTCTCTTAAATATTTTCTTTCTAACCTAGCCATGTATCTAACTCTTATTGTGTAAATAAACGTTTTATCTCGTTTCAGATTTGACTTTGTAATTATTTGTGTAGTGGATTTGGAATTAAATTTGTAAGTGACATCATAATCGTTTACTGAACCGATTCTGGCGTCACCTATTGTGAGGTCATGTAATTTTTTTTTTCGTATTTAGGTCTCGTTAAATGTGTGTGATCGTGAATTTCAGCGCAACGGTGAATAACGTTTTTCTCGCTTGCCTATTAACCTTGCTCCTATCATCTGTCCCTTCCTTCGGGGTCTCTCTTCTTGGGCCATCATCCTGCATGTCATATCGTTAAGATGTACTTCCACGACGATCTGATTGTGCATTCATCGCCGTTTTGTTTCCAACAATTTCTGATTTCATTTCAAAGTTTTCGGACGATGAAAGCACAAGGTTTTAAAAGTTATGAAAGATTGTACTGCAGACACCAATTCGTAGTTTCGTTCTAAATGCCGATGAATTATAGAATGCGATCCGGACGAACCTGTCTCTGCACAAATGTTTCGTGCGGTACGAGGATGACTTCGGCTCCTTCTGGATGGTGGACGACGCGGAGTTCGTGAAGAGGCGACACCTCAGCCGCGGCCGCCCGCGCAAGTATGACCCGACGCCGGGGCCCGCCACCGCCCCCCCACAGTAAGGGCGCTGCCGCATCCAAGTTGCGACCGTCCAACGAACCTTTAGCCTCATTTTCTTCTTCCATTTATGGTTCCACATTGTCCTCAACTTTCTTATTTATTTTTTTGAATATTTTAAAACTGAAACATCAAAAGAGATGATGATGAATTTTTTATAAGAGTAGGATTATTATTACCAACGTTGATTAGCCAATACCTTATCCAGATCCTGGGACAATAATGATAGTTCTTGGATTAAATGTTTAGAAAAAAAGGACAGTGTTGAATCATAAAAAAACGTGAAATTGAGATGACATTTTCTTTCTACATAAATGTAATGTCCTCTTTTGGCATTTAATATTTTTATTGTTATATCGATTCAATACTTTCAAACAAAAGTTTACAGTCAAAGAAATGATGTATTCACAATGGGAATCGTTGGGCGATCGCGTCCAAATTATAGCATTTTGTATGTGAAATATATGAAACTTCTCGAAAATTATCACAGAATCACTAATCCGTAGTTTGAACTGAGTGATAACTTTCGACTCTTTAATAGATCGATGTTTCTGACCATTATATTGTAAAGTGTTCCACTGTGTAAGCTTTAGATTAATTTCAACATGTCATGTTAGAATGTAACTAGAATCACGTGACTGTTCCAATATAATATAGTAAAATATGAAAAGATATGTACTTATGTTTCTGAATGTCCCAATAGCGCACTTGGTAATGATGTCCCTACCTTATGCTCGAAGAGTTGTGCTTTCAATTTCAACCCTGAATATGCATTCGTGTGATTCAGAGTTTGGGTGTTATTATAATTCATTTTTCCAGCTACAAAATCCTTTATTCTTAAGATACTTCTCGATGCATGAAACATAAGTACATATTTATGTCATAGACTCTTAGAGTGCAAAGCTATAACCATTGTTTTGCTATAGTTTTTAACATCACAATTACAATACAACTTGTTTAATAAACTTAGCTTAATTCATACATTTGTTGCTAATGTAATTTCCGATATTTTAATTTATTTGTATTTGACGATATTCCGTAAGCTGTACCGAATAACTGCGATCATATTATTGGATATGTATGCATGTGTTTAATATAAAATGTAAAGAAGGATCGTCGTTGGATACCCAAGTAAGACAAGAGATCTTTTTAATCTTTTCTTTTCTCCCATCTTTATAACATCTGCATGTTATTCTCTTCCTAATTTTAGTAGTTAAGGTAAGTGTGCTTCTAACGCTTCGCATGGTGCATTTTCGTCGCATGGTAGTTGATGTTTTATTATCATAATATTTTCGATAAGCTTGCCTTTTATAATCTATTTTTATTATTCTATTTATCTTTCTCTTTCACACACACACTACATTTCATCTTGACACAAAATCACTATTACAGACGAATTGGACTTGCTCATTCAAAATTGAACACTTCACAAAATACACAATTCAAAAGCCACTGTCGTTGGTAGTAAATTAATAATGGTCTATAGCCGTTATTGAATAAGGTCTGAAATGGCCGGGGGTATGATTTTATTTATATTCTCATTAATTAATTAAAATTCCACTTAAAATTTTATCTTTAAGAGACTTGAATTTGAAATTAAATTTGTTTAGGTTATTTACGTAACGTAATATTTTTAAATTCAAATATGGATAGAACTTTTTTAAAAGTTACTTTTACTTGACCAGTGATTATATCATCAACAGGTTTATGGGAGCACAAAGCCCTCCAATGCTGACCAGTCCGCATAGTTACAGCGAAGCCCTAAAGCGAAATCTCCAGGTAAGAGCTAAAACCGTCACATTTAGAAAGTTGTATCAGAAATATTTGTAGCAGACAATAAGAATAGGAAATATCTAATAAGACATTTTCAATATCACACTAGTCTACACAATTGAACACCATGATTTTAATCAATGCTGATTTTGATATAAATTATGGTTTATCTAGGGCATGATGGAAGACTGCAACTTGTCGTACATGTCTAACGATGACCACATTATGCAAACAGAAGATTATCCCTCTTCACACGACGATTACAAGTAAGTGGTAACTTATACATTTTCAAAAAAAATTGTAAAACCCTCTGTAAAATTAAGTTTCTAATAAAAACATTACTTAAATGAAATCTTGGCTTGCAGTACTTCATGATGATAACAAAATCTATAGGCTCCATTTTTTCTTTACGTATTAATTAAATTATAAATGCGCCATGTAGACACAATGCCAATCTACTATGGCAAACGCCGAGAGTTTTACCCAGCACACTCCTACCTGAGATAATTTAAAAAAGTTTGGTAGCTGTATTGACCAGGCCGGGAATTTTACAGAACTACGTTAAACCACAACACCTAAGCCATTTATATATAGGTATTATATATATATTATAGATAGGTTTTATCATTCTTAAACAACCGTGATGACGCACATCACGGTTGTTTAAGAATGAAAAAACCTTTTAGAATAGTAAATAATAAACTGATTGTGTGGTTTCTTCTCAATAGAAACAAAAAAATTAAAAATAAAATCTAATATTCCTTATCCAGTATAAGTTCATACAGAACACTATATCAAATATTTGATCTACCGCTCATTTGGAATCTTGATACCTACCGAGAAGAACATTTTTATTATCAACATGAGGTACTGATTAAACATTTGTTAACAATTTGATATTACAGCAGACCCCCAATGATGAATGGCTACGGAAGCAGCAGTTCCTCCCACGACGTGAAGGCTGAAGACCTGAGCGCCAGTGAGGCACAAGACATCAAACCTAACATCTACGCTCTCAAGAACGAAATGCAAGCTTCCGATTATTCTAACAAAGGTAATTATAATACTAGTCAAATTACAACATTCCAAACAGCATATTTTTCTAAAAACCTTGTTTAGCACTTCTTTCTAGTATTGGAATGTCTGTATCACCATCTCAGCGTGTCATTGTATTAAAAACTGCACTTCAGAACCCGGGGCTCGCTAGGACCATGGTCCACGGCTTGGTAATTACAATAAAGCGACTGCCCTCTGATTTTCTTCTTCTAACAAATGTCTTCAATCGATTCTCATCTTCATGTCAGACACGTTTAAGATTGTGGTGACCTGTTTTGAAAATTAGTCTGTTAGACTTGTAATAAACAATCAAGATGAAATCTTTTGAACGTAAATTAGTTTCTACGAAAGTAGTTTCTCATGCAATATTTATGTTTCTCCAGGAGATTACACAAACTCTACCAAAGAGTCATCCAGTAACAGATCCGGTGAGACCAGTCCCTACGACGACTACCCCCGCTCCGAGGACAGGTACCGTCCTTCGATATCCCATATCAAAGACGAGGCAGAGAACCTTTCTTTAAACGAGCAAAGATCTGACAAATAAAAACATCAGATTAACGTATTTTGGCCAAGAAGTGAGTCTTTGAGAAATGCCATGGCCAACACGCAATAAACAAATTTAAGTAAAAAAAAAAACATGAGAGAAAAGTCAATGAAGACCCAATGGAAAATATTATGGACACATGCGACATTGCAAAGATAATTACGTGTCCAGTGAGGAAAAAATCGTAGACACAAAAATTCAAAGAGTGATATTGTGTCTTAAGTGTTATGGTCAGTTTTATTCCAAAGTGAATTTGTGTCCAACGCTATTATTGAAAGTGAAATTGTTCGCGACTAAATGGTAGTAGCCGACACTACAACAAGTGATTAAGTGACGTTAAAAAACGCGAAGTGATTTTTTTGCTGAACTGACGATTATTTTGCGTAGTTTAGCGATGTAACAGTATGTAATACAATTTATATTTACGGGTGTAGATCTATTTCAAGTTATTAGCATGGTGTTATAGATTGTAATGTGTTCACTGTTGGAGTTTTTGTAAGAGGACGATCTCGAAATGAGGAATTGTAAGTTAGGATTACCAAATATATTTTTTGTTCGTTTTAAGTCAACCCGGTTTTAACGGGATACATTGAAGTATTATAGGTTTTATGATTTTTTTCTTAAGTTTTTTACATTAAGTTTGGTAGCTGAGGATTTTTTCAAATAATTGTTTAGACGTAGTGTGTAAGTGTTAGGGTTTTTTTAGATTGAAAACGAATTAAGCCAGCATGGGCGGTCAACGATAATTAACCTTAAAAGGTCCATATCAATATTTAAAAATATTTAATCGTCAACTGTAAAATAAAAATAGAACAATAAGTAGTTGTATTTGGCTATATGAATGCGAATCAGTCTAGTGAAAAGTACGCTTAGCGTTAATTTTTTTCACTTTTTAAAATATTTTTTCGTAAATTCTACTTATTTTGAATTAAAAAATATCTTTTAAAGATCTCAAATGAAAAGATTGACAGTTGCAGATTTTGATTCATTTGTTTGTTTTCTCAATATTCCCACTCAGTGACGTTGACAACGTAACGTTTACAATGATCTGATGATTTATTTTTTAGTTTTTTTTTTGCAAAAATATTATTTTTGTTTGAATTGGCGTGCCATAGAGGTCGCTGCGTTTATTTTTTATGTCATATATTATTCCATGGAATTGCTTTTTTATTTTTTTTTGTTATAAGTGTAAGATTAGAATGTAAATATTTATCATGATTATCATGAATTGTAAATTCTTTAAAAAAGGTAAACTTAGACGAGTGTACACGTTTACTTAATGAATATAACTATTGCATATTAAATCGTTCATGTTGTAGAAAATTTAGAAAAAATACTTAGTAGTAAAAATTTTCACTGTACCTACCTAATAATATCTATCAAATTTCGTTTTTTACAATAAAAAATACTGTCTTGCATTTTCAAGTACTGCATTTACGAAGTATAATAAATAAACATATAGTTTCGTTGAGATAAATAAATAAAAAATAAATTAAGAGGGTGAACTTAATCATATCACAATTATGTATGTATATCTGTAATGCTAGTAATATTGATCGATAATATAAATGTATACCTGACTTGCAATAACAAGAAAAATGTAAAATAATTCTTAATAAAAAACACTTACATTCATCCACCCCTCATATTTTAGGTTTTCGGGAATTTCACTTTATTATCCTTTTTTATTATTATTTTTTAATTTGGCTTTAAAACCTACTTAAGTAAATGTATCTTTTAATGCTGACGGGAAAGTATATTTTTTAAATATGTTCATTTATTATCACCCTAACTTAATTGATATAATCATTTTATTCGTTCCAAGTACAATGTTTCAAATTCCATTCTGCATTTCTCACTAAAATCGTAAAAATTAGCAGCATAGAGTATTTTCATTTAATTCTCTTACCAATAAAAATACACACGTACTACTAAATTAACTTCCCACAGATTTGTTTACAAATTCTCTTTTTGAGGAATTTGGTATCTACAGTTACAGTTTTTTGTTTAATACTTAACTGTGAGATTGCAGTTAGCCTAGTTAGCCCTTAATTAAGTATGGTTCTGTTCTACTCAGAAAACGAATCTTTATCCGGCCCTTTTACGCCAAAAAGACGCACAAGGCACGGGAAAGGTTAGGGGCAACTCGTCATAATAACACTCGTCCCAAAATTTTAAGATTTTTTGCTGGTTATTGCTCTGACCTAACCTAACCAATATTCTTGTTTTGTAGAATTTAGTGTTTATTATGAATTATCATCAGAAATATTGGTTATGTTAGTTTAGAACAGTGACTAACCTAAAAAAAAATCTCGAGGGAGTTTTTATAGGACGAGTTGTCCCCTATCCAGAAAGAAGGTAAGGGGGACAGAAGAACACTCGCCCCAGCGGGGATAAAGTTTGGGTCATGAATTCGTTTTTAAGACCGTTATTTTGACATAAGGACAGGACCCCAATTCTCGTGCCAGTGATATTTATTTTCATACGACATATATCACTAAAACACAGTTTTTTTGTATGGCTTTCAGGACCCCAATTCTCGTGCTCGTGACATTTATTTTCATACGACATATATCACTAAAACATAGTTTTTTTGTATGGTTTTCAGGTGATATCCGCCATGTTTTCAAAATATCACGAGGCGTGATATTTTGTCATCATACGATATATATCTCTAAAACATACTTTTTTTGTATGGTTATCAGGTGATATCCGCCATGTTTTTTCATATCGAAAGCCCCAGAATTGGGGTCCTGGGCTGTACCTGTCTATCATTCTATACTTCAGGGGTGACGCTTTCTGCACATCGTAATAGTAAATAAAAAAAATCTGTAAGTTGGTACTACCTACTAATTGCTACAAAGAATTACGTAGGTATTATAATACCTAACGTGTTATTGATATCAGTTATTTTTATAAATTACACAATTATCACTGCTGGTCATAAATTAATAAATTGGCGGAAAAAATACCCAGTATCAAGTAAAGTGAACGATAAGCTGCGGGTTTTTTATTGGAAAGAGAAAACTCTTTTCAGGGAATTGATTAGTTGTTGCAATTAATTCATTTATGTTAATTTAAGCCGACTAGCGGGTTAGGTACTGTGTGATGTTGGAAAATAGATTGGGAAGTCTCGAATGTATGATTAGAATATCAAAATTCAAAGATATACAATTATTGTTTTTAATTCGTTTCATTGGATACATAAAGTAAAACAAGGGACAATAAAAGCAAACACAACTAAAACCAGAGAAATTAAAAACAAATAATGAAATCAGATACAATGTAAGTTCGGTTATGGTAATTTGGATATTTGTATAAATGGCTAGTTTATTGTTATATAAGTTTATTATTGTATTTGTACATTTTAGGCTATTTTTTCAATTCTTATAATGACTTAATACTTATGAAATATTGTAAACCGTTTGCATTTTGTTTCGTTTATTGTAAGTATTTTCACGTATCGCATCACGTCATGGAAAAATAGCCTAAGAAAGACAAAAAATATATATTAATTTAAGCCAGTCTACATTTCATTTTATTCTATCAAAAATAATTTTACTAGAAAGGTGTTGTCCAAAATTTTACGGAGGCTGGGCTAAAACCTGGTACAGTAGTTTAAAAAATAACCAATAAACTCACAACACTTTGTAACTGTCCAATTTCTTTATAATGGATTCGTTACTGGTGCAAACATAAAAATCAAAGAAAAATATAGCATTACAGAAAAGCAAATAACATCATGACGTCTGTCAACTGTTTATGTCAAAGTGACAATTGACATCTGACAGTGTTTCCTCTCACCATATCGTATGCTTGATTGGGAGTAAAATTAATTAAAAAAATCTGATTTGCACCACGTAATTGTATGATGAATTGATGAGCTTTTTTTTGTATTTTCCAGAAATCAGAAGAAATTTCTTGATTTTTTAGAATACTGTACAATGACCTAACCAATTCCTGGACATGTCCTTTGAATTCGGTGAGCAATTCATTTTAAAATGGCGCTGCGCGCTGAACAGAACAGTTTTTTTTATCGCTGTAATTTAGCTAAGGCATGTTACATCAACAGAATTTTCAAGAACCCAAATAGTCTTGATACATTCGAGAAGTCCACTTTGTATGATGCGACAGTTCGTATTGGACATACATTTATTGATCATTGTAAATTATACTTAATTAGTGTTGTATTAAACCAAATCATTACAATTAAAATTTGTTTTAATTTTTTAACTTCTCTGCGGATTTATAATCACTGGTTTTTTACACAAAGCATAAAGGGCCCATACACACATTTTAATAACTACTCTTGCTGACAAGAAGAGAAGACGCCTGTTGGTCTAGTGGTTTAAGTACCGGACCGTGATCTCGGGGTCCTGGGTTCGATTCCCGGGCCGAGCATAAAGTATTACCTAGCTCGGGTTTGTGATCACCAAACCGCATTAGGTAAGCGTGGTCAGTCGTCAGCCCATTTAAGTCCCCACTGCTGGGGCACGGGCCTCCCTCAATCACATGAGGGGCAATTGCCATACTCACCACGCTTGGCAGACGGGTTGGCGAGGGTTTTGATATAAATGCAGAGTTTTCCTTCTCTGGGTGCTGATGATCATGCCAGCAGCTTTACCTTAGTCGCCTATTACGACACCTCGGTAAGAGTGAGGGTGGCCTATTCTACTCTGCCGGGGACCACACGGCTAACTATATCCTATATAACTATATCCTATACGTGGCTACTTATTTAGTCTTATCACGGTTATTTGGCACGTGGCAAAAGTTGGAACTAATGCTGTATTGACATTTTCGCATAGAAAAAACGTGTAACAACGCCCCCCTGTCAATGTCACTGAAGTGCCTCCTGATTTTGGTCGGTCTGTACTTTTGACAATGAATCATCCTAATAGCATCGTGTATTTCATGGATGCAATCCAAAGCCCAGGGTATGCTTGGATTATGATCCAGGATTTGTTAAGTCTGGTAATTACAATGAAGCGACTGCCGTCTGACCTTCACAACAGATCGACCTAAGCAATAATAAATAAATAAATATTTCACAACATCACATACATTGATCTGACTCAGAGATAGGTAGCTCAAGCACCTGTTACAGATATCAGAACCAACAGTGGGATTACAAATATATACCTACATATAATACTTTTTTTTGTATATAGGTACATACGTATAATACATATAAAGCACCCAATGTCCAATGACAATGGTCCGAAATGGTGTTGCGGAATTATCGACAGTTCAGACTATCGATAGTATTGCTATTTGTCGAAACTATCGATACTATCGATTGTTTGATGCTCGATACACTATCGATAGTATCGATCGCATTGTGTTTCCTAAAAGAATTCATCAAAAACTATCGATAACTTTATACTATCGATCGATAGTCAGCTATGTTTCGATAGTTTTGCTGCCTGATTAAATGTAGTCCGATACTATCATACATTAAACAGTCGATAGTATTAGCGTTATCAATAGTGAAAAAAGTAAAGTATCCGCCTAAAACTGTTCCCACTGCAGGGCAAAGGCCTACATCATAGAAATCCAGTCATCGATACTATGATTTGATTAGGCTTCAATGGTGATTAAGCCTAATCCCATCATAGTATCATAGTATCGAGTAAGCGTGGTGACGCTTGCCAAATGCGGATTGGTGATCACAAACCCGAGCTATTTTTTGCTCGACCCAGGAATCGAACCCAGGACCTCGAGGTCACGGCCCGGTTCTTAAAACCACTAGACCAACAGGGCGTCAATAGTTATCAATATATTGATCTAATTTTACTACCAATAGTATCGATACTATTGATGACAACCAGCTTTACTATTGATAGTCTATCGATACTATTGATTCCTATCGATAGTTTATCGATAGTAGATCAATAAGTAACACTAGTCCAAAACGTGCAGGTTTCCTCACGATGTTTTCCCTTGCCGCCGAGATAATGCTAGAAATACGGCAGTAAATTTGACACATCCAAAAGTGCATGCACGGATTTGCCCTATCCAGTTCAGAAGGCGCATGCCCGTATCCACTGAACTACCGTTCTAAATATTATTATTATCTATCTAGAATTATATATGCCGTGTGGTCCCCGGCAGAGTAGAATAGGCCACCCTCACTCTTACCGAGGTGTCGTAAAAGGCGACTAAAGTAAAGCTGCTGGCATGATCATCAGCACCCAGAGAAGGAAAACTCTGCATTTATATCAAAACCCTCGCCAACCCGTCTGCCAAGCGTGGTGAGTATGGCAATTACCCCTCATGTGATTGAGGAAGGCCCGTGCCCCAGCAGTGGGGACTTAAATGGGCTGATGATGATGATGATCTAGAATACTAGGACCAGTGGCCCGCCTTCACTTCGTTTCGAGACTTCATTTTGCATAATAACATGAAGTAGGTACCAAACGAAATTTTCTTCTTTTTTGGAATATGGCCCAAACATACACACTAGGGATGGCCGATGCAAATCGTATATAAAAATAATATTGTGGCTACAGCGGCCAATTTCAACTAGCAGCCACTTACGCAGGATATATTATAGTGCTCAAGTGTGTGCGCAAACACATGTGCACTCTTTATTCCTTTACCCTTATATTCCGAGGGACACTACTGTGTCACGACCAGAGAGGGATCGGGCGCAGGACCAACAGCCTAACGTGCTTTCCGAGGCATTGGGGTACAAGACCGCCAACTCCTAGACTCCGGGCTGGCACTAAGAATTTCTTACCGAAAATTTAGGTACAAATACCCGACATCGAACCCGGGACCTCTTGCGCAGCCGTCGCTTCTAATCGTATGTACGTAGTTATTAAACCCCCTACGGAAACTCTTAAGGGAGTACAAACATTTGTGTGTATGAACATGTCTGTTTGTATTGGCCTGGGTGTTTTCTATGTATTATAATAAGTTAGTATTATAATGTAAGTGTCGTCATTAGTCGCCGTGTGGTCCCCGGCAGAGTAGAATAGGCCACCCTCACTCTTACCGAGGTGTCGTAAAAGGCGACTAAGGTAAAGCTGCTTGCATGATCATCAGCACCCAGAAAAGGAAAACTCTGCATTTATATCAAAACCCTCGCCAACCCGTCTGCCAAGCGTGGTGAGTATGGCAATTACCCCTCATGTGATTGAGGGAGGCCCGTGCCCCAGCAGTGGGGACTTAAATGGGCTGATGATGATGATTATAATGTAATATATTTGTAATCCCACTGTTGATTCCGATATCTGTAACACAGGTGCCTGAGCTACCTATCTCGGAGTCAGGTCAATGTATGTGATGTTATGAAATATTTATTTATTTATATTTATCTATAGCTATAAAAAACAAAAATAAAGCACATAGGATATATGAGCGTTTCTGGCTAGGTGGAGGGACGATCTGCGCAGGATGGCTGGCAAGAGCTGGATGCGAGAAGCCATGGATAGATCACGGTGACGAACAATTGGAGAGGCCTACGTCCAGCAGTGGACTGCGATAGGCTGTAGGCTGATGATGATGATATATGAGCGAACTGTCCCCACAAAAAAACTATGAAAAAAAAACCGCGAACTAGAAAGAGTAAAATAACATTTTTAACACTTTTTTTATGTGTTAGTTGGCAGATGAGCAGGCGGATCACCTGATGGTAAGCGATTGCCGCCGCCCATTAACACCTGCCAACGGCCAAGGAATGGAACTCTCTGCCGAGATCTGTTTTTCCTGACCACTATAATCTGGGCATCTTTAAGGCAAGAGTGAACAGGCATCTTTTAGGCAAACGCGTATCATCCTAGACCTCATTGTCGCTTTCCATCAGGTGCGATTGTGGTCAAGCGTTAGCTAATTGACCGAAAAAAAAAAAAAAAAACCTGCGACCCTAATGGAGTCACAAGTGTGCTTCCAACCTTTTCCCCGGATGGAAAACGACTTCATCGAGCAATACGTCATTTAAAAAAATCATAATCTAACAATAACCTCTTTTCATTTGAACTAACCCAGATGACAGTTCAGAAATAGCATCCGCCTCGTCATTCAACGGATGCGTATGCGCCGGATAAAATGATACCTACGCCTTTTTGTTCGCTGACAATGCGCGGAAGATGCGCCGCAAATGTTGCCCTCTGACTGTATGGAATGTAATAGGTATGGTATAAACTTCCGGTTGGTAAACTGATAAAAAGAAACATTTTTATCTTTTGTAAATACATACTCAAATAATAATATCCCAACCGATGACCGGTACGGCGCCGGCCAATCTCAACGATCAGCCACGTACGCAGGATATATTATAGCCTATGCCCTCATATACCGATGGGACACTACTGTGACACGACCGGAGAAGGATCGGGCGCAGGACCAACAGCTTAACGTGCTTTCTGAGGCACAGGGATACAAGACCGCCAACTCCAGACTCCGGGCTGCCACTAAGAATTTCTAAACGAAAACTTAGGTACAATTTTTTGGCCCGACCCGGGGATCGAACCCGGGACCTCTTGTGCAAATGTCGCTTTAAAGTGCGCCCCACTCACCACTGCGCAGTGGAAGAGTGTGGGTTGCTGATGATGATGACGATGATTTTTTTTAATGTTGAAAAATCTAATTTAAGGGAAGCAGGAAGATCTACCTAGTTTGGCACTTCATCTACCACTTTTCTGATTTTTGGGGTTGACAACACGTCCGCAACACCAGTGGATTCACAAGTGCATTTCCAACCTTTTTAACCCCTCTCCCCTGGATTAAGAAGCCACAAAGTAACTTACATATAATGTCACTCCCCACTCCATGCCTCGAACGAAATAGACAGACACTAGACATGACTGTGGGTGAGCCACGCTTCGGCATAGGCCGGCTCGACCGGAGTGATACCACGGCCTCACAGAAAACCGGCGTGAAGCAGCACTGTGCTAGGTTTCGCTGTGTGAGTGAGGGTACCGGAGGCCTTATCCGGGGGAAAGGGGGGTTTATAGGTTGGCAGCGCACTTGTGACTCCACAGGAGAAGTAGATAGTATTAATAGTTACTTTACTAATAAAACAAAAGTTAGATAGTTATATTTTCAACTTCTAAGAAAATCGCCATACAAAACGGCAATTTAATAGGTAAAGACCTTATTATACTTAGGTTAACTTGCATTAAAAGCACCCTGAAAGGGTACAATAATCTACCATCCACAAAAACCACTAATTAAACAAACGTGTGTTTTTATTATCACGTGGCGCAATTCATCGATACCGCCCGCGCTAGCTTGATTTATGACACGAAACAAGTGCGCTAGTGATGTGCCTGTGACAAGCGCAAATTATCGATAAAACTTTCATTTTGAAGAAACGCGTACTTTGTAAGCCGTATCGATAAAAGCTTTCATTTTGAAGAAACTGTGAAGACAATTTGGACACAAAAACCAAATAATAATAATTAAATATTAGAGTAGAACGGTATTTATTGCGATCTTACATTGACAGCTGTTCAATAATAGTTTTTAGGGTTCCGTACCTCAAAAGGAAAAAACGGAACCCTTATAGGATCACTTTGTTGTCCGTCCGTCCGTCCGTCTGTCAAGACCCTTTTTCTCAGGAACGCTTGGAGGTATGAAGCTGAAATTTATATCAATTACTCAAGTCTACTGTCGCTTAAAGCTGTGAAAAAATCAAACTTCTAAGCCAACGCAATCAAAAGATACAGCCGTTTATGCCGCAAATTTTCGACACTTGCAAGGGAATCAAAACCTACAGGGTGCTTCCCGTGAACTCAGAATCTTGAAATTTGGTACGAAGCAACGTCTTATACCATAGATAAAGGAAAAATTACGAAAATCATAAATTTTTAGTTACATCACATAATATATATTTTTTAAATAATTTTAAACTTACAACCCATTTCCTCATAAACGCGTAGAGGTATTAAATTGAAATTCATACCAAATACTCAGGTCTATAATACCTTTAAGCTGTAACAAAATCAAACTTCTATGTCAACGCAATCAAAAGAAACAGCAATATAAGCTGCATATTTTGAAACTCGCAAGTACTCGCAAGGGAATCAAAACCTAAAGGGTACTTCCAGTCGACCTAGAATCTTGAAATTTGGCATGAAGCAACGTTTTATAGCACACATAACGGAAAAATTCCGAAAACCTTAAATTTTTAGTTATATTATAAAATATATATTTTTTAATAAATATAAACTTATTACTTTTTTCCTCATGAACGCGTAGAGCTATCAAGTTGAAATTCATATCAAATACTTAGATCTATATGCCTTTAACCCGTGAAAAAAAAATTCTAAGTCAACGCAAAAACGCAAAAGTACAACCATTGATACCGCATATTTTGAAACTCGGAACTACACACAAGGGAATTAACCTAACCTAAAGACCACTTCCCGTTGACATAGAATCTCGAAATTTGGTAAGAAGCAATAGCTTACAGCACAGGTAACAGAAAAATTCCGAAAAACTTAAAATTTTAAGTAGTTATACCACCAAAAAAATTGTGATTGTAAACATAATTGTAGTTACAGCAATGACCGCGAGTTATTATACTATGTATGGGGAGGGCAACATTTATAGAAGACGAAATAGCCTTCTTCTTTATATTTCGACGTTCTTTTATCGAAATGATATGTGTTAATATAAAATAAAGGATTACTTAAACGATAAAGAGATCTTTGTCTTAAATTTATGCTCCTCCATCTTTCCCCATTGTAATGTTATGAATTTCATTTTGCAATAAAAATACCATAGTTATGACTCGATTGTCGTAATGAACGAACTTTGTAAACCTTGCAGGTTTGTACGGAACCCTCGGTGCGCGAGTCCGACTCGCACTTGGCCGGTTTTTTTAAGTGCTAGTTAGTTAAATTATTAAAAACAACTGGACTGATTTGACTGAAAAATGGTGAAGAGGTAGCTGAAAACCAGGGAAAGGAGAATGGATACTTTTAATCTCTTTCCTGTGGGATAAACAAAACTAATACTACGCGGGCAACACCGCGGATGAAGACTAATGCATGTGTTACTATCACACACTAGTCAGTAGGTATTTTTACCTTCTTACCACGAGGTGACAAAAATACACTAGTCTTCATAGTCGCCCAAAGAAATTATTATAAGCCTTATTATTTTTTGTCGTTTTAATATCATAATACCTACACTTAAATATGAATTATGCATCTTCAACAGATAATTCAACAAGCGGAGTTTCTATTCTTATTTTCTTAATATTACTGCCAAAAGAACTTTGTTTATTCATGCTCCTCCTGGCATTAACCCTTAACTGGGCATGGAATGTTGAAAATATTCATTCGTTAAGTAAATAACACACTTAAAAATTTCGTCGGCTTATTAACGCGTTCAGTGGTCTAATTGGTAGAACATTCACCGGGATTGTGGAAGGTGTGGGTTCGAGTCCCGCCTGAACGCGAGATGAAATTTTTAAGTGTAATAAATAATAAAATAAATATTTCACAACATCACATACATTGATCTGACTCCGAGATAGGTAGCTCAAGCACCTGTGTTACGGTTTATGAGTGTGATTACGGAATGTGTTATTTACTTAAGCAAAATATTGCTATAAAATATCAACTATATTCATTCGTTATCGCTCTTACGTGCCTAATATATGAATTATGTAATGCCATGACTAAAACGGTTCAGAATCTGTTGGGATCTATTTTCCTTCAGGTCGTTTAAGGGCAATAAAAAAAACAATGAACTTCTCTGAACCTGATGCGACCAATTCATCGATATATCGATACATCGATACTCCACCGCGTCCCTACCCACCCTGACATGTGGCTCTTAATTATATCTCAACTGTACGTGACTACAAAACCTTTCGCCGACAAAAAATCTAAAACAACTGTGTTTTTAATCCTCTGGTTACTGAACTCGACAAAAAATATTTTTTCTACATTTTTTCCCCACATGTCTACGAATGGGTTAACGCGGTAGCGTTTTTTTCCCAAAAAGTGTCATTTCAATTCGAAATGGAAAGTTGGAGGTTAATTTAGTATTCTCGAATGGTTTAAAAATGTTTTTTAGTATATGAGTAATAGTAAGACACATGGCAAGGATTGGCTGTCATGACGGTGAGACACGTGGGAAATATTTTTTTCTGATTCAACAGGGCTGTTTTAGGCAGCCTAGTCATATGCCATATTACGAGTAGGTGAAGACTAAACTTGTAAAAACGTGTCAACTAAAAATACAATTGCAAAGTTTGGCGAACAGTTTCTGTTTTTGAAAGAAAGAAAGAAAATATTTATTATTATAGACATCACAACACAGAACATATAGCAATTGTAAACAGTACACAATTTGGCACAAACAGAAAACAAAACATAAAACAATTAAAAATACATAAAAATAAAACAAAAGGAAAAAAAAACTATATTCAATCATGTCCAGACAGTGCCAAATGAATATTATGATGTGTTATGACGTCTAGTATAAATTCTAGGACTATAATAATCATAATATCCTCCAACCGATTTCGGCTAAGGTGGCCAATCTCATATGTATCTATAAGCCACTTACGCGGGATACATTAATAGTGCTCAAGTGTGTGCGCAATCATAAGTGCACTCTCTATTCCGTTGCAATCATATTCCTATGGGAGACAAGTGTGACACGACCGGAGAGGGATAGGCCGAAGGACCAACGGCATAACGTGCTTTCCGAAGCATGGGGGTACAAGACCGCCAACATCCAGGCTCCGGGCTGACACTGAGAATTTCTTTACAGAAAAATGAAAGAGGAGATCTCCGACTCAGGTCTTTAGATACGGAACCAAGTTTTGTGGTTCATACTCATATAATTCCTAGTACTCAAGTGTGAAACCACAAAAATTTGAGAAATAACTCAATGTGACTATGACCCTGTTTCCACGCTTCGGCATGAATGGGCCGGTTAGACCGGAGTTATACCACGGCCTCACAGAAAACTGGCCTGAAGCAGCATTGTGCTGTGTTTAGCTGCGTGAGAAAGGGTACCGGATCAATCCCGGGGAAAGGGGGCTTAGAGGCTAGCAGCGCACTTGTGACTCCACTGGTATCGCGGGTGTCCATGGGTGGCGGCAATCGCTTACCATCAGGTGATCCGTCTGCTCGTCAGCCATGTTATATAATACCAAACCTCCTATATACCTAGTTCTCGTATACCTACCTATAAACTATATTATTATATCGCAACTTACTAATTCCATAAATTACTGATTGTTACTAATTACTGTTTGCTATTTTACTGTTTGTTTATCTCATAAGAAATTAGGTGATAAGTTATTATTGTCATTAGCGTCAACCCCATTACCTCTACTAACCCTTAGCCCTTAAATATGCATGTTCCTTTAGAAATAAGGTAGTCAACCTTCGAACTCGAGAGTCTAACATTGTCAATTTCTATTTCAATTAAATTCGTTTTTTTTTAAACAAGTTTTGTTCTTGCCATCTAACAGCCACCTATCACATTAAAAAAAACCTAGACAACTTGAGTACCTACCTACGTAGGTACACGCGACCGTTGGGTGAGGCAGGTCACTACCAAATGCGTCAAGAGGCCAGCTAAGGATCCGATTCAGTTGCTCAAGAATTATTTCGTCTGCTTTTTTGTAGAATAGTCAGACACATAGACGCATTCTCACCTGATGATAAGTGATGATGCGGCGGAGGATGGTTCCAATTCAGCGTCAGATTCGACCCCCATAATCTATAAAAATACTGACACAACCAACTTATCCAATTTCATTTATCAAAAGCAAACATTCGACGGAAATAGAATAAATAAATAAATATTTCACAACATTGATCTGACTCCGAGATAGGTAACTCAAGCATCTGTGTTAAGGATATCAGAATCAACAGTGGGCTTACAAATATATTCATTTACTACTTTTCTTTTATAAATACATACTTAAATAATATATAGAAAACACCCAGGCCAATACAAACAGCTCGTACTCAAATGTTTGTACTTTTCCGGGTACGCGGGTTCGTACCCCGACAAGTTACAAACATGAACCTTTTGACCAAAGACAGCGCTCACTACCAAACGGGTCGTCGTTTATTTCCATTACAATTAGGTGATCCGTCTGCTCGTCTTCCACCTATCACATAACAAAAAACAATAAGAAAAACAAAAAAATATAAGGAAAATATCCGTCAGAGAATTTCTGACGCAACAGAAACCTACATTCGAAACGTACATACATTACATTTTGAGTTATCCATCGCCAACGTTTCCAGATCTCTGATGATAACTCTTCAGATAATAATAAACACTCTCTTTACCATGCACTCAACCATCGACAAAAACATCTATCCAGCTTTCTTTGGAAGTTTATTTATAATATTTTTTTCCATGTGCACAGGAGCGTGCGGGACAATTGCCGCTGCCATTATTGTATTTATTTCTGTTTATCCACAATCCACATGTGCGCGTGCGCTGGGGGAGGTTCAATGAGAGGGCCGCAAAGATACCTACTCATATTTTCTAGGCTTTTATTGCCTCGGTGGCGTAGTTGTTATTGGGTCGCACTTTTTACAAAAGTAGATAAATATAAAATAACGCCCAACTCTGGCTTAGGTATCTACGCGCGTTTATTTCAACAAAGACGGTATTTTGAAGGTTGAAGGTCTTTCGATTTGTTCGAGCTCTTTTGTTGGCTTCAACTCCTTTAAAGCCTTGTGGAGTCTCAGAGATGAGACTGGCGTTTACACTCGGGCCTATGCAGCTAAGAGGAAGGTCAAATGACGGTGTCATTATTACTGTGTTTTGTTAAATGCCTTTTATGGCCTGCCCTTTGATCATTTACACTTCAAGCTTAGAGAACTCACCATAAAGAATACCTGCTACTAGGAAATGATGAGCCGCTGGGGGACCCCCCTCCCCTGTAGCAACGCCCTACAGGAGCCCAATTCTCGTGCTCGTGATATTTATTTTCATACGACATATAATCACAAAACACAGTTTTTTTGTATGGTTTTCAGGTGATATCCGCAATGTTTTCAGAATATCACGAGCACGAGAATTGGGCTCCAGGCCTGCTCTAGGAAAAATCCCTAACTACGCAAATGAGCATGACATAAATTTATCCTATTACACAGCGGGCCGCGGTTGACCAGCTGCGATGCGCACGAGTGTATTAATTCTGTATACCACCGCGACGCACAGAGGCACTCAAACTTACACTTTCACTATTATTACCTAGGATGCACAAGGTTCTTCTACTCCCTCGCATCTTAGCGTGTAATTCCCAGTTGCGTCCAAAGCTGTCGCTTCGGGGCCCGGGGTTTAGGAAGTCTGGTAATAGGCTATTTGACTTGTTTTGAAAAACCTTCTCATATTATTTATTGGTGTCGTCGTCAGCCCATTTAAGTCCCCACTGCTGGGGCACGGGCCTCCCTCAATCACGAGGGGTAATTGCCATACTCACCACGCTTGGCAGACGGGTTGGCGTGGGTTTTGATATAAATGCTGAGTTTTCCTTCTCTGGGTGCTGATGATCATGCCAGCAGCTTTACCTTAGTCGCCTTTTAAGACACCTCGGTAAGAGTGCGGGTGGCCTATTCTACTCTGCCGGGGACCACACGGCAATTGTTGGTGTATTAGAACCCTACAAATAATATTTATTTTCATTGATTACGAATATTTCGTTAAGAAAATCACTATAAAATATAAGGATTAATTAATCTGTCAAAAACGCTTCATTCAGCAATATGGCGTCGAATCATTCGAGTGACGTCAACCTTTTGTTAACAAGTAGGAAATTCGATAGCACACGATAAATTTGATAAATGATTAGCGATAGATAGAACACAATGGCGTCGACTCTGTCACTTGTTTTGCTTACAAAAGGATGACATCACAGTAAAGAAAGCCAATCAAAACCGTTTATGGTCACGTGGTTCCAAGCACAAAACAAATTAATTTTATTTTTTATTTATTTAACGCGGCCGGCCCGTAGTGCAGTGGGCCGACGTGGCCTTATGCATACCCGTCCACCGGGGGGCGGACGGGTTATGTCGGGCCTACCGACTAAACCCCCGACGGCGCTCCCTTCTTCGCCAGAGAACCCACAATTTCGGCAAACTATCTGAGACATGCAGGTTTCCTCACGATGTTGTCCCTCACTGCTGAGCTTATAGTAGAAACCAAACATTATATAGGCAATGCATTCATTTTTATCAGGGTGTCTATGGGCGGCGCTAATCACTTACCATCAGGCGATCCGTCTGCCACTTATCAGATAAAAAGGGTCTTTATTAACCTGCACGTTTCGGATAGGTTCTGAAACGTGTAACCATAATTCAGATGGTCTGGTTCTAAGGTCAGGCATCAGTCCCTACATTGTAATTTATCAGACTTCTCAAATCCTGAATCATGGTCCAAGCGAATTCTAGCGGCTAAGAGTCAAACACTCCGCGTGGGCTGATGCAATTCAAAGGTTTTGAATTGCATCAGCCCACGCGGTAGCCCAATTGGTATCTGGTGGCTTATAGTGAACAAATTTGGTGTTTATTTGTGCAGTGAAGTTCCGCGAAGTGATCCTGATTATAAGAATCGTTGAATCGTATCGTTTTTAATACTGCTATCTTAGGTAAAACCTCTTTCAATTTAATCTAAGACCTCTTGTGTGTCGAGTGAGTGGTCACGGACAACTTGCTTGGACCTAATAGAGTTTTAAAGCCTGCGACTGTGTTTAGAATGGTATCGGCAGAATCCGTAGGTCGATAAAATGTAAAACAGTGGCGTTTTTGACTACCCACTTATTCTCAATAAGTTACTTGACATTGGCAAGTTCGGGTAGAGGCGTCCAGGACGACATATTTATATGCAACCAGGAATAAGCTAAGATGATGAGAAAGCGTACTATAAAAGTATCAGCCAATATACTGTCCCACTGCAGCGCAAAGGCCTCCATCGTAGAAATAGTACTTGCTAGAGACTCTCGATAGGTTGCAGCGACGTGCTATCCGTATTGTTGGAGATTATGAGGTGACTAAGTCCCTAGAACCTCTTCAGCTACGTAGAGACATTGCCAGTCTAAGTGTTCTCTACCGCCTGGGGATAATGGGGAATGCTCTGATGAGTTATTTCAACTTATCCCATCTTCATACCATCCAGACAATGGCGGCGCGCACCACGAGGTTTTGCTCCTAGTTCCTGCCCCGAGCCATCAAGGCATGGAATGCCCTCCCAGCTCATGTGTTTCCTCCTTCATACAATCCTGGGTCTTTTAGGCGGGGCGTGAAATGGCATCTCAGCAGGCCATTAGGGTGAGGATGGCAGACACAATGGGTACTTTGTTAGTTCTTCTGTGCCTGTCAGCCTCATTTTTGGATTTCACGGCCGCTTACCATCAGGCGGAGTGAGGTCATCCTGATTATCCTTTCTATAAAAAAAAAATCAAGTCATCGCTACTATGATGGGCTAACCCCATCATAGTAGCGATGAATTGATTTTTTCTTAATCACCAAGCATGCCTGATGCGGATTGGTGATCACAAACCCAAGTTATGTTCGAAAAATTCGAAACATACTTTATGATCGACCCGGGAATCGAACCCAGGACCCCGAGATCACGACCCGGTACTTATTTAAACCATTAGACAAACAGGGCGTTACTAGACCAACAGAGCGCGCGAGAAAGCGATGATGTTAAATTTGTAAATGATTTTTTTTTCTCTTCTCAATTGAAACTCTGTCACATCATCAATATTTAAAAAGAGTAACTACTGAGTTTCTTGCTGGTGTCTTCTCAGTAGAAATCGTCATTCCGAACCAGCGGTAGATATTATGTACCTATTTTGACATTCATAAGTGTTCTGTGTGGACCTAAATTAAAGATTTTTTTATCTTTATCTTTAATGCAGAATAGTAAAAATTTGAGAACCGCAGTCCAAAGACAAGTGTAAGAAGCACTCTTTGGCCCAGATAACAAACGATGCCTACACAACATAAATCATCTCACTTCTTCTAGATCGTTAGGGCCTGAAATTCAGACATTTGAAACTAGGTCATCATGTTAGTTTGGCAAATTAATTATAGTTTCCATTGATGATTTCGTGGATTTTGTATTTAGATCTTTTTGGCGCTGTTTTTAAAAAGTTTTATGATGTTAAAAATACATTTTTTACAAGTTTGTGGTGGAGACGTTTGATCGTAGAGTCACGCTTCGGCATGAATGGGCTGGCTCGACCGGAGTGATACCATATCCTCACAGAAAAACGGCGAGAAGCAGTATTGTGCTGTGTTTCGCTGCGTGAGTGAGGGTGCCCTAGGGGAAATGGGGGTTTAAAGGTTGGCAGCGCACTTGTGACTCCACTGGTGTCGTGGGTGTCCATGGGCGGCGGCAATCGCTTACCATCAGGCGATCCGACTGCTCGTCTGCCAACTAACACATAAAAAAAGTGTTAAAATTGTTATTTTACACTTTCTAGTTCGCGGTTTTTGATGGGCGATTTTTTTTCATAGATTTTTTTAAGGGACAGCTCGCTTATATATCATCATCATCATCATAAGCAGCCCCGTGGCAGGCCCCCCACAGGGTGGACCGACGATCTGGTGAAGATCGCGGGAATCCATTGGATGCGGGCGGCACAGGACCGATCTGTGTGGAGAACATTGGGGGAGGCCTATGTCCAGCAGTGGACGTCTATTGGCTGAAATCATGATGATTATCATAAGCCTATCACAGTCCACTGCTGGACGTAGGCCTCTCGAATTGTTCGCCACCGTGAGCTATCCATGGCTACTCGCATCCAGCTCTTGCCAGCCATCCTGCGCAGATCGTCCCTCCACCTAGCCAGAAACGCTCATATATCCTATGTGCTTTATTTTTGTTTTTTTATAGCTATAGATAAATATAAATTAATAAATATTTCATAACATCACATACATTGACCTGACTCCGAGATAGGTAGCTCAAGCACCTGTGTTACAGATATCAGAACCAACAGTGGGATTACAAATATATACATATAATACTTTTCTTTTGTAAATACATACTTATAATACGTAGAAAACACCCAGACCAATACAAACAGACATGTTCGTGCAAACAAATGTTTGTACTGTGCGGGGATCGAACCCGCAACTCTTGGACCAAAAGCAGCGTTCACTACCACTGTTCTAAACGGTTCGTCCAAATGTTATGATAGATATCCTATGTTTGTAATCAAATAAATAAAATATGTGCCTAGCCGCGTGGTCCCTGGCAGAGTAGAATAGGCCACCCTCACTCTTACCGAGGTGTCGTAAAAGGCGACTAAGGTAAAGCTGCTGGCATGATCATCAGCACCCAGAGAAGGAAAACTCTGCATTTATATCAAAACCCTCGCCAACCCGTCTGCCAAGCGTGGTGAGTATGGCAATTACACCTCATGCGATTGAGGGAGGCCCGTGCCCCAGCAGTGGGGGCTTAAATGGGCTGACGATGGAATTAAATATTGCGTGCAAATGTGTTTATGTTCAATTATCTATTTATTCAATATAGCTACTTAATTACATTTCACCATCATAATTGCAACGGCTAGCCACACGTGTTGTGCAAGTGCGCGCAATAAAACGACGCGCATACACCCACTCACGCGCATCTCTTTATGCACTCTTTTTAAATAAAGGTTTAAAGTGAAAAACGATTAGAAGTGCAGGATACTGGTGTTTATCGAACGCCACGTGGCATGATATTAAGGTGACGGGTAGGGCACACTAGCGAAGCCAATCGATCAATAATTAATAATTTTTAGTAACTAAACCGGATCTATTTTAAAATATTTCGGGGTTACAAACTCTCGGCAAACATACTATTTATTTATTAAATAACCATGCACAGATGTTGGGTACAACGCGTGCGCGAAAAATTGATTCACGCCAAAAGCGGCCACTTGTGACGTGAATAAATTTTTCGCGTACAAAAACGGACCCAACATTTGTGCATGGTTATTTAATAAATAGTATAAGTGTTTGCCGAGAGGTTGTAAGCCCGAAATCGTTTAAAATAGATCCGGTTTAGTAGCTAAAAATTAAAATCGATTGCCGTCCCTATCCATCACCTTCATCATCATCAGCCCATTTAAGTCCCCACTGCTGGGGCACGGGCCTCCCTCAATCATATGAGGGGTAATTGCCATACTCACCACGCTTGGCAGACGGGTTGGCGAGGGTTTTGATATAAATGCAGAGTTTTCCTTCTCTGGGTGCTGATGATCATGCCAGCAGCTTAATCTTAGTCGCCTTTTACGACACCTCGGTAAGAGTGAGGGTGGCCTATTCTACTCTGCCGGGGACCACACGGCCCATCGCCTTAAAACAATTAAAAAAAATCGGCCAAGTGCGAGTCAGACTCTCCCACCTAGGATTCGGTACGGGTGATCTTTGACTCTTCCACTTTTTTTTATGTGATAGCTAGCAGACGAGCAGACGGATCACCTGAGCGATTGCCGCCGCCCATGGACAGCCGCGACACCAGTGGAGTCACAAGTGCGCTGCAAACCTGTAAAACCCCCTCTCCCCCGGATTGGACCTCCGGTACCCTCACTGACTGGAACAGAAACGAGATAGGACCAGTATACCATCAAGAGATGGTCAACTCTGCAGAAGGTTTTCGACGGTTGCGTGCGTTTGCACACAAAAGGCTTAACATCAGGAAGGAGATTGATTGATGTGGAACTGCCCGAGCGCGAGTCGCTTGTGTTGTGGTGTTTCACGCCCCATTTGGGGAGAAGTGACATTGAGATGGTACACAGACACAGACTTTGTAGGGAGTGAAGAAACGCACCGGGGAAAGAGCCCTTAGCAAGTCCCTGGTGAGCGTCTCCCAAGATTCGGTCCGTATGCCGAGACGGTAGGAAGGACCATGGGCTGGTGGAGGGACTGTACCCTCACTCACGCAGCGAAGCACAGCACAATGCTGCTTCACGCCCGTTATATGAGGTGCCCATTCATGATGAAGCGTGCCTCTCCCAGCAAGGGTTCCGTACGGAGGATCTTTATAAATAGTGCGGCAATCAAATTGCGCAGTTTTTTTTTATTTTTTTAGTTTACTTTTATATTCTATTAGAAGACTACAAGACTATCTTGTAATACTTCATTCAATTATTCAACAGGGATTAGGCGCCGACTTCAATAACACCTTTTCTCGATTGTACCTACTGTTAAAAAATGTTATTTAAAGTGTATGAAGTGTTAAAAATGTTATTGTACAATTTTTGGGTCGTGGTTTTTGAAGGCGGTTTTTTTTTGTAGATTTTTTTTTTCCTTTGAAGGAAAGGCAAAGGGTACAGAGCCAATACAGCCATCGTCTGTAATTTCCTATTATAAATGCTGAAAATAAAGTATTTTAAGGCCGAGGCTATGTCTTTAATATATTAGTTTTTATTTTAGCTGAAAATTGTAAACTGAAAATTTCTGGCGTGAAATGCTGAAAATAAAATTATTTTATCGGCCGGAGCCGCAACACATTGACAACCGCAGATTACTATATATGTAGCAAGCTAATAGACAACCGCCACTCTTCAAAAATTAAAAAACGTCTTTCTTTTAAATAATTGGCCATAATGTTCATACGAAGAAATTCGCCATTGTTATAATACCTATAGATGGGCCAAAATAAAAGGCCACGTTTGACACTTCAACAAAATTCGACAACGTAACCTTGTAACAACGGTCATTGAATTTATGGGTGGTTCTCCGAAATTTAACCTTCCGTTTTCTTCGCGTCTCAATTACGTGGGCTCAAAAATATTGTTCAAATAAGAAGTTTATATTGCAATCAGAAGAAGTTTAAATTGAAAGAAGGTTGATATGTTCTTATTTAAATTAAAAATTCTAATTTGAACAATATTTTGAGCTCAGCGAATATAGACGCGAAGAAACCGGAAGGTCAAATTTCGTAGAATCACCCTCATTAATATTTCTATGTTAAAAAAACACAATTACCTACTTAACTTTTTAAAATTATGTTTGCAATTTCAATAAAGACAAAATAAAATATTTCACGATTTACTTTCTTTATTAAACTACTGAAGTATAAAGTTATTAAAAAAATACGTTCGTACAATTTTGTAGGTGTCAACCCATTTTCTTTTTAAGCTCTAGATACGAGGGCGACACTGAAAGTTCTTAGAACTGGCCACTTATAAGACAATGACTAAAAAATAAGTTTAAATTTTGAAAATGGAACTCTTTGCCAATATTATTGTTGATGCATTTAATTCGATTTTCTTTTTTTTCCGATTTGGCGGCAAATTGAAAGTAATCTTTAACAAGTGAGTATGAATTTTTTTTTCACATTATTATTTTAATCGATTCACGTTTGTTTTTTTTTAATAGAAAGGCCAATCAGGATGACCTCACTCCGCCTGATAGTAAGCGGCCGTGAAATCCGAATATGAGGCTGACAGGCACAAAAGAACTAACAAAGTACCTATTGTGTCTGCCATCCTCACCCTAATGGCCTGCTGAGATGCCGTTTCACGCCCCGCCTAAAAGACCCCGGATTGTATGAAGGAGGAAACACATGAGCTGGGAGGGCATTCCATGCCTTGATGGCTCGGGGCAGGAACGAGGAGCCAAACCTCTCGGTGCGCGCCGCCATTGTCTGGATGGTTTGTTTGAAGTACATATCGATTATTCACTTTAATCAATGTTTTTTAGGGTCACCTCTCTATGAGAGGCACGTCAAATGTGGCCTGTTATTTTGGCTCAACTGAACCTATTGGTTTACAAGTAGACAGCTACAGTTGGTCGTTAATTTCACAATAAGCATGCGCGGTAGAGGCCATGTAAATAACTACTGATTGATCATAGTCCAGGGTTAGATAGATTGATATGTTTCCAATGAGACTCGTGTTTAGACCACACGTGTAAGCTAGATTGTTGATGCAATAAACAGGGTAACAACCCTATGATAAGGATTATGACTATCGTTCAAGGTGTCTTGGTAGATGCGTATTACACTATGCTATTACTGTAAGTAAGTAAGTATAAAAACATTGTATCGAAGTATCTTTTGATAGGCTAACGAGCGAACGGATCACCTGATGGTAAAACATATATCATGAATGAAATACTGTACCACCTGCCACAAATCGCGGATGATCATGGGCGGCGTTGATTAATTTTCATCAGGTGACTCGCTTAAAAAGAATTCAATAGCCTAAATACTGGGCCACCTACTTTTCCCTATGTAGCTTTCACTCGACTCTTATAAATAAATAAAAAAATAATAAGTAATTTTTTCACAACATCATATATTTTGATCTAACTCCGAGATCAAGCTCAAGCACCTGTGTTACGGATATCAGAACCAACAGCGGGATTACAAAATATGGACATATATATTTAATACTTCTCTTTTGTACATACATACTTATAACCGTTTGGAAAAGTGGTAGTGTACGCTGCCTCTGATGCAAGGGTTGCGGGTTCTATCCCCGCACAGTACAAACATTTGTGTGCTTGAACATGTCTGTTTGTATTGGTCTGGGTGTTTTCTTTGTATTATAAGTATGTGTTTACAAAAAAAAAAAAGTATTATATGTATAATATACATATTTGTAATCACACTCATCATCATCATCATCAGCCCATTTAAGTCCCCACTGCTGGGGCACGGGCCTCCCCCAATCACATGAGGGGTAATTGCCATACTCACCACGCTTGGCAGACGGGTTGGCGAGGGTTTTGTTATAAATGCAGAGTTTTCCTTCTCTGGGTGCTGATGATCATGCCAGCAGCTTTACCTTAGTCGCCTTTTACGACACCTCAGTAAGAGTGAGGGTGGCCTATTCTACTCTGCCGGGGACCACACGGCTTAAATCACGGCGATAATCCCACTGTTGATTCTGATATCCGTAACACAGGTGTTTGAGTTACCTATCTCGGAGTCAGATCAAAGTATGTGATGTTGTGAGATACTTATTATTATTATAATACATAGAAAACACCCAGACCAATACAAACAGACATGTCCATGCACACAAATGTTTGTACTGTGCGGGGTTCGAACCGGCAACCCTTGGACCAAGGCAGTGTTCACTACCACTGTTCCAAACGGGTCGTCGTTATACATAGCCACCCTATATCCATTAAGGTGAAGGGTATACCCCACTAGCGACGCCAATTGATTTTAATTGTTAGCTACTAAACCAGATCTATTTCATCATCTATCTCAAGTTGATCTAGATCAACTTGGATGATTCAGTCTCTCGGTAAACACCTATACTATTTATTTAATAGTTAAAGTTAGTTATTTGATCTGGTTTCGCACTCAAATTTTTAATTACCGCCAGAAGCGGCCACTTTTGGCGTAAATCATTTTTTTAGTACAAAAACAGTCCCAACATTTGGGCATGGTTATTAAATAAATAGTATAAGTGTTTGCCGAGAGACTGAAGCCCCGTAATTATTTAAAATATATTTGTTTTAGTAGCTAACAATTAAAATCAATACCCTACCCGTCGCCTTAAGTACTTAGTTTCTTCTAGGCATGGCCATTTAAATTCTTAATTAATTTAAGATAAGTATAAAAATATTTTACCTATCAAGTGGCTCTCGACTCCCCGCACAATCGCTACCGCTTCTAACCACTCCAATCAATTTGTATGAAAAAAGACTCGGAATGATGCTCAAGCGCATCTTTTTTCCCGAAAGGGCTGGTTGACGATAAATATAATGATGGGCTGTCAGTGTTTTTTTTTTACTCAAGCAAGTGCTTTCTACAAGTTTTTGTTGGCATTATTGTTTTTTGTTTGCTTTTTAGTTTAGATTTTCTTTTTGGGTGTTCATAATGTTTTTCATGAATAATTTATTGTTTGTGTCTGTCCCCACGGCATAGTGGTTAATAGGGTGCCGGGTTCAATTCCTGAGTCAGACCGAAATTTGAACCTGTCTTTCTGTTAGGTTAAAAATCAGTGTCAGCCCGTGTTGTCTGGAAATTGGTGGTCTTGTACCCCCGTGATCCGGAGAGCGTACGTTGGTCCTACGCAGGTTCCCTCTTCGGTGTTGAAACTCTGGTGTTCCATCGAAATATGAATGTATGGGAATAGAGAGTGCAGTTGTGTCTGCCCATACACTCGTCATCATCATCATCATCATCAGCCCATTTAAGTCCCCACTGCTGGGGCACGTGCCTCCCTCAATCACATGAGGGGTAATTGCCATACTCACTACGCTTGGCAGACGGGTTGGCGAGGGTTTTGATATAAATGCCGAGTTTTCCTTCTCTGGGTGCTGATGATCATGCCAGCAGCTTTACCTTAGTCGCCTTTTACGACACCTCGGTAAGAGTGAGGGTGGCCTATTCTACTCTGCCGGGGGCCACACGGCCATACACTCGTGCACTATAATAATGTCTTGTGTCGACGGCTGATTGATGAGATTGACCGAAGTTCTTTATTTTTTTAATTGATAGCTGGCAGACTGGCAGACGACATTGTAATTTTCTAGATTTCAGGAATTCACTGGTTTCAAGACTGCAAGAATTCAGTACCTAAGTCATTCGACCATATACTCAACAGTAGACGTCCTATAGCTGGTAAGATAATTAACTTGCAAGAACTTTTTACGGTAAAAGTTAAAGTGGATAATTACTTTTTCACAGGAAAAGTCAAAATACATAAATACTTTTTCACAGGAAATGTCAAAGTACATAAATACTTTTTCACAGGAAATGTCAAAGTACATAAATACTTTTTCACAGGAAATGTCAAAGTAAATAAATACTTTTTCACAGGAAATGTCAAAGTACATAAATACTTTTTCACAGGAAATGTCAAAGTACATAAATACTTTTTCACAGGAAATGTCAAAGTACATAAATACTTTTTCACAGGAAATGTCAAAGTACATAAATACTTTTTCACAGGAAATGTCAAAATAGATAATAATATGTATTGCGTTACCATGTTTCCTCTCGATTTTTCATCTCAACGTCGAGCTAGTGCAACCTTCATTTTACTTCCGTTTCATTATCAATAGGTAATTACCGATGTATCTAACATTGTATTGATTTATCTGTTAATATTATTTTCTCCTGACATAGGGTCGCAACCTTAAACTAGATCGTCACAGTATTATTATCTGGGGTTGTTAAACTATTTATTGGTATAACAAGGTTATAAATTTACACGTGTGTTTTAATAGAGGATATTATTTTGAGCGACGGTAACTCAGTGAATAAAAATGTGCGCCTTCTTTACTAGAGGTCGTAGGTTCGAACCCAAGCATGCGCCATCCTCATTTTTCATAGCATTAATAAATTCTAATAAAGATGATATCATCATCATCAGCCCATTTAAGTCCCCACTGCTGGGGCACGGGCCTCCCTCAATCACATGAGGGGTAATTGCCATACTCACCACGCTTGCCAGACGGGTTGGCGAGGGTTTTGATGTAAATGCAGAGTTTTCCTTCTCTGGGTGCTGATGATCATGCTAGCAGCTTTACTTTAATCGCCTTTTACGACACCTCGGTAAGAGTGAGGGTGACCTATTCTACTCTGCCGGGGACCACACGGCATACCACATGGCAATAAAGATGATATAAATGAGAATAAAGATGGTTTTATAGCAATGTACGCATTTAAAAAAAAATCATCTCGTGTACTTGCAGGTTTCGGATGAAATTTTCATGTGCGTTATTTATTTAATTCTAACATAATAATTATTGTTATAATTAACACCTATATCATATTATGCCGCCATAAATTGTTTTCCTCGCCCAATGGTTGAACGGTAGAGAATGCTGTTAGGCTAAATGCCTTGTCCGATTCAGTCCGCAAATTGTACCTTTTACTGCGTGCAATAAAGAATAAATAAATAAATAATAATTTGGCAGTGAGGTCAAATGCCGTGAGAAAACCTATACATTTCGAATAAATACTGAAACATGTAACCATGACTCAGTTAGTCCCCCGGCTCCCCTGTCCAACTAACAAGCAAATGATCTAATAGGTCACCTTGCATAGACATGGGACCGATTGTCTCTGCCTCAGTCCGTGATCAGTTAAGCCGATGGTCCATCTTTTGATAATGGCCACTATCCAACCATGTCTGGGCGGGTGGCATGATAAGGAGGTATGAAAATCTATAAGAAGATTGATTTTGGTCAACCGCAAATTCAGAGGTATTGCAAATGCGTCGCAAACTTTTATAATAGCTTACTTACTTAGGTACCCCACTGGCTCAGTGACCCGAAACGAGTCTTGGCTTCCGAAACAAGAGAACGCCACTTTGATCGATCCTGCACTACTTGTCGCCAGTCACCGGCCTGAAGTTCTCGCAGATCATTTTCAACGACGTCTTTCCAGCGATACCTAGGCCGGCCTACCCGGCGTCGGCCCAACGGTCGGATCTGGTATGCTTTCTTCACGAGACGATGCTCGTCCAGTCTCTCGAGGTGACCAAGCCAGCGAGGACGATGCGCCTTGGTCTCGCCGATGATGTTAGGCGTGTCTACAATCATCTCTATTTCGACATTTGTGCGTATCCTCCAGCCATCGTCTTGTAATTTTATAGGGCCCAGAATTTTGCGGAGTACCTTTTTTTCCGCAACGAGTAGTTTTTGGTCATCTTTTAAAGTTAGCGTTCAAGCCTTACAGCCGTACATCAGTATAAGTTCAAATACTTGGGCTGCACTATTACTGACACAAACACGAGAGATGACGAGATCGATTTCCGCATCCATAACACCCTAAGTTGCAGTGCTGCCCTACATAAAGTATTACCTTCCAAGCTTCTCGCCAGAAGTACGAAATTGAGAAAATATAATAGCTCCATCTTTCGATTTTTTTCTTTTTTTTTTGGAATTATAGGCTGACGCTTGACCACAATCGTACCTGGTGGAAAGCGACGATGAGGTCTAGGATGATACGCGTTTGCTTAAGAGATGAAAAATACTGCCAAGGAAAAATAATTCCATGGAAGGAAAATAATATAAGTAGTTAATATTTCAGGTAGCTAAAGCCATGTTTTACTCACTTTACGTAAAATATTTTTTTGAGTTTTATGGTAAGTTAAAGTTTTATGCTTATACAAAAACAAAAAAAAATAATACAAAAACTAAGTATAACTAACTGCCAGTTAGACCCATATTTGACAAAATCACCACAAAACCCATATTGGACCCTTAAACTAGAAATAAATGTGACAAATGTATCAATAAAAGCTACTTTAAAAGGATTATATATGGCGCCAAAAAGTTGTAAACTCTTTAGTTTACATTATCAAGACTAAAAGCCGTTATTTTAAACTCTATTTCATTAGCAGTAAGCGTTAAAGTTACAAATGAAGCTGATAATTTAATATTTGTGGAATATTACACCACATGTTACGGTTTGAATATTTTTTTCGCCATCCCGGCTTCTCCCGGAGTATTCCTGGTTCTGTCTCCTCGTAGTTCGGTTGTGTGTCTCAGGTCTTGCGTCAGTGTGACATTTGACAGTTCGCGCCAAAATTTTAAGTGCGTTTTCGGTGGTTATTTCTGAAGTTTTTGTTTTCCTATTTTTTTTATTGGTGAGTGCTAGTGTGCAGATTTACTTTTGATTTTAAATAATTGTGTACAATTGAATTATTAGATTAATATTTTGCTGTCACTACTGAATAGCGATAGGTAAAAGAAGGGCCAAGTGTGTTTCAATAAAATACTTATTTTTCGACATTTTCCGTCTCAATCTTTTATCTACATTTCACCCGATCAAGCGACGGGTACACTAGCGATTCCAATTGATTTTAATTGTTGGCTGCCAAAACAAATATATTTTATATAATTACGGGGCTTCGATCTCTCGGCAAACACACTCTTTAATTAATAACCATGCCCAAATGTTGGGTCTCTTTTTGTACTTAAAAAATTGATTCACGGCAGAAGTAGCCGCTTTTCAAAATTCGAGTGCAAATCCAGATCAAATAGAAAATGTTTACTATAAAATAAATAGTATAGGTTTTTACCGAAAGACTGAAGCGCCCAATTTGTTAAAAATAGATCAGGTTTAGTAGCTAAAAATTGAAATCAGTTGGCGTCGCCAGTGGTGTATACCCTTCACCTTAATAGCAAATCTATTTTTAACAAAAAAGAAAAGTGATAAAAATATTTTTCAAAAGCTCAAATAAGCAGCAAATGCTGAGGTTGGGCCTTGTTGGCTACAGAATTTGTCATACTTGTATTTATGTCACTCATGTTTGACTTGTGTTCTGTGGCCAATAAAGAACTCTTTATCTTTAAATAAACCGTTTTGACACACTCGGTAAAAGAACATACAGATAATATAGATAATAAAAGAACAAAACAATAATTTATATAAAATTTTATTAAAAACTTTTCTTACTATAGTAGTTATTAGAGAATATATTTCACACCTTCAATTATTATTATTATGAGCGTAAAATAGTTATTGATTAAAAAATTGTGTATTATATTTTAGCAATGGCCTTTCTACTGCTAAAACTTGATTTTGCGTCTAGGTTAGTACAGTGGCTACCATCTCATTTTGTCACTTCGGGGAGTAAAAAACCAGATAGGTAAATTCCTCGAAAAATGTTTGTACAATATAAAATTATCAATTGCTATACATTTCTAACTGACGAAAATTTAATTTTCTCAACTTTTTATTTTACAAATTGCAAAACAAAAGCATTGGTCGTACAAAGCAATTTTTAAAGGTTTTAAAAACATAGTGATTAAAAATAAAGAATACTTAAGGTGCCTTTAGATTAAAATATATTATTTACCCCTACTCCTATTCCTGAAGGCTGTGTGTATGTTATTATTAGATACTAAACGAAAACAAAGAAAAAACAACAACAGATTTTTATTTCTTTCAAAAAGAAAAAGATAACAGTTCAAACTTTTCATATGAAACCACTTTAAATTGAACCTACTCAAAACAAGCTAATAATAAAACCACCTATCGAATGCCATTACAAAATTACACCACGCAATTAGAATACGCAAAAAATAAAGCAATCAACTCTTTTCCTGACGCGCCCCAATTTTTTGCAAACAAAAAAACTACTTAAGCTTCCTATCATCTCAATGAAAGATGGCAACAGTACACGTGTGTCTGTAATAATAAGGAGAAATAATTAAATTTACAATTTGCAGATGCTCGGGCCACGCGTGAAGACGTAGAGAAAGTTTATTTTTATAATAATAGCGAGGCTAACCACATGTGCGAATACAACATATGTACAGAGCACCTAAAGATTACTGAACCTTAATAGGTAAATGAACTTATAAATATGGCAGATTATGATATCATACCGTGCTACGATGAAGACGAACTGTTTCAAGATAGAAACGAAAATAATGTAACTGATTTACACGCGTATTATATGAGCCAGTTCAATCTTGAGCTGGAACATGGAACTAAGAAGAATAAAATTGATAGTTTTAAATGTGGGGTTGAAGAAAGCTTTGATTTCGAAGTCTTAGACAGTTGGACTAATACAAATACGAATAATGATTTCAATAGTTTTGATAATGTTGTAAGTAATACAATTAATGAGCAAAATATCAAAGAGGTCTTATTAGATCTGGACAGCATAGATTTTGAAGAGAAAGATATAAAAAATGACAGTGATTTAGAGAAGAAGCTATTCAAAGCAAACGAATATATAGACGATGAGTCTTTAATCGATGAACTTTGTAGAGAAGAAGGAGAAGTCAGCCGTCTGAGTCCGGAAGGTTTTAATGAAGAATATTTTAGTCCAACGCAAAATGATAGGAACCTTCTACCGTCAATAGAAACGGCATTTTCAAAAAGATACTGCCATTACAACAATATTGAAGACACTACCCAACACTTTAACACTATCAACGAAACCATCATTCCAAATAATGACGTCACAGTAGAAAACCTAGATCATTACAGTTATCCAAATAATATACTGTACAATTTGGATGCAGAAAAGAAATACATTTTACCAGACACACCAACCAGTTGCACAGAATTCAACTTTGATAACAGCGGAAGAAAGATTTCCGTATCAGAATCCATTGAAAGTGATGTACAAAGTTCAACCTATTATGATGAAAACTCGGAGACGTTTGATGAAGAGGATCTTTTTATAAATTTGGATGACTTTGGACTTCATTTTGAAAATGAGAATGAGGATTCTGCCATAGAAGCTGAAAGAAGATCAGATAAGGAAAAGAATCAAGGTATTCATTAATCTCAAAATTATACATCGTTTATCTAACAAGAAGATCTGATAATCATATTTATACGGAGGGTTTTGTTGTTTCAGGTGAAAGAGCATGCTTATGGGAGCATTGCTACGAAAGATACCCGAGCCAGAGTACCCTAGTCGAACATATCGAAAGAGCTCACGTAAATAGCTACAAAGGTAAGAATACCAATTAACAATTTTCAACCTGTATTCAGCGACGGTTGTGGTCTTTTGACGTATACGAGAACATGGCTTTGATATCGCATCCGTAGTAATTGCAATGTGGACTCTCCTCTTGCTTACCATCAGGCTGAAGAGAACCAATATAGTTACTATGTGTTACTGTGGCACTATAAAAAAATGCTCATTCAATACACGATCCCTAATTTGTGGACTAGCCTCCTTATTTAGTTCAGCGTCTTACTTGTAGTACCTTAGAAACGGCAACTCCCTTTCCAGGTGACGAGTTCAGCTGCCTGTGGCGAGAGTGCGCACGCGCTCGCCGCCCGTTCAACGCGCGCTATAAGCTCCTCATACACATGCGTGTTCACTCCGGGCATAAACCTAATCGGTGTCATGTAAGTTATCTGATCAGCTTTTATAATTTTTATAAAGAGGACGTGGACAAGGGTTCTTCTTCTCTTAGTAGTGGCTTTTACACAATCGGGCGCCAGATGTGCACATTTCGCATGTGCAGGATGAAGTCGGCTGGATCTTTCCATCAGGCAAGTTCTTTTAGGAAACCTAAGACTACTCGGGTTTCCCAGTTAGTGTGCCCGGAAGTTGGCCACTTTTCTGCACTCTAGTAGTTTATGAGCGCCTGTTTTGTCCTTCTCCATGCATGCTCTACATCCAATCTAGGATAGAAAGTCAACTAATGGATTTCCCATGCCATATGAGGTTACCACAACTTATGAAGTGATTAGCTGTGGCACCATTAACTATATTTTCACGATTTTTTTTGACCAAATTTGTTTGCTTTTACCAGCACCCTGGATGTGGCAAAGCATTTTCTCGACTGGAGAACCTAAAGATCCACATCAGGTCGCACACGGGGGAGCGACCCTACACCTGCCCAGCCCCCCACTGCAGGAAAGCCTTCTCCAACTCCTCGGATCGGGCTAAGCATCAGAGGACTCATTTTAATGCGGTAGGTTTCAGCAGTTTTATTTCCCCGTCCCCCCAGAACTCCCAATCACTTGATAAAGGCATGCGGGTTTTCTGGGAGGCCGTGGTGTATGGCTCTTCCAGGGTTAAAAAGAATAATAGTTCTATTTTGATTCCTAATTTCTTTGAATGCGTCTTAATGTTGTCAACAAATGTTTTTCATGATACGCCCCTTCATAAGTCAGCTATTGCTTCTAACTCCTTTACCATATCTGCCATCGGGCTCTGAAACTTCCTGCTTGATGACATCATGAAGTCTTCCACCAAATTTTCATTCAAGCGTTCAGTTCGTAATAATTGTCTCCGCTCACTCGAAATTTCACTAGTTACACTTTTTTCTTTATTTATGAATGCTGCGTCTTTGACCCTCATACTCAAATCCCCCTCTTCCAGAGACCCTACGCTTGCGGAGCTGTTGGCTGCGGCAAGCGGTACACCGACCCGTCCTCCCTCCGGAAGCACGTCAAGTCTCATCCCCACATCGCCAACGCGCCCAGGACCTGTATAGCGCCCAGTAGACCGATCAGAAGACCGGAGCAGGAGCAGACGGTGCCTAGCTCCCCGGCAAAGTTGGCAACCCTGAGGTGTATTAGGGATAAGTTGACTGTTCCAAGGTTGCAGCGATTGTAACTGATGACTTTAGAATACAAGTAGTCAGTTCAGCTGACTGCCTAGGTGGGACAGTGGCTAGTGTGTCGCACTGTGACGACTGACAAGACGCCGAGAGGAGAAGTGTAACTCGTTGCCGGTGAATGTGTTTACACCGTCCAACATTAAGGGTTCCAACATTAAGTAAGCATCTAGCAAGCCCGTAAGGCAGTGCCAAAGGAAGTGATGCCATGCCATCGCATCCGTTGTAACCGCAACGTGGACTCCTTTTGCTTACCATCAGGCTAAGGCGAGCCTATTGGCTCATACTATACCAATAAAAATGCCCCGGTTTCTAAATTTTGTGGACATGGTTTTTCTCAGAGTTAGCTCAATGAAGGGAAAAAGTTAAATTAAATATCATTTACGAATTAAATCTGTAAAAAATAATGTAGGTAGTTATAAGAAAAATGAAGCTCAATTGAAGACTGAACAAATCGAAATTGGCTCAACTATTTTGAATAAGTTTTGTGTTAAAAACACAAAAAAAAACAATATAAGTACCTAGTTTAACAGTTTCTATCATTTTGATGGTTACAATAATTGTATTCTCGATGTAAATAGTTATTTGTTTTATCATGAGTCTATGTTAAACAGAGTGTCAGTAAACAGTTTTTCTTTACACTTATTTTGGAACAACTTATTTTACAAAATTGTTCGTATTTTACAAAATATTTACAAAACAGTTCGTATTTTACAAAATGTTTTGGAATTCGGGCCAAAATTTTAAGGTCCACATAAAGCTTTTTTTTTTTTTTGTTCTCCCAGGGGAAATGCGTTACGCATACCCGTCCACCTGGGGGCGGACGGGTTATGTCGGACTCCCCCCGCATGACTGCGGGGGTCTACCGACTAAAACCCCTGGGCACCCTCTCATCGTCCATAGTGGGGGGTCGTGGTGACGGGCACGAAGCCATGTGCACGACCCCCCAGACGGAGCCCGCCTAAACGGCTGGCAGGACGCTGCCCCCCCCTGGGTGAGCTGGGGGGGGGGGGGGCGTTAGGGACAGCCGAGAGTGAGCAGCCGTCCCTAACGAGCACTGGAGGTGACCGGTGCAATGCCAGCGCGGGTACCCCAGTACCGTGCGCCGGCTGGGCACCTCCAAGGAGAGGAAGGAGACGCGCATATTGTCGGCGTCTCAGACCCCTCCTCACTCTTCGGAGCGCATCGGCGGAAGGATCTTTCTCCCGCGCGCGCTCCGCCGCTTCCTTCCCTGCCACCACCTCCTCACAGAAGGTGGCGAAGGCCTTCCAGGCCTCCTCCCCTTCCAGTATAGCTTCAATTATACTGCCAAGGGTGAGGTCCTGGCCGACCTTCACCACCAATGCCTGGCGCTGCTGGTCCCACGACGGACAATACGCGAGCGTATGATCCGCCGTGTCATCAGCAGCGCCACACTCGTGGCAGGAAGGAGCTCCCTCTCGACGGATGCGATGCAGGTAATGACCAAAGCAGCCATGCCCTGTCATTACCTGCACCATCCTGTAGGTGAGAGAGCCATGCGGCCGCTCGAGCCACCGGTCTAGTGCCGGGGCGAGCGCGTCCGACACTCGGCGGTTATATTCGGACCGCCTGAGGTCCGAGGCCCAGAGGGTGACCATGTCCTCATGGTACCCCTTGCGTACTGCCTCCCTCTCTATGGGACAGTACGGCTCTCCACGCGCCTTCTTGTCGGCGGTCCATTTATAAATGGCCGCCAGCACCTCCGCCTCTAGCTCCCACGGAGCATCACCCGCCAGCGCGCAGGCCGCAGAGAATCCCACCGTACGATAGGATCTCACGGCCCGTTGTGCGATGACGCGCTGGGGTCTCCGCAGGAGGCGAACATTGTCCCTGTTCGCTAGCGCCTCCACCCATATGGGCGCACCATATAGCGCCATACTCTTCAAAATGCCGGAGTAAAGCCTCCGGCATTTTGAACCTGGGCCTCCTAGGTTTGGCATCAGCCAAGCCAGTCCATCCGCCGCCTTCAGCAACCTCGGTGATAGGCCTTTAAAATGGGGGGCGAACGTCCATCTGGCGTCTAGAATTAAGCCGAGATAATTTATCTCGGTCTTAATGGGGATATTCACCCCGCCTATGGTGAGGTGAGCGCCTGGTGGCGGGCGCTTCCGAGGCCCATGGAAAAAGATGGCCTCGGTTTTTTCAAGCGCCACCTCAAGACCTAGTCTTCGCATCCGGGCCACGACCTGACTTCCCCCAGCAGATGCTTTGCTGGCGGCGCGCTCATAGGTTTTCCCCCGGGCAGTGACGAGGGTATCGTCGGCGTAACAAATTACACCGACGTCCCGGGGAAGCGCGCCGCGGAGGAGCCAGTCGTAGGCAATGTTCCACAGGAGTGGTCCCAGGACCGACCCCTGTGGAACCCCGGACTCGACGGTGTGGCGCTCTACCTCACCCTCACAGTTTGTATAGAGGACTTGTCTGTCCCTTAGATAGTCCGTAATTAGGACTCTCAGGTACTCCGGGATTCTAAAGTACCGCAGCGCGGCCAAAATGGTGGCGTGGGGAAGAGAGTTGAACGCATTGCGGATGTCAAATGACACCGCAATGATTCCCATCCCCTCCGCATCAGCCTCACAGATCTCCTTTCGGAGCCGGGTCAGGGCGTCGATGGTGGAGCGCCCCGACCGAAAACCGAACTGGGCGTCCGAAAGGTTCGGACCGATTTCCTGCAGGTGGGCGACGAGGCGGAACGACACAATCCTCTCGAATGTCTTACCCACCTCGCCCAACAGGATGATCGGCCGGTATGCTGACGGTGAGTCAGCCGGACGCCCATATTTTTGGAGGAGACATAGCTGCCCCTCCTTCCAGGCCTTTGGGAACCTCCTCTCCCGAAAACACCGGTCGAAGAGGACCTTGAAATTGACTTCCATGTCACTGGCCGCGATGGCCACTATTCTGGCCGGGACGCCGTCCGGGCCTGGGGCAGTCTTTTTCCCCCGCAGCCGAAACTCCGGAGCCCCATACTCCTCGGCGGAGACTGGAGGGGGGACATCAACTGTAGGGAGAGGTGCGATACCACGGGACAGGGGCATGTTCGGCGGCCGAAAGTCCTCACAACGAGCTGGAAACAGCCCTTGGACCACACTGTCCAGCAGGGCCGGTTCTAGGGTCTCGGTAAGTGGGGGGGCAAAGGGGCGCAGTTTCGCACGCGCCGCCTTATAAGGCCTCCCCCATGGGTCCTTGTCGAGGCCCACCAACATTTCGGCACGGGCCTGATCCTTCGCCTGGCCGATGGCGTGCTTTAGGGCACCCCGAGCCTGACGATATGCCTCATAGAGGCACGCCTCCTCATAGTCGTCACTGCGCCTCCGCCGGCGTCTACAGTTTGTATATGCCCTACGGGCTGTGATGCAGGCAGCCCGGAGGCCCGCAATCTCTTCCGACCACCAGTAGACGGGGTGTCGAGGATCGGGGCGGCGAGATCGAGGCATGGCAAAGTCGCAGATGCTGGTAAGCGACTCCTGCAGTTGGCTTGCAGCCGCATCTATGTCCACCTCAGAGCGGAGGGGATGGAGCCACCCTTCTAAAAAAGCGGCCAACTCCGCCTGCGGCTTATCGAGGCGTGTTAATGCCCACCTCGGGAAAGGCGGTGAGCGCCTCGATGCTTCGCCTTGTGAAACCCGGCCGGAAATCTCGAATCTGATATATTTATGATCAGAAAGAGTTTCGGCCGGGTCCACGCGCCAGTTCCTAATAAGGGAAGCCAATGCGGGGGTGGCGAACGACAGGTCCACAACTGAACCCCCGTTCTGGCGTACACACGTATGGTCATTGCCCCTGTTCAACAGGGACAGACCACACGCCACTGCCCACGCTTCCACCGCGTGGCCGCGCACATCGGTGGCGGGGTTACCCCATTTCACCGATTTGGCGTTGAGGTCCCCCGCCAAGAGCACCTGCCGCGGTGCCAGCCGGCCCAAGACTGCGGTTAGGGAGTTCAGAAATATTTCGAACTCCCTAAAGGGCCGATTGGGGGAGAAGTACACCCCGACGACAGCAATCGGCCCGAACGACGCTGCGACAAAACCGGGTCCCCTTTCTAAAAGTGAAATGGGGAGGCTTCACCGAACCCATCCAGTATTACAGGGGCTGTTAAATGTTTTTCTTTCAAAAATAAAGTTCCCAAGTTATTTGGAACTTCATTTTAATTTTTTACCTGTTAAGGTACTTAAATACAATACAATACGTATTTAAAAGTATGTAGAAATGTTTACTTATACGCTGTATCTTTTCTGATGATTGTTGATTTTGGATTATGTTAGTGTGTATCTATTCCAGGCTTTTGTGTGTAACACAGATCTCTTATAAAAGACATAGTAGTTATAATTTCCCAAGTAGTTAGCTTTTAGATAATTTTAAGAAGTTCTTCCATTATACACCTATATTTGCTCAAACAGTTTTGAATAATAATATTGAATATAAGTTCAATACTCAATACTCAATCATTTATTGCAAAACCATAATGTACAATAAGATGTTACAATAGTAATGGAACAATGTTATGGACCCTGTCGGGCACGCAAAATTAGGTTTAGGAGAGAGGAAGGGCTTTTATAATAAACTTTAATTTGAATTGAATCATTAGGAGAAACCTATATATGTATGATCAGCAAAATATTCATTAGTGTTGTAGTAACTTTTATCAATTAGGTAGTTCTTTAATTTTTTAATAAATATTTTATCATTTTTTTCGTTCTGTAGTATGTCTGGTAATTTGTTATATATTTTTACAGAGAAACTGAAGGTGCTTGTGGAATTTAATTTAAGGCGGGAATTTGGTAGAGCTAATTTACTTTTATTTCTTAATGTGTATTTACATTGTACATCTTCGCGTTTTGTATAAAATTCTTTAAATTTACGAACAAATTTGCACATTTCGAAAATGTATAAGCAGGGCAGAGTTAATATTTTGTATTTAACAAAAAATGGTTTGCAGGTATCTCTTTGGTCTATATTTGCAATGATCCGGACTAACTTTTTTTGGAGGATGAACAGGGAAGCTGCGTCTGTACTGTTGCCCCACAGAATGATACCATAGCTCAACCAAGCGTGCGCGTAAGCATAGTATGTAGTTAGTGCAGTTTCTATGTTTGTAGTCTTTTTAATTTCACACAACGCATAGCTAAAGCTCGATAGTTTGGATATCATTCTGTGGACATGTGGTTTCCAATTTAGATGGGTGTCTATGTCTATACCAAGTAATCTAAATTTGTTAACAGGTTCCAGTAAATTGCCGTTGTAGTTAAAATTTAAATGTAATTTAGTTTTTTGATGTGGATGAAAGGACATGATCTTAGTTTTTGAAAAGTTTATTTTTAAATTATGGTCGGTCAGCCAGGCTGAAGTTTGGGTAAGCAAAGAATCAAGTTTCTGGTATATATCAGTATTATTTTGGCATGAAGTTAATAGAGAGATATCATCTGCGAATAGGACGCATGTTTCGTCTATTGCTTTGGGAAGTTTTGTTTAACTAGATTTATTATTTAGAATACAAAAAGCAGGTAACAGTGATTAGGTATATACCTAAACCTGATCTTGTTATTATAAACTAAGAACTTGGAGTCATCACCACCGTGCACCGGTTTACCAATAAAGGCTATTTTCCACTAAAGCGGAGCTAAGGTTTTGCTGTCAATAGATACAAATTCAATAGTAAAAAATCGCATGACTTTAATTGTAATGTTTCGATTTCTTCAGCTATAAATAATTTATAAATAAGTAAATAAAATCTTTAAGTATTTGGAATAAAAACAAAGTTTACAGAGATATAACGGTTGTACTAGTTTAGAACTGTGTCGCAGACATTAATGCCCACCTCCATCGCACATCTATCATTCCAAACGAGATGCATTTTTAAATACATTCAATATGTCAAAGCAAATCATTTTTTTTTTCAATCTTTAATAATGATTGTTGATAAATCAATTTCCCAGTGAATCTGCAAACAAGGCAATAATAATAATAATAAATTAATTACTTACAATATTCCTACCCGTGTAGGGCACACTAGCGACGCCAATCGATTCTAAACCGGATCTGTTTTAAACCATTTCGGGGTTACAATCTCTCGGCAAACACCCATACTATTTATTTAATACTTATGGTTAACTGTTTGGTCTGCTTTTGTACCCAACATTTGTGCATGGTTATTGAATAAATAGTATACCTAAGTATTTGCCGAGAGGTTGTAACCCCGAGTTTGTTTAAAATAGATCCGGTTTAGTAGGTAAAAATTTAAAGCGATTAGCGTCGCTAGTGTGCCCTACCCGTCGCCTTAATTTAAAATGCAAAAATAAATGTATCACTATATTGTGCGTGTATAGTACAGTTTTGACCCGATGACATAAGTGAAAACTAACGCTTCGAAGAGAAAATTCAGGGAAAATATAACAAGAGACTTTCCTTACCGTAACATTAATGGAAAAGGAAGACGAGAAGAAGTATCTAATTATATTGTTAACTATTGGCTCGCCCTCACTTCGTTTCGGAACCTTAGTTCCATTTTATACCAATAGATGTCACTAGGTGTCGATTACAACGCGCATGCGATTCGTGTTTTCGGATTACCTATAAGCGTTAGAATAGAATAGAATAGAATAGAATATTTTTATTTGCGTAAAATATGGTTACATTTGTTGTTAACATTGTTAGATTTGTTCGCATATTTTGCCAAACTTGGCATGCAAATATTAAAATTAGGTACTTATAGCTACGAAAAATAAAAACATTTAAATAAACTAAAGACTAGGAACAACACAAATAGCTTAACATTATATAAAACTTAATAATTCTTGTACTCACAAATCTAGCTTAAAACTATTGCTTTTATAAAAATCTTCCAAAGAATAAAAATTATGTTCTTTAAGCCATTCGGATAATTTTCTTTTAAATACATGGATTGGTAGTAGTTTTAAATGTTTAGGTAAATAATTAAATATTTTTACACACATAGCATCACATTGCCGTAGATAGTGGCTGAGATTTGGACTTTTATTATAAACTAACTTTAAGGGATCTCGGGTATTTCTAGAAAATGTACAATTTGATTTTTTGAAGAGATTAATATTACATTTTACAAAATTTGCTACTTCTAGGATGTAAAGCGAAGGAAGGGGCAAAATGCCCAAAGATTTGAACAGCGACCTACATGATTCACGAGAAGTTTTGCCGCATATTGCTCTAATACACCTTTTCTGAGCAATGAATAATCTGTTTGAGTCAACTGAATTGCCCCAAACCAAAAGTCCATAGCTCAAAAGAGGTGATATGTAGCCATGATAAGCTGCTAGTGTGGTAGAAAGCGCTGAGGTATTACGCAGTCTGCTTAAAACATAAACATAGCTGTTCAATTTATGTCGTAGAGAGTCTATATGTTCCTTCCAATCAAGTTTATCATCAATCTTAACGCCTAAAAATTTCGTACCAGTTAATTCCTGTATGTCTTGACCATTGTATTTAATACTAAGATGTGATTTGCTTTTTCTATTTGTTCCAAATTGTATGAAGTTAGTTTTATTTACATTTACAGTTAAATTATTGTTATGAAGCCATTGTATTATTGAAGTTATAGTATTGTTTATTTCTGTTTCATAATTGATTTTATTGATATTTGGTATTACTACTGAAATATCATCAGCATACATTACGCATTTATGCTTAGTCACTGCAGGGAAGTCGTTGATGTAGAGTATAAATAATATTGGCCCAAGAACGCTTCCCTGTGGTACGCCACATTTATTTAATTTAAAGTGCGATTTATTAGATATGACTTCAGATTTACTATTCAAACTATTTATTTCAACTGCTTGAGTTCTATTGTTCAGAAAAGATTCAATCCAATCCAATGCCAGACCTCTAATGCCTAAATTATTAAGCTTATTGAGAAGTAGTTTGTGTGAGACAAAGTCGAAAGCTCGGGTCATGTCGAAAAATACGGTACTAGCTGGAATCGTTTCGTTGATTCTTTCTGATAAATCCCTGACAAGTTTATAGACTGCATAAATTGTAGACTTCTTGCTTTGGAACCCAAATTGGTCTTTACTGATTATATTGTATTTAGAACAAAAACTTATTAATCTAATTTTCATAGCCTTTTCGAAGACTTTAGAGAAAATAGGTGGCAATGCAATGGGTCTGTAGTTTTCTAAGCAAGTTTTACTACCTTTTTTATGTACAGGTTTAACTATGGAAATTTTTAATAAATCGGGAAATGTACCCTTTTCAAAAGACAAGTTTATTAAGTATACAAGTGGTGGAGTGAGTTCCTCTGCGCAGAATTTTATTACTTTAGTGCATATATTACTTTAAGATTTACCTCTTTATAAATAGTATAGAATAAGTGTGTAACTATGTATAGGTAATTTAAATTTAGTAAATTTCTCATAATGAGATGCAATTATGTACAAATGCTTGCTTTCCAAAGAATCTCCTACGATTAAGTATTTTCGAAATAAGATCTCTTAAAAAAATAGGAGTGTAGAAGTTAAGTTTAAAGGCAGGAACTGCCGTTAAATGTTAATATTCAGTTAGGATGTTTGCTCAATTTTTTTATATTAAAATTTTAGCTAACGTAACATGAAATCAAAAAGGTATTTTATTTTCACCCCCCTCCTTCATCATTTTAGCATCACAGAAAATAAACGTGAAGCCCAATCGGGGGGGAACGGGGAGGTGAAAGGCTGGCAGCTCACTTGTGACTCCATTGTGGTTGAACTAGTCCATGGGCGGCGGCAATCTCTTACCGTCAGGATTTTACCGTAGGAGACCCCCGCATCGGCAGGAATGGGCCGGTTCGACCGGAGTGATACCACGGCCTCTCAGAAAAGCCGCTGTAAAGCAGCGTCTGTGCTGTGTTTCGTTGCTGCGTGAGTTAGGCAAACCCAATCTGGGGGGTTTAATGGTTGGCAGCGGACTTGTGACTCCACTGGTGTTGCGGGTGTCTATGTTTGGCGGCAATTGCTAACCTTCAGGTGATCCGTCTGCTCGTCTGCCATCTATCACATAAAAAAGGTGTTCTGTTTGCTCGTCTGCCAACCTATCACAAAGAAAAAAAAACGATGTTGCCTAATTTTTTATGATAAATAAAAAAAAATCCTCCAACAGCTAAGGCAGCCAATCTCAATTGATCAGCTACTTACGCAGGATATATTATACTCATAGTAGGGACTCAGGTGCATCTACATCCTCGAGTGGCCCTGCTGGTAATCAGGTCTGTCCAGGTATTAGGCAGAAACGTTTACGTGGACAATGGCAGGTAGTAATTCATACTTGGATGATACCTGTTAGCCGAAGGATGCACACCCGACGGACGGCCCTGGCGTACGACCGCGCCGAAGCGCACTTCGCTACAGGGCCTACATTGTCGCGACGAGGGTCTGAGGACCGGCATCTTCGCGTCGTTCCCTGACGATGCACTAGGGCCCGTGAAAGCGGGTTAAAAAATCGCATAGCGGGATTGCAGGCGCCTTTTTGGCTTAGGTCGGAGGCTTTCTGCGTCACGGATTTTCCCGGCTCCGCAGCCAGCGGAGTAGGTTTCTGCGACGCGTTATTGTGTTGAAAGCACGCGGGTTTGTCCCTAACTCGCACTGCACTGCTACCAGCAGTGTATGTGCAGGGATGGGTGCCCGCAGTCCTCCTCTCGGTGGTGCTTGCACTGCAGCCAGCAATGTGGGTGGCAGTCCTCACCCCGATCTGAATATTTCCTGGGCGAGGGATGGAAACGCCCCAGTGTTTTTATTGGGTATGCCTCCGGACGGTCTCTGATTAGCAGAGACCTAACCCAGAGGAGAGCCCCTCTCAGCGTGCATAAGGTGCATTTTCACTGGGTCATAAAAAAAAGGGGTTATATTATAGTGCTTAAGTGTGTGCGCAAACATTCTCTATTCTGCATTCTCTATTCCCTTGCCCTCATATTCCGATGGGACACTAGTGTGACACGATCCGGAGTGGGATCGGGCGCAGAACCAACGTGTTTTCCGAGGCACGGGAGTATAAGACCGCCAAGTTCCAGACTTCGGGCTGACACTGAGAATTTCTTTATGGAATTGGATCGTGGTGGGAACAAACGTTCAGCCGTTTGGATAAACGTTGCAGTCAACTACGTAAGCCATTTGATTAGATGTCGGCTTTTAGGCGAACGTTTTAGGCATCATAATCATCATCAGCCCATTTAAGTCCCCACTACTGGGGCACGGGCCTCCCTCAATCACATGAGGGGTAATTGCCATACTCACCACGCTTGGCAGACGGGTTGGCGAGGGTTTTGATATAAATGCAGAGTTTTCCTTCTCTGGCATCAAAATATTAGATGGCTAATTTAAGGTGTGACGGGCAGGGCACACTAGCGACGCCAATCGATTTTAATTTTCAGCTACTAAACCGGATCTATTTTAAACAATTTCGGGGTTACAACCTCTCGGCAAACGCTTATACTATTTATTAAATAGCCATGCATAATTGTTAGGTCCGATTTTGTACGCGATAAATTGATTCACGCCAAAAGTGGCCGCTTTTAATCAATTTTTCGCGTACGCGTTAGACCCAACATTTTTGCATGGTTATTTAATAAACAGTATAAGTGTTTGCCGAGAGGTTGTAATCGAAATTGTTTAAAATAGACCGGCTTAGTTGCTAAAAATTAAAATCGATTGGCGTCGCTAGTGTGCCCTACCCGTCGCCTAATATCTTATCTGTTAGGGGGCATTTTCATGGGGCACGTCGACCCCAAGGGATCTTTTGTACCTCCTCTATCTTTTGCGCTCCTACTCACAAAAGATTCGTTTCATCAGCGTCACGATGTCTTTCGGATTGAAGTGCCTATAGTCTCCTGGTTTAGGATAAGCGTTACCTAGAAGACACATTCTGCCTCTGGCTAGTGAGTCGCATTCACATAAAAGATGTTCTATGGTTTCCGTCTCCTCTTTGCATGCTCTGCAGTCGCTGTTCGATGTTAAGTTCATCTGCATCAGCATTTTGTTCGTTGCATAATGCCCTGTTAACGCTCCTATGAGCATCCTTGTCTGTTGTCTATTGCCTCCGAGAAGATATTTCTTCCATATCTTTGTATTGTTCTCCTATGAACCCGTCACCTTAACCAGATGACTGCGACATCTCCACTGTTGTTGAAGGAGTAGGTACGAGTACATGGGCGGCGAAAACTTCTTACCATCAGGAGATCCTTCTGTTCGTCTGTCTACCTACCTCATTTTTTTTTTATAGAAAGGCCAAGGTGTCTGCCATCCTCACCCTTATCATCCACGCCCCGCCTAAAAGACCCCGGATTACAAATTACAAATTACAAAATTCTTTATTTATCAAAAACTTTATGGCCACTTAACATTTGTGGTGTTCTCAGCTGCAAAAATTTTAAACTGAAGCGCAGTGAGAACGCCCTCTCCTTTGAGAAGATTGTATGAAGGAGGAAACACATGAGCTCGGAGGGCATTCCAATGCCTTGATGGCTCGGGGCAGGAACGAGGAGCCAAACCTCTTGGTGCGCGCCGCCATTGTCTGGATGGTATGCTGATGGCAAGCTGTCCAACACGTGTTGTTCGGAAGTGGAAAGGGGAGGATGGGATATGTTGAAATAACTCATCAGAGCATTCCCCATTATAGAGGCGGTAGAGAACACTTAGACTGGCAATGTCTCTACGTAGCTGAAGAGGTTCTAGGGACTTAGGTCACCTCATAATCTCCAACAATACGGATAGCACGCTGCAACCTATCGAGAGCCTCCAGCAAGTACTTAGCAGAACCATCCCAGAGATAAATAAATAAATAAATAAATATTTCACAACATCACATACATTGATCTAACTCCGAGATAGGTAGCTCAAGCACCTGTGTTACGGACATCAGAATCAACAGTGGGATTACAAATATATACATATAATACTTTTCTTTTGTAAATACATACTTATAATACATAGCAAACACCCAGACCAATACAAACAAACATGTTCATGCACACAAATGTTTGTACTGTGCGGGGATCGAACCCGCAACCTTTGGACCAAAGGCAGCGTTCACTACCACTGTTCCAAACGGGTTGTCAAGAGATGGGAGCAATATTCCATAAAAATAATCAACACAAAAAAGATGCGTAGGTAATAAATAACACAAAGTGACATCATCAATAAAATCTCCGATTAGCCAACTCGTGCCGCTAACTATTAGACTTAGAAAACATACAACATTGTATGTTATCGGAGGTCAAAGTTAGTTCTTGCACCCCTAGCTCGTGTATGTTTAAACATATAAAAGGAGGGGTTCGGCCTGTATGCAACAGAAGTCACCTTCTCGTAAAACCACTCGGAACAGACGAAAAGAGTGGCAATATGAAGATCTTGGTATTGGCTGCGCTGATCGGTAAGAACCTAACATATTTATTTGGTGAAAGTCGTATTTTTGTGTTAATTTACTTCTCATCATCATCATCAGCCCATTTAAGTCCCCACTGCTGGGGCACGGGCCTCCCTCAATCACATGAGGGGTAATTGCCATACTCACCACGCTTGGCAGACGGGTTGGCGAGGGTTTTGATATAAATGCAGAGTTTTCCTTCTCTGGGTGCTGATGATCACCTTAGTCGCCTTTTACGACACCTCGGTAAGAGTGAGGGTGGCCTATTCTACTTTGCCGGGGACCACACGGCCATTAATTAATTAGTTAATTTACTTCTGACTTTTGTTTTTTCGCTACTATGATAGAGTAATAAATAAGTAAATAAAGTGGTAGCGATTAGTAGCCTAATCCCATCATAGTAGCGATGACTTGATTTCTATGATGGAGTCTTTTGCCCTGCAGTGGGACAGTATAAAGGCTGATACTTATCAGGGACTACTTTACTTTTGTTTTTTCAACCTTAACCGGTTTTGGGGTTAAAATATCTACCTACATAGGGCTGATTTATTCATCCGTAGTTACCTTTTGGTTTAATTAACTGTTTAACCAATAGTCAAAGTGACGGCGTTAATGTGACATAATTCCTTGTAGTATAACTATTGGTTTAGTTAACTTATTGCTTTTAAAAAACATTCTAGCGATATTTTACCATTGGTTAGTTAGATTTTTAAACCATTCGTTTTTGCCGCTAAATTGTGTTTTTTTGAGCTAAAGTTAGATTAACCAATAGTATATTACACGGAATTACGTCGATTTGACGCCATCACTTTGAGTATTGGTTAAACAGTTATTAGATAAGTATCTAACTCGACTGACCGGATGGCGTAATTGGTAGTCAGCCTGCCTTTTACGCCAAAGGTCGTGGGTTCGATCCCCACCCTGGACAAACATTCGTGCGATGAACACTTGTATTTGTTCGGTGTCTGGGTGTAATATATGTATTTAAGTATATATTTGTGTTCCTCTGTTGTCTGATATCTGTAACACAAGTGCTTAAGCTACTTAGTACGGAATCAGGTCAACCTATGAGATGTTGTGAGAATTATAATTATATAACTACGGATCCAAATTCGGTGCAAAGTTGCAAATAAGTAACATTGTATGACAACTTGTTTTAGTAATTACGACTTAGGTTTAAAGGTAAGTTTATGCTTCGGCATTAATTTAAAGGTGCACAACATGCCAAGGCAAAAAACTCATCTCTGCTCAGCCAGGGCCTTAACGTGTTACCTTATGGGTAGGTTACGACATTTGAAATTGTTGAGTTGAGTTTAATACGGTGTTCAAGGACAAAAATGTAGTTAAGTTACTAGTAAAAACTTTGGAAGTTTCATATCACGCTTTTTTCCCAGCGGCCGTAACATCTGGCCACCTCAGCAGCCAAGATGTCGACAACCAGACATACGGACCCTGGCGAGTGGGGACCTTCTACCGATATGACGTGGACTCCTACACGGTGGCCCGTCTGCACGAGGGCCAGAGCAGTGGAACTGCCTTTAAGGTACATCATCCAAACATGCATCCTAACTTGTACATTGCCTATCCGAATCGAGCTCTTACTAGTGATCTTGAGCAAATCATCACTCCACCTGACCTGGAGCCCAATTCTCGGGCTCGTGACATTTATTTTCATACGACATATATCACTAAAACATAGTTTTTTTGTATGGATTTCGGGTGATATCCGCCATGTTCTCAAAATATCACAAGCACGAGAATTGGGCTCCTGATAGCGCCCTAATTTATATGGGTCTATGGTCTCTCTAGTCGTAATTCTCACGGGAAGCAATTAAAATTAAGCAACATTTCATCTATTTCAGGCTCACTTCGTAGTCCGCGTTCAGTCCAACGGACGCCTCTTCGCCCGCCTCGAGAACCCTCGCCACGCCCAGGTCCACCAAGAGCTTCCCGGCAACCGCCAGCTGCCCTCCGACCTCAAGTACCAGCCCCTCGAGAAACTCGACCAGCCTTTAGAGATCCTCGTCGACGGTGGCCGCGTCGTCTCCCTCGAACTCCCCGCGAACCTGCCTTTAGCCCACGAGAACTTACTCAAGGGTCTCATCGGCTCCCTCCAAGTTGACCTCTCCACCTACAGGCATGTTCGCAGACAGGAAAATGGATTCGACCAGCAAACCAAACAGGGTATGTTCAAGAAAATGGAAACGGACGTCACTGGCGACTGTGAAACCTTGTACAATGTCTACCCAGCCATCCCTGAGTACCGCCGTGAGCTGCCAAACTTCGCGCACGAAGAAGAACCCATCATGATCTCGAAGACCAAGAACTATGGACATTGCCACCACCGCGTCGCTTACCACTTTGGCGTACCCCAGGGCTCTGAATGGTCCGGCACTGCCCACAAGAACCACGAGGAGCAGTTCATCAGGCGGGCGACGGTGTCCCGCATCCTATCTGGCAAGCAAGGCCCTATCTACAAGACTGAGACCACCAGCACCGTTCATGTTAACCCTCAAATCTATGGCAAGGATCAAGCGGAAGTACTCAGCTACGTCAAAATGCAATTGGTATCATACGAGCAGGACAGCCAGCCTGAATGGCAGAAGCCCGAACACTACCGTCAGGTTAAAAACCTTTTGTACTCCATCTCGCAAAAACAGATCGATGTCCAAGATTGGTCTTCATCGGCGGAGTTGAATGAAGATAAGTCCCAACGCAATCAAATTTCCGAAAACGAGCAATATGGTCAGGACCAGGAAAATGAACAGCAAGGCGAGGAAGCTAATAACCGCATGCGCCGTTCAGCCAAGGCACCTAAAGACGATTCGATGAACAAATATACCCAGCGTTATGAGGCTGCCAGCTCTTCACAGTCTGCCAGCGACACTGACTCAGCTTCGACCTTCGTCAATGAAGACATCCCAAAAAACAACGAGCCTGCTTACGCCGCTTTGTACATGACCCCCCAGTCATCCGCCGAGAAGAAGCAGAACCCAGTCAACGCTCAGAAGCTTGTGCAAGAATTGGCTCAGCAATTGCAGAACCCTAACAACATGCCCAAAGGAGATTTTCTGTCTAAATTCAATGTCCTGGTCCGCATCATTGCTTCCATGAGCTCGGAACAACTCACCCTCACAAGCCGCAGCATTGAAGTCGCCAAGTCTTCCACAAACAAAGTTAAGGCTGACATGTGGATGATTTACCGCGATGCTGTCACCGAAGCCGGTACCATCCCCGCGTTCCAGCAGATTAAAACCTGGATTCAGACCAAAAAGATTCAGGAGGAAGAGGCCGCTCAAGTTGTCGCTTCCCTAACGCACACCCTACGTTACCCCACCAAGGACATCATGATCCAATACTTCAAGCTTGCCATCAGTGATGAAGTAAGACAGCAGAAGTATCTTAACACCACTGCTCTGATCTCTGCCACTAGACTCATGAACATGGGTCAGGTTAACAACGAGACCGCTCACTCTTACTACCCCACCCACATGTATGGCCGTCTATCTCGTCAGAATGACGCTTTCGTCCCTGAGTACGTCCTGCGCCGTCTGTCTGAGTTCCTGAAGCAAGCCATCCAAGAAGGCGACAGCAACAAAGCCCAAGTATATATTAAGGCTATTGGAAACCTAGGTCACCCTCGTGTTCTCTATGTGTTTGCTCCCTACCTCGAGGGCAAGATCCCAGCGACGACATACCTTCGCGCGCAGATGGTGAAGAACCTCCAATCTCTTGCCCACCAGAGGGATACCGAAACTAGAGCTGTTCTGTTCTCCATCCTGAAGAACATCGCTGAGACCTATGAAGTGCGTGTAGCTGCTATCGAGAACATCTTCATGGCTCGTCCCACCACCTCCATGATGCAGGCTATGGCCCAGATGACCCACAACGACCCCAGCGTGCAAGTGCGTGCAGTCCTGAAGACAAGTATTGAGTCTGCTGCTGAGCTTAAGAACCCCCATTACCTGGATCTGTAAGTAGCTTTAGAATAATATTCTTCTTTATGTACGCCAAGTCTGATTATTTGGACTTTCTATAGAAAAAAACTTTTTTTTATGAACTGCTTGACCACAATCTCACCTGATGAAAAGTGACGATGATGTCTAGGATGTGACGCGTTTGCCTAGAAGATGCCTGTATACTCTTGTCTTAAAGATGTTCAGACTGTAGTTACCTTTCACAACTTCAAATTTTCATAACCATTAGCAAAGTTTGAACCATCTAATTCATAATTTCTATATTTTCCCAGGGCTAGGACCGCTCAGGCAGCCAAGTGGATGCTCACCAAGCAGAACTACGGAATTCAATACTCCAACAAATACCTGAACGATCACAGTGACCTTGAGACCGAGATCAGCATGTTGAGCGCCTTCTACCACATGGGAAGCGAGGACAGCCTTTTCCCCAAATCTCTGAGATACTCCATCAAGAGCAAAGCTCAGGGCTGGGACAAGGAACAGACGGTAAGAAGTTTGTGTAATCTGTTAAAAATATTTGCCCCCAGCTTGCTCGACTGTCTTTTGATGATGTATTAAAGTGGCAATAAGCCACCACACAAACATAGTAAGAACCACAGGAACATATAATAGTATGTTGAAAGTTAGCTAGGTACCATAAAAACCTACAATGAAACGGCCTAAAAGGTGAAGATTCAACAACTAAATAGCAATCGTGCGTACGGGAGTAACCCAAACTTTTTTGTTTCCAGATTTCCACTTCCTTCTCCAGCGTGCAGCAGTTCGCCAACGCGTTCCAGCAGCAAATGAACAGAATGTACAAAAAGAACCCCAAGTCTGAGGCCCAGCACAAATACTCCGCCCAGAAGGTCTCCGAGATGCTGAACATCAAGCCTGAACCCCAGGACCCTCTGGAAGCCGCCTTATACGTTGCTATCATGGGCCAGGAGAGGTACTTCGCCGTAAGCGAGAACGACTTCCAGCAACTGCCCTTCACCATCACCCAGTTCTTCTCCAGCCTGACCAAGGGCGCTGAGAGCCACTACACTAAAGTCCTTAACCAGGCCCAAGTTTCTATCATGTTCCCCGTCGGCATGGGCATGCCCTTCATCTACAAATACAAGACACCTACTGTAGTCCACTTCCAGGGCAAAGTACAGGGTCAAGTCAACCCTCAATCTAAGGACGCCGCTGACATCAATGGAGAAATCCAATTCACGTTTGCAAGGAACATTGACGGTAGTGTTGGCTTCATGGACACGCTCTCCAATCAGTATGCCAGCGTTGGAGTGATCAGCAAATTCCAACTGAACGTACCCCTCAAGATGCAACTGCAGCTGAAGGCTGGTAATCTTAAGATCCAGATGGAGCCAGTCCGCGCTGATCAAGACCACACCATCGTCCACTACAGCGTCTGGCCTTACTCCGCCTACCAGAAGAAGGACTCTCTCGTCCCCGTTGCCCTTGACACCACCACCAAAGTTATCTCCCGCAACAACAAGATCGTTTCCATCGACACCCGGTTCGGACAAGCCACCGGCAACCAATTCCAACTGCAAGGATATTCTTACTCGTCTGACTATAAGAGCCTTGGCAACTTGCTGTCCCAGGACTTGTTCACAACAATCAACAATGCCTTCTACCAGAGGGATGTGGCGTTGACCCACTTCAACTTCAAGTATCTTGGAAAACAGAGCCCTAACAACCGCATTACCTTGACGGCCGCTCTTGGTGAGTTGTTACAAGATTCTTTGCCTACATGCTTTGTCTATCTTTTTTCTGCTTTCTTTTCTTCAGGAAATTGTTATTTGCTGTCTCCTAATATTAATGTTATCTTTTTCCAGACACATACTACAACCAGCAATACCCAGCTGAACCCCTCGTCCCGACCAATGTTGCCGAAGTCGGACCCAACAACGAAGCCCGTCGCCAGCAAATGGTGAAGCGCGTCGCCGCTGGCATCAACTCCGCCAGAGTCCAGGTCCTTGACGTGAGCGCTACTTACGAAGGAAAGCAGAAACACGAATACGTACTCACTGCCGCCATTGGTGACAGCAAGGTCGACAAAAAGATCCACTACGCTTTCTTCGCTGGCAGAAACTCCGCTCAGCTTGGAGACTCTCAGGTCAACGGTGTAGCTACAGTCAACAAGCCTGAGGTCACTTCTCTCAACTTCCTCGAGGCTCTGAAAAAGGATCTGAAGATGAACTTCGAAGCTGAGGTCAAATATGGCCAGAATGGACAGATCCGCATGACTGGCCACACCGAGCGCACTCAGAAGTACGCCGAAGAGCTGAAAAACCACCCTCAGGGTAAACAGTGTGCCCACGAGATTGAGAAGAACAACTTGTACCAGATCGCTTGCCAGAAGATGATTGTGAGAGCACATGCTCCTGACTACATGAAGGTGACATTTTCTTACAAGGATGCGAGCCCTCTCGTGAAGAGCATGACTTACAAGGCGGTGAGGATCGCGGAATACTTCGGCTACTGGTACTCTGATGTCAACGCAATGAAGGTTCAGCCCGATGGAAAATTCGAGATTGAATCGCAGATGAACTACTTGGAGGACTCCATGAACCTGGTCCTTGGAAGCAGATACGGCGAGCTTCGCTTCAACAACTTACCCATCCCGAAGGTGACTCCGTTCGCCCTGGCTATCTACTCTCCGGTTTACCCCATGGAACGTGTCTTCAACTACTACACCCGTCAGCAGTACCAACGTAAGTTTGATACTACAACTATTTGGCTTATTTAGTAGTGATTACTGATGGTCTCTCTGGTTGGCGAGGAAAATTGTCGTGAGGAATCATTTTTTCCGACAGCTTCTCAAACGGCTTTGGACACAACCGGCTAAACACGCTGAACTAATTATTCCCGGATGGGTCCGAGGCTGTCCTGCTATGTCTCACATCCATTTCTCTTCCACTTCACATGGCCTTTAGCATCCAAGGTGATGACACCAGGTGGCTTACAATGAACCTGTCCCATAATTAACCAGAAAGTACTTGTCGCAAAGGAGACACTGAGCGTGTCTGAAAGGGTGAAGGTCAGGTTCATTGTATGCCACCTGAACAAACAGTTTGATCATATTATATCATTTTTACAGCCTCTTGCACTGTCGATGGCCACAAGATCAGGACCTTCAGCAACCGCAGCTACGAGTACACCCTGTCCCGCAGCTGGCACGTTGTGATGCAAGATGACGGCAACAGGCTCGGCCGCGACCAGGAAAGTGAGCAGCTCGTCGTGTTAGCCAGGAGGCCGAACGAAAAACAGCAGGAGATCTACATCTCTTACAAGTGAGTTTCTTTTTACCATGTGTTTTAATTTGATAGGGCGCAGATGAACTGATGGATCACCAGAGGATAAACGATTACCGCAGAGAAGTCAAGTCAAGAACGACTTTGGGGTTAGGTTGATGTCTGAAGCTGACATTTTATAATCGTATGAATGAAGTTCTATCACAATTTGTTCATTCATGAGCAATAAGTATTCTATCATCAGATTTTTTGTCACAGGTCTGGAAGCAAGGACTTGGAACTGGAGATTCAGCCCGCTCCCCAACCCAATGGCAAACCCACCCTGAAGGTTAACAGCAACGCCAAGAAGGTCGTTGAAGGAGACCTGACCATCTATTGGAACTCTGCTGATGAACAGCCTCTGCTGCAGTACTACACCAGGCCCGATGGCGTGTTGATGGTTGACATCGAAGAAGGCCGCCTCCGCGCCATGTATGATGGCGATAGACTGGTCGTCCTCGCTAGCCAGAACAGGGGTAACATCCGTGGAATCTGTGGCTACATGAACGGCGAAGCTCGCTACGACTACCTCGCTCCCAGTGGCCTCCTCGACCGCCCTGAACACTACGGTGCCTCCTTCGCCCTGAAGGACGGAGAGACCGACGAAAAGACCAAGCAGTTGCAAGTTGAAGCCGAGAAGTTCTCATACCCTACGAAGAACCACTACACCGCTATCCTCCCTGCTGACCAGTACTGGAGGAAGGCAAGACAAGTCTCTGAGGAGCACAATGAGAAGTTTTACCGTAACGTGTACTGGCCAAGGAGCTACAGGAAATCACGTGGCGAATGCAAGATCTACCCGCAGATTCAGTATTTCGAGGACCACAGTGAGATCTGCGTGACGACTGAGCCTGTTCCAGCTTGCGAGTCGAACTGCAGAGGCGAGGGTCACCAGGTCATGGAGGTGCAGGTTGTGTGCAAGCCCAAGGTTGACCAGCAGTTCAAGAACTACAGGAACCAGATCCGTCATGGAGAGAACCCTCAGGTGTCTGGTGTTCCTCAGAAGACGAAGCAGTATAGGGTACCTAGCTCATGCAGGGCCTAAGGACTTAACTTTCGTAGGAAAATAACTAATTTTAATTCGTTTAACTACTTGGCTTGAAACTGGACAATGATGGTAGTTTAGATAAAAAAAAAATATAAGACTTATTTATTTATCTAGCGCATGTTTTATATATTTATTTATATTTTTGGAAAATATTTTTATACATTAAAAAAATATATAAATTTATGTAAATAATATATGCATTCAAATGTTTTTAATGATATTTTGATTTATGTATGATATAAATATTAGTATTATTATATAAAATGTAGACATAGACTTAGAATAGAAATATGAAGCAAACAATAAAAAATAAAAAAATATAATCAATTACTTACATCTTTTACTTGTTCACCTGTTAGCTATACAGTAGTATCAGCCTACTTACTCCCACTGTAGGGCTAAGGCCTCCATCATAGAAATCAAGTCATCGCTACTATGATGGGATTAGGCTTAATCACGACGCTTGCCAAATGCGGATTGGTGATCGCAAACCCGAGCTATGTTCGAAAAATACGAATCATACCTTTGCTCGACCCGGGAGTCGAACCCAGGACCCCGAGATCATGGTCCGGTATTTAAACCATTAGACCAACAGGGCGTTCGCTATACCTAAGTAATAATTACATACAACAATATGACTTGCTATAAGGCTTATATATTTTTTGAAGGAATGCATCCGCTTTTACAGCTTGATAAACAAATATTTTAATGAACGCACCCGACTTTAGCACACAGAAGAGCAAGATGGTGATGTGCATAGCTGCCTTAAAATCGATTACATTTCGATTAAAAAATTGATCGTAAGATTGCACATTTGGCAGAAAAGAAAATCAAACGCATTATTGAGCCAGCTCGGCCGGAGTGATACCACAGCTTCAAAAAAAACCCGCGTAAAGCAGCGCCTGCGCTGTTATTTTCCTTCATTCATGGATAAAAAAGTTTAAAGATTGACAGTAAACTTTGTGACTTCACTGGTGTTGCAGTTGCAGTTGTCAATTGGTGGCGGCTATCGCATACCATCAGGTGATCCATCTGCCATCTATAGCTTACAACTAGCAGGTTTTAGGTTGTAATCAGAAAAGATGAACCTTTGCGCAATGTAGTTGACGCGACATCAGCGTCATTGTTCCTAAGTAAAGTGAAGGCGAGTAATCTTTGAATCGAAAAAGGGGTGAGAGCCCAAGTTTTGGGATTTTCGATATGAAAAATACATGGCGGATGATATCTCAAGCACCTGTGTCAGCCATTTTGATTTTATCTGAAAATAGGGGCCAACGGTAAAACCTTCAAAATTCGGTAGATCACATCAAAATTTGATTGAAAACATTCTTAGGCATAACCTTGCAAAGCGTCAGGTTTTCGAGTTATAAGCTAATTATGTTGAAAAGTAATAATAATTTTAAATAATATGCGCCTTGTTCATATATGTTTGTTAAACCTTTGTTAACTAAAACGGTGATATAAAGTGTTTTATTTTTTTGAAAATGTTATATGATCATGTTTTGTTTCAAAACTGCTCTATAACACCGTTTTAACCTGCTTAAAAGTTTATTGAACGTTTATAAATAAAGTAAATAATATCTTTAGCAACGCATAACTCGAAAACTTGACGCTTTTCAAAGTTTTATCTTAGGACATTTTCGATGTATTTCGACTTAATTATCGAATTTTGAAGGTTTTTAAGCCACGCTTTTAGAAAAAATAAACATAGCGGATGTTTAGGTGGGCCAGGCTCCATAAAAAAATTGCCCAGCCCTTTTCATAAACATTACATTTCGTCGTCAAAGTTTTTTTAACAGATTCTTAGTTAGTTCAAAACACTACTTATTGATAAAGGCTTGATTCAAACATACGTGCATACTTTGAAACGGAACTCAATAGTTATATTTATTTTTGATTTGCATCAATGTTCTTAACTTAAGTCCTATTTTGTTTTATTTAGAAGATAACCTTCTGAAAATAAGTAATCGAATAAGTCGATGCACCCTCCGTCATAGAATAATTGTAATAATTTTATGCCCTCCGTCAAAAATAAAAATGAACAGTATCGATTTCTATTCTATTAGACATTTCAGGTTATCGAGCAGTGTTGTTATGTCTTGGCTTGCAGCACTATTTTATCAGCTGTTTGACAAGTTGCGTGTGTAAACGATAGATTTTATTTCGCCGCATTGCTTTAAAATAGTTTTTCCAGAATCAGCGAAGTAAAATTCAGTGAAATAAAGAAAAAGAAAACCTAACGGTGCATATAATTTTCTAACCTGAAATTTCGCGAACTTAGTTGAACTGTGGTGACTGAATATTTTGAATTTCGAATTACTTTAAAAACCTCCTCCGGTCATCAATATGTAAGTATTCAATTTTTAAAATATTTTTTGATGGTGTATTGTTTTCACGTTTCAGAGGTTGCCATTGTTGTGTTGTTCTTGTTAATAAAAGATAAAGGTTGAATGTGCTGTCGCTACCAACCAGTTATATTATTAGATTTAGCAAAGAGGCATTAATTTATGTTTCAGTTCGTCTCACATAAATTTTAAAGTACTTACCGAGTAACAGGTACTCCATCAACCATCCATTTGTTCTTCTCTTCCACTGGCTGTTTCGCATTCGGGCTCATTTCGTGTGTGGATTGTAAAGCTGGTTTTCACTCTTTAACCAGCCTAGTTCTTCAAAGAAACCTAACAGTGCCTGGACATTGTTGAAGATTTCACAATCTATCTGTTTATTATAGCAAGAAACAGTAGCTAGGACCTTTCTTTGTGCCTTGTTAGGTGTAAAAAAAGGCACAAACATCCAAAATCTTTCTCTGTATACTTTTAAAATATCTAATAAACTGATTAATTCCATAACTTTAATTTCCAAATCATTAATTTCTGCAAAAAGTGGAAACACTGCAGTGAAATGCCTGTTGCTTTCTTACCAGCAATTACAGTTGCGGACTTAAAGAGAAGCATAGTAGTAGGAATAGAGAAATTTGCTTTGTCCTCAAAATTTAATCTGGTTTTTACCAATATTGTACTGCAAGAATTAAAAAAATCATCATCATCATCATCAGCAACCCACACTCGTCCACTGCTGGACATAGGTCTCCCCTAATGCACGCCACTGCTCCCGATTTCACGCGATGGCACGCGATCACTCTGGTCCAGCCCACACCAGCCAGCCTTCATCATCAGCCTATTTAAGTCCCCACTGCTGGGGCACGGGCCTCCCTCAATCACATGTGGGGTAATTGCCATACTCACCACGCTTGGCAGACGGGTTGGCGAGGGTTTTGATATAAATGCAGAGTTTTCCTTCTCTGGGTGCTGATGATCATGCCAGCACCTTTACCTTAGTCGCCTTTTACGACACCTCGGTAAGAGTGAGGGTGGTCTATTCTACTCTGCCGGGGACCACACGGCTCAGCCAGCCAACCCTCTGAATGTCATCATCCCATCTTGTCGCTGGGCGTCCTACACTATGCTTACCGAGTCTGAAACACTTAAAAAAATCATATTACTATCTAAATGAATATTATAATGATTACATAGAAAATGAAAAATAGCAATAAAATATATGTATTACACAATGCAAAATTAAAATCTCCAATATAGGCCGTTACATGACCATCCTACAAATAAATAATTGTAATTGTTATTGTATCTAAATATTAATGCCATGCCCTTTATAGGGCGTCACATGTATTTATACTCCCTTTACACTAAACATCTTTTATTATGTAATGTGACTTGCAATAAATTATTTGATATTGTAGCAGAGAAATTGCATAGACAGATAACGCGTGACAAAGAAAGGCCAAAATAACAGGGCAGGTTAGTGCTTTGATTGAAATCCAAAAATATCCATATACGTTTATTCTTGACACAAATAAGTATAATGTAGTATAATAAGTAAGGATGACTTTCTTGAATATAAATATTAAAGTTGAATATCTCGAAGAACACAGATTCTAATTGTACAGACAATGTGGTGCAACAAACCAATCTCTAGACAATTTTTACACGGAAGACATGATGGAATAGACTATAATAGGTTAGAAAAAGAGACAGCAACATATGTCAATATGACAGCTCTATACTTTTTATATGTATAATCGCACCCCACGAGTGCGAGTATAGACGCAAATAGTGAGCGAGCGAGAAGTGAATAGATGCGCCGCCATTTTTGATCCCATTCTTTATCCGCACTGGTAGTATGGCCAAGGAATCATATCAAACAGCCTTGTTTTGTAAATGAATACATAACTATATAAAGTTTAACAGATATTTGAATATTTCATAAATACCTCTTAATTTTCAAATAAATTATGGCTACTTATGTAATTTTACTCACCTGCTGAAAGGAGGGTATTGTTTTTATATCATCATCATCTTAGGGTTAAATGCCAGTTACATTTCAAGCTGGCACTTCATACCCTGAGGTTTGCTGTTTTTATAATACTTAATAACCATGCACCTGGGAACGGTCAGGACTCAGTTAAAAGTTCTAAAGTTACCACATTGTCACTCCACATAGACAAATTCCTCAAAGTATCTTATCAGCGGCTTGACAATTTACAAAACTTCCTGGGTTCCTGGGTTTCTCCTGAGAAACACACTACCTGTTGATCAGTTTGCCACTCCTAGGCAATCCAGCAGAATATTAAGTCTAGATGTAAAATAAAAGATTATTGCAAATTAGATCAGCTGTGAAGGAAAACATTGTGAGGAAACTTTTCACCGTTTCAGAAATTGAGATAAAATGGTTTCAGCGACTTAAAAGCGACGGCTGCGCAAGAGGTCCCGGGTTCGATCCCCGGGTCGGGCTTAAAATTTTTTTTTTACATTATAGCGGACAAACGAGCAGACTGCACACCTGATGGAAAGTGATCACCGCCGCCCATGGACATCTGCAACACCTGAGGTATCACATATGCGTTGCCGGCTCTTAAGAAAGGAGTACACCCTTTTCTTGAAGGTCACCAGGTCGTATCTGTTCGGAAACACCACGGATGACAGCTGGTTTTTATAAGTGTTTGCCGAGAGGTTGTAACCCCGATATTATTTAAAATAGATCAGGTTTAGTAGCTAAAAGTTAAAATCGATTGGCGTCGCTAGTGTGCCCTACCGGTCACCTTAAATTAATATATGGGCTCAGCTTTAATAGCTCACTTCTGTACTTAGATGGTTTGGTTTTTCTGATTGCATATGCAGCTGAACTAGTTTTCCTGCCATAAATATGATGACTATTTTTAATTCGACACTATCGACAACTAACCAGATATGTAAAAATAAGAATAAGAAACATTTTATTGACTACAACACATTATAGACACAAAACAAAAAAAATCAGGACAGAGACATAAAAAGTTGCGGTCAACAAGGCTCAGCCTCAACATATGCAGCGTTTTCAGGCTGGACCTTGGGTGACGCCTTTGCGTTAAAAGAAATATATGTCGGCGAGGTGGCGCCTCTGTCGCACTTGCGAGACGTCACCTGTCAACGTCATTCTGACAAACGTCACCTATCAACTATAAATAGTGACAGACGTTATCTGCCAATGTCAGGTTGTGTTGTGAAACGTCAAGTTGTGACAGCTGACACTGTATATGCTTGGGAGTGGTCTATGCTTGGTCGAAAAGGGGCATTTGAACGTGAGCCGCCATAGCGAACGGACGATAGCACTGAACTCTCCGCGCTTCACAACGCAATCTGTTTGCATCTTGCAACCCTACATTTTGTTGATTTGTAAAAGCAATCGAATTAAAGAAAAGTTCAGCTAATTAACTCAGGCTTTATTTCTGTAAGACACTTCAAAGTACCCAAGATGGCGGATGAGGACGACCCGGGCACTCCGCCCTCTTTCCCGCTCGCACATCCGTCATATAATAATAAAGACGAGTGGCCCGCCCGCACTTCGTTTCGGGACATTAATTCATATTATACTAATAGATGGCGCTAGGTGTCGATTACATCGCGCAAGCCTTTCATGTTTTCGAATTACCTATAAGCGTTGTCGCTGTATGCTTGGATTTACCTCTTTATAAATAGTTTATATTGACATGCAAGGATCCATAAATACAGATACAAAACAAGAAAAAATATTTTTTTTTCGATGTTAGCTCTAATTTACTATATGTATACAGTCACATACAAAACTCATATTACATGAATCGTAACACGCTACGTGACGTCATCGTTCTTCGTAGCATAACCGTTTCGGCCATGTTTCATAGTTATTTATAGCCAAAGTGTAACCGAACTGTCTGTGTGGGACTGGACACGTAAATACTTTGATTGAAAGGTGTCCAAAAATTAAGTAGGTTTTTTAAAATATTAGTCAGCAGAAATCCGCATGACTATATATAACTCACTAGTAAAGTCTCATTTGAATTATCTTATCGAGGTATGGGGATGTGCCGCCCCGTCTAATATTAAATGCCTGCAAACGTCACAGAATAAAATTATCAAAACATTATTTAAATACAACCGCTTATTCGATACAAAATTATTATATAAAAAAACAAATCTTTACAACCTTAAACAAATCTACACATACACTACTTGCATCCTAGTCAGAAAAATCCTAACAGATAAGATACACTCACAAATAACTTTCACAAAACGGACCTATAAGCACAATTTGAGAAACATAAATAAAATTAGTCTAACTACGCCAAGAATCAGTCACGGGAAAAAAAATATATTGTTTGAGGGAGCACAGATGTATAATAATCTTCCAAATGATGTAAAAGATTGCGAATCTTTTGGCATTTTTAAGTCGAAATTGAAGAAATACGTCACTGATAAAATATTCTAGTGAAAGTGTGATATGTCAGACATCAATAACTTACTACAATTTATATAGTTATTTTTAATTTTTAAGCTCATTGTAAGTGAACTATGTTCTTTTATGAGATAATAAAAATCTATAAACCGAATAACTCCTCTTGCTTACTATCAGGTTGAGGAGAGTCAATATACTGTTACTATAAATAAAAATACTTGACTGATACTAGACGTGTCTCTTTACTGAAACGACTCAGTGATCCGACTCAGCCAAATGATACACCATTCGCGATCTCTAATGTTCGCACCGAATGTATTATTCGACTCAAATGGATCTCGAGTCCGAATGAGCGGAATGATCCGAATGAGCTGAATGGTCTGAGTGAGCCAAATGATTCGAATGAGCGGAATGATCCGAATGAGCTGAATGATCCGAGTGAGCCGAATGAGCGGAAATCCGAATCCAGAATGAAAGAGTAAGCTGTAGGCTGTCCAGGATGACAATGAGGATAGGTAACCGTCTTTCCATGCATTACGCGAGGAAAAGACATAGGTATGTTAAATGGCCTGTGCCATTTAACATACCTATGTCAGGACCAGGAGGGGATCGATTATTCATTCATAACAAAATCAGTTAATCACGAATCTATCTGAGAGTTGATGTTCCAAATGGTTCAAATGAAACGTTTCACTGTTCCGCTTCTTTGCACTGATCCATATGAAAATGTTCCAATCTTTTGAAAGATAGGTTTTTACCAGGTCTACTAGACACAACGTAAGAGCTTACTGTGTTATGGGTCTCTCTAGTCTCAGCGTGTAGTTCCTAATTGTGTCCAAATCTTTCGCTTTGGAGCCCAGGGTATGTTTAGATTTTTGTTAATTACAATGAAGGGACTGCCGTCTGACCTTCGCAACCCTTTACAGATGAACCAGACCAACTGCATCATGAGGCTTTTCACTCACCGCCGAGCAGATCGTATAAATACCCTCAGATTAAAAAAAAACCAGAGGTACATGCTCGGATTCGAATCACGACCTCCCTTTTTTATGTGATAGGTGGCAGACGAGCAGACGGGTCACCTGATGGTAACCGATTGCTGCCGCCCATGGACACCCGCGACACCAGTGGAGTCACAAGTGTGCTGCCAACCTTTCATCTCTCCTCCCCGGATTATAGATTGGATATAGGATTTATAGCAAAAATATTATAAGCACCTACCTACCTAGATATTTATCGTGATTCATTCAATCATTTCTTTATTGCAAATACATAACCTTTATAAAAAAATTTAAGTATAGGAAATTCGTGTGTTATCTATAAAATTAGTAGGAACATTTCGTGTTAACTGATAAGTGGAATTCCCCTCACAACCATTTTTACCGAGAATAATTTAAGTTATTGGACAAATGTAGTAGGATACAGATAAGGGTACTTACTTTTAAACAAAAAAAAAAAATCTGCGAAAAAATCCGCCTTATAAAACCACGAACTACAAACAATGTAACATAATATTTTTAACACTTTATACACTTCAAATAACATTTTATAACAGTACACTCGAGAAAAGGTGTTACCCAAGTCGGCGCCCAATACTATCCTGTAATTTAATACAACATTCAATTATTCAACAGGGATTAGGCGCTGACTTCGGTAAAACCTTTTCCCGAGTGTACCTACTGTTATGAAAATGTTATTTGAAGTGTATAAAGTGTTAAAAATATTATTTTACAATGTTTAGTTCGAGGTTTTAGAAGGCGGGTTTTCCGATTTTATTTTATTTTTCCGAAAAGGAAATCAGAAGTTGGTCCTTCCTATCCCACCCTAAGGGTTGAAAAATAGCACATGGTTTTCACTTCTGATTGTTCAAAGTAAAATATTAAATTTTATTTAGCTTGAAGTACTAGTAGGTAGGTTGTTAAATTATAAATATGTAGGATCGTCAGGATTGGATCCAGAACGGTCCGACATAAATCACCGGTTTGTATACTCCACTGATATAATTTAATTCAAGTAATTACAAAATCTCCTGATGATGAAATGGCCGTGTGGTCCCCGGCAGAGTAGAATAGGCCACCCTCTCTCTTACCGAGGTGTCGTAAAAGGCGACTAAGGTAAAGCTGCTGGCATGATCATCAGCACCCAGAGAAGGAAAACTCTGCATTTATATCAAAACCCTCGCCAACCCGTCTGCCCAGCGTGGTGAGTATGGCAATTACCCCTCATGTGATTGAGGGAGGCCCGTGCCCCAGCAGTGGGGACTTAAATGGGCTGACGACGACACCAATAAATAATATGACAAGGTTTTTCAAAACAAGTCAAATAGCATATTACTAGACTTCCTAAACCCCGGGCTCCGAAGCGACAGCTTTGGACGCAACTGGGAATTACACGCTAAGATGCGATGAAGTAGAAGAACCTTGTGCATCCAATGATGATGAATTACAAAATAGGAACACTAGGTACTTAGGACTTATTTTTAGAACTAATGATGATCTAGACGACAAGTAGGACTTTGTCAAAGATGTTCAGTTTGTAGTGGTCCGAAAAAACATACCTTGACAAGGAGTTCTATTCCTTAGCTGAACGCATTATGAACGGACTTACTTTGTACTTCAATGATTAAAATTATGGTTGACTGTTCGTCATGAATTGCACACTCTGATCAATGATTGATTTCGATCACGAACTTGTCTCGGATCTAGGCCACCTCATATTAACATAGACAAAAATATAACCGATTGCGCAACGATCGTTACGTACAGATAAAATTGAACTCGATTCGCAAATATCTATGACGGCTCACTTTCTAGGTCTGTTGTCTGATATAATAAACTACTGGTATTAGGTCGCCGTGTGGTCCCCGGCAGAGTAGAATAAGCCACCCGCACTCTTACCGAGGTGTCGTAAAAGGCGACTAAGGTAAAGCTGCTGGCATGATCATCAGCACTTAGAGAAGGAAAACTCTGCATTTATATCAAAACCCGCAAACCCGTCTGCCAAGCGTGGTGATTATGGCAATTACCCCTCATGTGATTGAGGGAGGCCCGTGGCCCAGCAGTGGGGACTTAAATTGGCTGATGATGATGATGATGATGATTAGGTCAATCAGATCAATATGAGCTGTATTTTTTTCTTTTTTTATGCTAGAGGCGACAAACGAGCAAGCGAGTTGCCTCATGGAAAGTAATCAAGGCCGCCCATGAACATCTGCGAAATCAGAGAGATCGCTAATGTGTTGCCGGCCTTTTTAAAAACGCTCGGAGTACGCTCTTCTTTTGAAGGTCTCTAAGTCGTAGCCGTCGGGGAATATTCCCGCATTATTTTTTTATTATTTTTAGGTGACTTTCTAAAGCGATGTCTTCCCTTAAGGTGACGGGTAGGGCGCACTAGCGACGTCAATCAATTTTAATTTTTTAGCTACTAAACCGGATCTATTTTAAACAATTTCAGGGTTACAATCTCTCGGCAAACACTTATACTATTTATTAAATAGCCATGCACAAATGTTGGGATCGTATTTGTACGCCAAAAATTGATTACCGCCAAAAGCGGCTACTTTTAGCGTGAATAAATTTTGCGCGTACAAATATTGGGTCCGCATTTGTAATATAATAATAATTTAATTTATTTCAGATAAAAATCCATACAATCTTGTTAGTAAAATTCTTATTACTACGTTAGCTGACATACTTAAATTAAACAATATCCTTAATTTAAATATTTAATTGTCCCCTTCATGTGCATTTGTGCATGGTTATTAAATAAATAGTTTAAGTGTTAGTGTTTAAATATTTAATTGTCCCCTTCATGTGCATTTGTGCATGGTTATTATATAAATAGTTTAAGTGTTTGCCGAGAGGTTGTAACCCCGAAATTGTTTAAAATAGATCCGGTTTAGTAGCTAAAAATTAAAATCGATTGGCGTCGCTAGTGTGCTCTACGCGTCACCTTAAAAGATTGATTCCCAGGTCGGGCCCTTGGTAAATGTTTAACTATTTTTAAAACATCTGTGTTTTGGTCCATGCTTACTTGGACTGAGCCCGGCGGGTTCTGTAGTGACGGGTTGGACGCAAAGTGGAATTACAGATGAAAGAAACTAGAGAAAGGTAGTTAATTATGACCGCCTTATTGCTATAGTATCTTTGTTACTTTTATGACATACTAGTGTCCCGCCCTCACATCTTTTCGGGAGTTGGGCGGGACTAAACTTTGCAAAATGACAATAATTCAAAATAGTATTAACAGATGGCGTTGGGTGCCGATTGTATCCCGCATGAGTTTTGTTTTTTTTGGATTACCTATAAGCCATGTCGTTGTTATAAGAACGATTGAATGAATGAATGAATGAATGAATGACTGAATGAATGAATGAATGAATGATATAATGCATGAATATAATTTTATTGCACTCAAACAATATGAAAACTTAAAACGAGATATTACAGGAGATGTACAATCAAAGAACGAAAAGGTTCGACAGTTTTCAAATTGATTCGTTTGATATGCTATGAGCCCTTACCTTTCGTAAATCTGTCAGAGTAATAATTGTTTTACAGAAAACTATGCTTAACTGTCAGATCAGAAAGTTTTGTAGCAACATTAATTCCTTTTTATGTAAAGAAAATATAAAGAAGGTTGGTAGATCTTTTTAAAACGCTATGTTGGTATAACTGACTCTTGCCGTGCAAGCAAAAATTTACCTTAAGGTGACGAACCTTTTTATTCTCTGTACCGTACGAAGAATGTAGAATTAACCTCTTTATAAATAGTATAAAAATATTGAAATAAACGACACTACACGAATTCACAGAAAACCGGCGTGAAGCAGCACTGTGCTGTGTTTCGCTGCGTGAGTGAGGGTACCGGAGGGATTGGGCCTCCGGTACCTAGGGAAGGGGGGTTTAAAGGTTTGCAGCGCACTTGTGACTGTACTGATGTCGCAAGTGTCCATGAGCGGCGGCAATCGCTTACCATCGGGTAATCCGTCTGCTCGTCTGCCACCTATCACATAATTTTTTTTTTTCTATAAAGAATATCTAATGTCTGATCAATCACCCCGTATAAGTGCACGTGGTTATACGTACCTATCGGTGCCTATACAGTTTTATTGCACTTGTGATTGATATTAGACGTCAGCGAAATAATTGAAATGACTACCTACGCATTTGGTCCCGCAACTCGTAAACAAAATGATCTCGCACATGTAAAAGAGAAACAGGCCATGTTAACACGGTTGGGTAAAGACAGCACAAAGGCAAACGAATATTTTGTATACACCTTGATTTTATCAGTACTTGAGAAACTTCTCATTATACCAATGCCAATTAGAAGGTGCCTAATAAACAATTATCTTCTAGGGAATTCCCAGAGAGCTACAATTTGGGTGTCTTTAAACATCTAGACTGCCGTGTCAGTCACCGAGGACTGTTTGCTCACTCTCAAAACGATTATTATGTGAAAAAATATGTCAAAATATGTTAATTTAAATAAGGTCAAATGTTAATTTAAATAAGATTAAATGTAGGTACTTATGTACTTTATGACGTCAGCACGCACAGTGACGCCCCTTAGTTCCTTGGACTCCACGGAAGACCAGCGTCGGGGTGTCCTTTAGACACTGTGACACATGCTGAGTGGAGCCCATTTCAGTGCCATTCTAATGTCTATTTCGTTATATTTTTGTTTGTATGTTTGGCGCTGAATAAATTATTTTTTTCTTATTCTTATTCAAAAAATTTGGTTCAATATAATTTTTTTGACAGATTGTCATGACCTAATGTGTGGCCGCCTTGCATGCGGGGAAAACTAAGTACAGTCATCTAGGTAGCACCTAGTTTTCCGCTCACGTTAAGTAGGTACGTAACTGTTGACACCTCGTCCAGAAGCTGTCAACATCGTAAACTGCACATGGCGACGCTAGTACAAGATCGATGTCAGTACACATCGGCGTTTTCCGCTGTCGCTAGGTAAACAATCTGATGGATGAGTATAAACTTGAGGAACTGTGTTTTTATGTCCAAATTTTAAACGACGACCCGTTTGGAACAGTGGTAGTGAACGCTGCCTCTGGTGCAAGGGTTGCGGGTTCGATCCCCGCACTGTACAAACATTTGTGTGCATGAACATGTCTGTTTGTATTGGTCTGGGTGTTTTCTATGTATTATAAGTATGTATTTACAAAAGAAAAGCATTATATGTATATATTTGTAATCCCACTGTTGATTCTGATATCCGTAACACAGGTGCTTGAGCTACCTATCTCGGAGTCGGATCAATGTATGTGATGTTGTCAAATATATTATATATATTAATATATATATTAATATTAAATTTGATTCATCATTATTACCTCACTGTGTTTATTGTTGGTCGCGTCAAAGTACCTTCGGAACCCGGGGTTCGCTTCGACCTTGATTTTTAATGCTAAACAAACAACATACAAACAAACAACATAATAGTCTAAATTAAATGATATATAGAAAATAAAAAATGGTAGAAAATAAGATAAAAAATAGGGAAAATTTTGGTTACCTCCAATAGGCTTAGGAAAGGTAAGAAATACAGAAATTTTTAAACCAACTTAACAAAGAAAATAAACACAGAGCAAATACAGGCTTCGAACTTAATATCGAAGGGAAAAGGAATAATAATAAAAAAAAAAACAACAACAACATTCAAGCAAGCAAGCGACAAACGAGCAAGCGAGTCACCTGGTGGAAAGTAATCAAATGCATGAATATCCGCGAAATCAGAGAGATCGCTAATGTGTTGCCGGCCCTTTTTAAAAAAGAGTACGCTCTTCTCTTGAAGATTCCTAAGTCGTAGCCGTCGGGAAATACTCTCGCCAAACCGTTCCACAGAACTCAGGTCCGTGGTAGAGAGTTGATCCAGGAATTAGGGAGTTTGGTAATTACAATGAAGCGACTACCGTCTGACCTTCGCAACCCTTTAACAGGGGAATCAGACGAACTGAATCATGGTTACAGGTTTCAGAAACTATCCGATAAGTGCAGGCTTACGATGTTTTCCCTTACCGCCGAGCTAATGGAAGAATTAATATGCTACCATCGGCCATTACAAACTTGTTGCATTGTTATGTTTACAATCTTGAAATGTTTTCATTGCCATACAATCTATCAATTGTTTCTGGTTTGATACGTTAACTATCACCACGCCCCCTGCCGGGATGCATCCTATATTAATAACAAGTCCATTAAAAGGGGAACACGTGGGAATAAACGTCAGAACAGACCTTGGAAACTATTTGCCATTTAGTAATGCAAAGAAGATATTATATTGCTTGTACAGTATCGTATTTTTTTATGTGATAGGTGGCAGACGAGCAGACAAATCACCTGGTGGTAAGCGATTGCTGCCGCCCATGGACACCCGCGACACCAGTCGAGTCTCAAGTGCGCTACCAACCTTTAAATCCCCCTTTACCCCGGATTGCTCCTCCGGCACCCCCACTCACGCAGCCAAACAGAGCACAGTCCACTGCTTCACGCCGGTTTTCGTTGAGGCCGTGGTATCACGCTTTCACTCGAACAGCAATAATACAGATATAACTCTTTGATTAACTTGTCTATGTCCGGTCAAAGCTTCCAAAATGAATTCAATTTATTAACCCCAACAACCCTTAGCGTGTTCAGATGACGAAATAGATATATACTTTTGAGTTTCACCAACGGGACATACATAGGTTTGTCTCGTGTCGAGTAAGAAAACAAGCCAATTTGATTTTGGTCAAAACAAAGTAATCCTAAATATAGTGATAAAACAATCAAAAGAAAGTTACAAAGAGGATGATTTAAGTAATGAAAAGGTGGTGGACGAAAAAGATTCTGATTCAGACCGTAGAATAAAACTACAACAGGTTTAGAAAAATAACTATAATATGTAGACCACAAGCCTTATACCTAACCCGAAAAGACTAAACAAAGTTATGAACTAATAGCAAAATTAATTCCTGAAACGAGGTGAGGTCGATGATGATGAATTTAATGACAGAAGAGATAGGTTTTGATCCCAAAATCAGGGTTGTTGAGGAAGTGGTAGCGAAAGGGGAATTTTATAGTGTAGAAAAAGAGGATGCGGAAAAATATGAGGATGAGAAAGAAAAAAGAGAAATTATTGAAATGAAATATATTGCCTAATGTCATCAGGTAAATTTTCAAATATATTTCATGACAGCTTATTCGCGTTTACGTCGTTTTATGGGGAAGCGAAAGCGGAAGACGATTGTTTAGTTTTCATTTATGGGGAAGCGATAGTGGAAAGGAATTGCGAAAATTGGGGATCTTTCGCAAAATAATTAAGATGAATCCTCAACAACCCTACCAAAAATGAGAGAAGTTAACAAAAGAACGTGTTTTCCAACATAATAGCTAATCAAAATTGTATTGCACAAAATACTTTCAATGCTATTTCTGACGCAAAAGCCGGTATTAAAACATGACAGGGTGACAATTCGCAAAGTCAAGGATAACATATACAACATACCACACATTAGCATATCTCGTCGAATAATGGTTTTTAAATGAATGTGTTTTGCTTTAAGCACCTAATTGATTGGTGCCCAAATGTGACGGAGAATTACTGACGTTTGAATGAGGTGTGGTCTAAAGCAGAGGACATTCAAGGGTATGTGGAATTTAAGCCAACTGTTCAAATATTTTCTCTAAAACAACGCGCTATTTGAACTCATTTTAAATTTTGCACACAATCATTTCTAGCAAGATTGGATCTTATTCATAAATGGTTGTTAAATCTTTGTTAGCTAAAAGGGTTTTAGCTAACAAATGTTTATTTAACGTTTATGTTCTTAAAGTTTTAGTGGCCACTTTTTTAAAAATCTTGCTAGAGATCATTGTGACCTGAATAGTGTGTGCAAAATAAGCTTTTAGATAAGTACAATCTGTAGTTCATCAAAACTCATCCAACTTCTCCTAAAACAAGTCTAGCAAGAATATTTCATAAAAATCAACATGTTTATTTAATAGAAAAACTAGCAAGTTTTTTTTTACAAATGTCACATGTTTAAGAATGGCATTTATTTGCAAAAAAGATGCGAAAAGGTCATCAGAAACAAGGTTTTTTGGATGTAAAAAAGTCGGCGTTTCGAGTTTTGACCTATTGAAAATTTATACAATTCTTTCTTAATGCTATGGCACTTCCAACAAACAGTAGTATCACAATTAGATAGATAGATACTCTTTATTGCACAACATACAAAACTCAAAAGCTAACAGAGATACAATGTACAATTTAGGCGGTCTTATCGCTGGTATTAGATTACAATTAAATAAAATTGAGACGTACATTATTAAATTCATAGGCATTGGTTTATATGCCGTCTGTGCCTGCAACAAATTAAGTACAATTTAGATTTTATTGTTACTATTAGGTATATTTAATTGGATTTCAATCTTGGCCAAGCGTCACAGTTGTATTCAGTTGCATTGAAAACAATTTTAATTATTTCAATCAATAAAAGTAACAAATAAAATGTGGCATCCAAAACTATAGTTAATTTTGAAACGTGACACAAAAAACTGCCTTGTTCGATGCGAACCATTCTAACGTCGTTCCAAGCTTGCGTCACGTTTTGAAATTGGATATTATTTGCTGGTTTTGGTGATCAATTTATTTGTAATCATCATCATCATTTCAGCCAACAGACGTCCACTGCTGGACATAGGCCTCCCCCAATGTTCTCCACACAGATCGGTCCTGTGCCGCCCGCATTCAATGGATTCCCGCGATCTTCCTCAGATCTTCGGTCCACCTTTTAGGTTTATTGTGGCAGGCCTCCTGCCACAATAAACCGTTTTATTGGTAAACCATCATTGAATGTATTGTTATATAGGTTTTTTAAAAATAAGATGACTAAGTAATTCGTTTGTCGTTTTGAAATTAAATTCTAGTTAGTCTAGCAAATTTGAACCTACTTTGAAAATTAACGCCCTGATGGTCTAGTGGGTTAAGTACCGGACCGTGATCTCGGGGTTCTGGGTTCGATTCCCGAGTCGAGCGAAAAGTATGTTTCGAATTTTTCGAACATAGCTCGGGTTTGTGATCACCAATCCGCATTTGGCAAGCGTGGTGATTAAGCCTAATCCCATCATAGTAGCGATAACTTGATTTCTATGATGGAGGCCTTTGCCCTGCAGTGGGACAGTATATAGGCTGATACTTTACTAGCAAATTTGAGGATACCTAATGCATTTGAGATAATTATTCTGATCGTGTAACCGTCATCCAGTTGGTCTAGTTCCCTTGTCTAAGGGCTGCGAAGGTCAAACGGCAGTTGCTTCATTATAATTACCAGACTTCCCTAATCCTTTTCATGCCGTGCAGGGGCGGCATCCAAAGAATACTATCCCCTGTCCCATTTCTTGCCCGTGGGTGTCGTAAGAGACGACTATGGGATTACCAGCAGACCATCTGCTGTTCAGGTGGGAGACATTTTGTCGACCGGTTGCTGTTACCACCACACAGTCGCGAAAAACCCGCCAAGTGACTCTGGGCTATCTCGTTCGGGTCGCGTTCCGGGATCAGCGCTGTGCTAACCGGAGCCAGGGGGGCTGTTGATGCGTCAAGTGCCGGACCAGTGGAACCTTTGCGGCGGTATTGTGCAGACAGAGTGGGTCAACCCGCCGGCCAGGGAGACCCGTAGAAACGGTGGTGCCGCTGGCCGCCCGCGGCATAGTACAGGGGCCCAACGGTGGCTAACCACCTCCGAAGGCTGCCCCACCAGGTCGCGCATAATCCCGGGGTGGCTCGTCGTGCCGGGTGGTGCCCGGTCCGAGTGGGGCCCGGCGACCACCTCCGGGGGGGTACGGGGGCCCTTCCGTCCGGCGGACTGGCGTTCTATGTACTGCACTGTCCAATACCAATGCGGGGCTCCACGCTTTGTCTCGTTCTTGCCGCGATAACAGTCATCCCTTTCACGCCTCCCCTTCCTTCCCTTCTTCAATGGCAGGACAACATCATCGCACATGTTCTACAGCGGCATCCCAAACCCCCACCAACTCGCTGTTTGAGGTGGAGTTCACTAACATCCGTGGACTCCATACAAACCTCAACGCCGTCCACCAACACCTCGAGACGACGAGGCCTGCGATGCTGTTTCTGACGGAAACACAGATTTCCTGCCCAGCTGACACGGCATACCTGCACTATCCCGGCTATATGCTGGAAGAGTCCTTCCACCGCAAGGCCGGTGTATGCCTTTTCGTCAGATCGGATATCTGTTGCGACCGTCTTCACTGCCTTGAAGACCCATCCTTTTCCATCCTTTGTGTACACGTAGACTTAGGCTCGACGAGCAGAATCTACGTGTGCATATACCGTTCCCACAAAGGAGACACCGAGACAACTCGACTCTTCGACCATCTAAGTCAGGTAGCAGACAACGCTCAGGTGCGGTTCCCTAACAGCGAGCTGGTGTTTCTAGGGGATTTTAACGCCCACCATGACACCTGGTTGGGCTCCCCTAAAACAGACCATGCTGGCCGAACCGCCCACGCATTTGCTCTCACCCATGACCTGACCCAACTGGTACTCCAGCCCACCCGGATACCAGACATAGTCGGTCAAGCGCCCTCCTTGCTGGATCTTTTGCTGGCGAGTCACCCATCCGGGTACCAAGTGTCGGTTGGCGCCCCACTAGGGTCCTCCGACCACTGCCTGGTTGGCGCAAGAGTGCCCTGCATCGCTCCCCCACAACCCGTAAAGGTGACGCGGAGACTGTGGCGCTACTCGTCAGCAGATTGGGATGGCCTGCGAGAATACTACGCGTCCGTCCCTTGGAGGCAGAGCTGCTTTGGGAAAAAGGATCCATCGGAATGTGCAGCGGCCATAGCTGATGAGATCGGTATTGGAATGGAATACTACATTCCATTCACCGATGTCACCAGCGGTCGCAAAGATGAGCTCTGGTTCAACAGGGAGTGTGCTGCAGCCGTTCAAGAGCAACGGGCGGCATACCGCGCCTGGGCCAGGGCTCAAGCCTTCCAGGATCCTAACATAGCCTCCCTAAAAGCAGCCTATAACAAAGCCACCAAAACCACTAAGAGGGCCTACATCAGAGCGGATGCCCAGCGTGTTGCACGTGTCGGCCAGGAACTAATTGCGCACCCCACGGGTAGCCGTTCCTTCTGGCGTCTGGCTAAACATGTGCAATCCAACTTCTGCCTACCTTCGCTGCCCCCGCTAAAATATCCCGATGGATCACTGGCTCATCAGCCGCAAGAGAAAGCGGATCTGTTAGCCGAACTCTTTGCCGCCAATTCCCGCATAGATGACTGTGGAGCACAGCCGCCTAAAATCCCAGACTGCGGCACCACAATGCCTGATATTCGTATCAGGCAATGTGACGTCCGTGCTGAATTACAGTCACTCGATGTGAGAAAATCCAGTGGTCCTGACGGTATTCCAGCGTCGGTTCTTAAAATATGCGCAGCGGAGTTGTCTCCAGTACTCACACGCCTGTACCGCCTCTCTTATTCCTCAGGTATTGTGCCGGAGGCTTGGAAAGTGGCGAATGTTCAACCTATTCCCAAGAAAGGGGATAGGTGACCGACCCTGCCAACTACCGGCCTATAGCTATAACCTCAGTACTGGGAAAGGTGTTTGAGCGGATAATCAATACTCAACTTATCCGCTACCTAGAGGATCACTCGCTGCTTCATGACCGACAATATGGTTTCAGACCGAAACGGTCCACGGGTGATCTTCTAGCGTACGTATCGCACCTCTGGGGGGAGGCTATGGAGAAGCATGGTGAATCTTTGGCAGTTAGCCTTGATATCGCCAAGGCTTTCGACCGTGTTTGGCATCGTTCGCTTCTCTCCAAGCTTCCGGCATACGGTCTGCCACCTCGCTTATGCGATTGGGTTGCGGGATTTCTGGAGGGTCGTAGGATTCGTGTTTGCTGTGATGGACGCGCTTCTTGCTTCCTTCCGATAAATTCCGGAGTGCCTCAAGGTTCCGTCCTGTCACCGACATTATTTCTTCTGCACATCAATGACATGTTATCATGTGGTAACATTCATTGCTATGCGGATGACAGCACTGTCCACGCACGCTATTTCGGAAGACCTGCGGCAAAGCAGACCGATACCGAGGAAAAGAGAAATCTTCTTGTTACTGAGCTCGACGAGGTCCTGGACCGCATTTCCAAATGGGGTGCCAGCAATCTTGTCGAGTTTAACGCTAAGAAAACACAGGTGTGTGTATTCTCTGCTAAGGTGTCACCTTTCCTATCCTATCCCACTCTTCAGAACACCCCCTTACCAATACAGGATAGTCTCAGCATCCTTGGCATCGGTGTTCGTAGCAACCTAAATCAACGGGACTATATCGAGAGCGTAATAAGAACTGCTTCCCGGAAACTCGGGATTCTGAACAGAGTGAGACGGTATTTTACTCCGGCGCAGCTTTGTCTCTTGTACAAGGCACAGGTTCGCCCGTGTGTGGAATATTGCTCCCATCTCTGGGATGGTTCTGCTAAGTACTTGCTAGAGGCTCTCGATAGGTTGCAGCGACGTGCTATCCGTATTGTTGGAGATTATGAGGTGACGAAGTCCCTAGAACCTCTTCAGCTACGTAGAGACATTGCCAGTCTAAGTGTTCTCTACCGCCTCTATAACGGGGAATGCTCTGATGAGTTATTTCAACTTATCCCATCCTCCCCTTTCCACTTCCGAACAACACGTGCTGGACAGCGTTGCCATCCGCATACCATCCAGACAATGGCGGCGCGCACCAAGAGGTTTTGCTCCTCGTTCCTGCCCCGAGCCATCAAGGCATGGAATGCCCTCCCAGCTCATGTGTTTCCTCATTCATACAATCCGGGGTCTTTTAGGCGGGGCGTGAAACGGCATCTCAGCAGGCCATTAGGGTGAGGATGGCAGACACAATGGGTACTTTGTTAGTTCTTCTGTGCCTGTCAGCCTCATTTTTGGATTTCACGGCCGCTTACCATCAGGCGGAGTGAGGTCATCCTGATTGGCCTTTCTATAAAAAAAAAAAAAAAAAAAAATCCTGGATCATGGTCCACGCGTACCCCGGACTCCGAAACGGCAGCTTTGGACGCAACTGGGAATTACACGCTAAGATGAGGGTAAGGTCTGATTAGCCCTTTGGTTTTTAGACATGGCAACCATACTTATGTGTGACCTATTTAGTAGTATTCCAGTAATAATACGTGCTATATAAATATGGCACAGTGAGATCATTCATCCTAAAGTAAATAATGAAAACGCCATTTCATCGTGATTGTCTTGATCACGCGAGATGATGCCAGCCGAGGCAAGATCAGTACAAAGTCAACTAGATTATTTAATTACTCTTGGTAGAATGATTTCATTTAACATCTTAGCGTGGCACAGTGTCCTCGTCTTGGTGCCCGGGTACGATAGGACCATGATCCAGAATTCGGGAAATCTGGTAATTATAATGAAGCTGACATGTTTAATTCGAACTTCGCAATGGACAACATTTCAAAATTGCTAAGCTCTGAAACAAAAAATACCAATTCTTTATTTACTTTTCCGCTGCTCGAATATATATTTATTCATTTTTTATATTGCTTATTTACTGAGAAAAAAATTAAAAACTTAAAAACGTAAGATGACGTCATCGGGCGGCAGAATGTAAAATATTTCTTTGCTTAGTACATTATAGTTTTAAATTTACGAAATGCCAAACCCATGTCATGCAACTGTAAAAAAAAGACAACTTGTCAACTTTGAATGAATAAATGACGTTGACAGTTGACACTAGTATTATTTACCTTTGACAGTAGTACCTTTTTTTTATTAAAGCAATGATAAGCAAAGGAATATCGCTGTATTCAGCCGTCCGATGACGTCATTTGGCGCATACGTCTATTTAGAATATAAAGAATTTCAATAATTATTTTATGCATGAAAATGAATGACAAATTTTGAAAAAAGAAAAAATATGGGTCTGTTCATTTTATGTCTATTTTCATATAAAAAAACAATATGGACATGTTAAAAATATGAAATGTTGTCCATTAGTAGAAGCGGGAGTCCTTAGGGGCGGAAAGATCTTCGAGTGGAGGCCACGAACGGGAAGTCTGAACTTCCTGAACGTGGCGGGCCCCCAGAAGGTGGACCAACAATCTGGTGAAGGTTGCGGGAATCCCATGGATGAGGGCCGATCCGTGTGGAGAACATTGGGGGATGCCTATGTTCATCAGTAGGCGTCTATTGGCTGTAATGATGATGACGACGATGATAAAACCTTAGAAAGGGGAAACAGACCTATTAGATTGGTTTCACGTTCAGAATAAATAACTGAACAATTGTGCTTATTCACAACTTTAAACCATCCGAAACGTGCTTACTTACTTTGACTTATTGTGCTATGTAGGCAGAGGGCGTCCACAGTGCTCCGCCATCTCGATCGGTATTGAGCTTCGCTCTTTACTTCGCTCCAAGTTAGTCCTAAGGTCTTCGCTTCTACAGTGATAGTCCGCCGCCAGGATTGTTTAGGTCGGCCACGTTTCCGTTTTCGTAGGGGTCCATCACGAAACTAGATCTATAGGATCGCTGCGTGGCTCCGATTGACCAGCAGATCAAATGCTGCAATATAACTGGACTGCCCACACGCTCCTAAGGGAACTGGACCACATATCCGAAACGTGCAGGTTCCCTCAATATGTTTTCCTTTACCATCGAGTAGTTAGATGAAGTATCCACAGTGAGGAGATTTAAAAAATCCAGAGGTGTGTGATCGGTTTCACACCTAAAAGGTTCGATAGGCGGACGTTTACCGATCGGCTACTATACATTATTATCGGTTTTTGATGTAATTTTGTGATTTTTATCTTTTTCTTCCTAAGGTGCCTTCTGCTCTCGCAGTTTTAGGTATTTTATTTTATATAAGACAACAAACAATTACACACATGTAACACTATAAGTGATGTATACTAGGTAACAATACTTAGTGTGCAATCAGCACCGCTGTCTACAGATTAGGTACAGACATGAGAAAAGGGCAATAGAGAATAAGCAGATACGTACAATACAGCTTGGTTCGTATAACAAAACATAAGGCGTATCGGAGTCAACGCGCATCCTGAGGCCCAAGTAAAAACCTGTTACTAAACTGTAACACACATATGACTATGGTTAAATTACCAAAGTAGCTACTAATAATTTCTTGCCTTGGGTTATGTGTAATAAAGAATACACATCCATTTCTAATGAGAAATAATTAAGTTACATATGAGTAAATAAGGCCACTGTTTTGTTTAATTAAAAAAGAGGAAAAAAATAAAAATGAATCTATTGGGGGTGCCTAAGGATGCACGGTTCGTCCGACACTTGGCGCGCATATTCCTGTTGTCATACATATATATAAATATGTATATACTTATACATATATTTACTACTTAATTTTAGGCTGCAGACGAGCAGACATTATCACAGTTTGGCAATCATATTGGCGATTTGCACTTTCGATAAAATGAATAAATAAATAAAATATTTATTTTAAATAACTTATGTCTAATACTTTTGATCAATAAATCTTATATAATAGTACACATATTTAACATTTTGCCTGAACTAGGGTGATCTGTGTTTCAGGCTAAAAATAGGTCTTAGAAACTTTAATCATATAAGTAAGCAATTTTTTTTTTTATTTATTTGTTAGAAATTGGGTGAGCCCCGCGTCTCATAGCCACTGCGACCAGTAGATGACCTATTGTGGCAGCCCCGTAACCTATTACAGCACCTCATGTAGCTCCAGTTCCAGGATAAACCCGATAATGGAGCAATTAATTACAACTTAAACTTAATTTTACTCTACGTTAACAATTAAAATTAGGTGATAGTTATTTAGGGACAATCTGCATGCAGCAGATCTATGCGATATTCTCCTTCGAAACACGTGGAATAGAAATATAAAGATATATTTTTACATTTGATGGAATTAATGAGATCCGGTGAACGCTTGCTAATATAAAGTTTCGCATCTAAAAACAGAAAACATGATTTTTTTATCACCTTTGTGTCCTTGAGTAGCCTTTTTGAATAGACACAATCTGTGACAGTTTATTATTCATAAAGTCATACTTAGTTACGTTAAAAAAATATTCATCAGGAAACCTGCATGTCTCGGAGTGTTTTAAATTGGATATCCTCTCTGAACATGTAACCACGGTTAAGTTATTTCACGCTTCACTGTGATTACTAGACTCACCAGCACCAGTGGTATAACAACTGAGCTGTCCACCTTTGCTACCCCTCTTTCCCTCTGATTGAAAAGAAATAAAGAAAGAAATATTTTTTTTTTTATTTTGGACATCACAACACTATATACGAGTACAACATCAGTTACAAAAAAGATGAATGTTTGAATGAATGTATGAATAAATCTTTATTTGACACAATCAGTTAAAAGAACATACAGGTAATAGGTACAAACAAACAAAAAAAAAATAGATGAAAAAAAAAGAAAACAAAACAAAGGAAAAACTTAATAATAACAAAATACCAGGCAGTGCATATTTATTGTGTGTTGTGACCTCCAACATAAATGGCCCCCACTCAGCCTATGTCATGACGCTGATTTTCAGGAGGCTTCCGGTACCCTCACTCACTAGGTGAAATACAGCACAGACGCTGCTTTCCTATGCTGGTTTCTAAGCTGGTTTTCTGTGAAGTGGTATTACTACGGTCGAGCCGGCCCATTCTAATAAATGTCCCCATCGCCAATTATTCCTATTTCATTATACCTTCAGCAAATCTAGAATGCTGCACCTCTCTATCTGCACCCGCGCAAGGTCACCCGCTCCGCCAATCAGAGCCCGCCGCGAGGAGGCGCGGCGCTGACGCACGGCTTACGCAACTCATGCGCAGTTTACGACATTACATGCCTCTTGCCTTTCTTGGAAAACGTGGGCGCGGTGGACAAGGAAGGTCTTGATACGGAGCAGTATGATATTAATGTCAATTGAATGACCGGACACTGCAAGTGCACGCTGTAAAACGCATGGGACGAGCAAAATTTAAGATTTTGCTGTCCGATCCAGTGAATCTCGCTACAACTTTAGTACCTACCTACATGTCGGCTTCATCATCGCTGGGAGCAATAAGACCAGATGGATATGTTTTGCAATAAATATCTATCTATGTATCTGTACGTCTAGAGACATGACCGACCGGACCGATAATCCACTTCCACTTCAGCTTGCTGACCTTGCGCGATATGTTACAGGCACGCAGGGAAATGTGTATAGCGCCCTGCGACTGCGACACGATGGACTTATGATTTGAGATAGATGGCTATTATGAATTGGATGCAGACTGCTCCCTGCCCTACCCTCGTCCTGCCCAGACAGCCAGAATCAACTAGTGTTGGCATTTTAAAAGAACATTCGGACAGTTCAGTGATTTAAATATTTCCTGAATTGGTCACATCTCAACGTTTCATTCCCAGTTGCGTTTTAAGCTGTCGCTTCCAAGCCCGGGGTACGCTTAGACCATAATTTAGGATTTTATTAGTCTGGTAATAAAATGAAGCGACTGCCGTTGACCTTCGCAACCCTTTAACAGGGGAACCAGACCAACTGAATCATGATTACGTTTCATAAACTATTCAAAACGGGTAGGTTTCAGGTTTCCTCACGATGTTTTCCCTCACCGCCGTGCTAATTTGAAAAATTCAGAGGTTTATCATGCTCGGACCTACAACCTCCCTTACGGAAAACGCGTTCTTATCTATTGAGCTACTATAGCTATGGATTCCCTGAATGGGCAAAGGGAACTAATTTTAAAGTATGGTTTTCATATTTTTTCCAATGCCTTTTACTATTTTAAGTACTTAACTAATTTAAATATTTTTGTAAAATAGTAGGTAGATATTTTTTAATTAATTTCAAACATTTTGAATTCGAAGCGAATTTGTGACGTCATGAATACGCTTAGTGTTTCCATAGGTCATTTTCCTCATTTTACGGGAAATATTTCGTAAGAAAAAATAACATACAACTAAAAATGCCTTTGGATCGGGGTAATTTTAAATCACTACCTGGTAACATAACGGTAAAGTCTAAGTTTTGGTGTCACTCTGCGAAAAACGTCAAACTAGCGCCATCTGTTACTTGGTCCGGGTGAATAATTCACTGAGACATTGTTGTTCCCACGAAGATATACTAAATGTAATCTTCTGAATACAACACAACTAGCGCCATCTAATACTTGGTCCGAGTAAATAAGTCACTGAGACATTGTTGTCCCCACGAAGTTATACTAAATGTAATCTTCTGAACAACACAACTAGCGCCATCTGTTACTTGGTCCGTGTGAATAAGTCACTGAGACATTGTTGTCCCCACGAAGTTATACTAAATGTAATCTTCTGAATACAACACCACTAGCGCCATCTGTTACTTGGTCCGGGTGAATAAGTCACTGAGATATTGTTGTCCCCACGAAGTTATACTAAATGTAATCTTCTGAGTTCAACACAACTAGCGCCATCTAATACTTGGTCCGAGTAAATAAGTCACTGAGACATTGTTGTCACCTTTCTGAATAGCTAGCGTAGGTATTTAGGGTAAAATTAAGGTCAACGCTATTTTATTGAAAATATCCTTGATCTATTAAAATATGAAATACAAATGCCTCGAAATGGTTTTCGGATTGGTACCTGTTCAATTTTTTTTCCTATACCCCATAGGTGCAAGTAACCAAAGATTTCTCCAATTCTCCGTAGCGATCTAAACATGTTAGTTATGTCAAGTAGACCTTTCTTAGTTCCGCTATGGACGTTGCAACTAGTCCTTATGCACCGAGGCCGTTTACTTTCCATTGCCTATAGAGCATGTTAGTGGCATGAGCGGTTAGAAATAATAGGCCATTTTCATCTATCAACAATAAATTATGAAATTATATTACTTGTATAGTTTTCATCACGGGAAATGCAAATATAACGTTATTTTCCCATGAAATCCTGAGATAAATTTTATTTTTCAAAATCAAAATTGAGGTTTTAGTATCTGTATGTCACGTGATTTCAAACGCCGACCGTCATTATACTAAAACATCTTTTTGACATCTTTGTTTACTTACCTACAACGTTCATCGAAATTAAACTTTAGGATTTTGACATTTCTCAATTTTAGTTCAATGCCCTTTGATTTAGTTCTAGTGACGTCATGCGCCGTCACCATCATGGCGGTCGGTGTTTTTGCGCGTATATTTTACGTCAAATTTTTTTATAACATTTAGCAGGCATATTTTGCAGAAATAAAAATAATGCTTGATTATCTGATATATATGATCATTATAAAAAATATTTGAAAAAATAGGAGAATTCCCTATTCAATATGTAGAGTTCGCGCCATAGAGTAAAATATTGCCCTGAAAAGTTGACGCGAACTACGCTGAAGTTACCCGAGCATAAACAAATAAATCATAGCCTAGAACTTTAATAACATGGAGGTAGAGGCGCACACAGCAGATTCTATTTGCGATAAAGTCGATGGGTGTGATGGTCCGCGCCACGAAAGAAGTCTCGTGAAAATCGCACTTCATCACCATCAACATTCAAATTTGAGCTTAGGACGCAGCCGGGATTTAATACTAAGATGATGAAAATGACTTGGGCCAGCCATCTGGGCGAACATATTCAATCATCAAGAACGAAGAAAGAAAGAAGACCCTTTTTTCATGACATAGGTGGCAGACGAGCAGACGGATCAATAAATAAATTGTTTTAAAGATATCGAGACACATTAACGCAACAAACAGAACAAGATGAATGACTTGAAAACAAACTTGAAAAGAACGGTGATATGAGTTGTCAAAGTGACAGTGACAAGTAAAATCTGACTGCGGTTATCATTTATAGTTTACGGTATCTTTTTTTGTTTGGACGCCATAATGTGGTCATATTAGAGAATTAATAAATGGTTTGCATTTTTGAAACACTATACAACACGTTCAATGTTTTTTTTTCGCATTTTTATAACAATCAGTAGAATTTTCTTGATTTTTTGAAATACTATACAATGTCCTCGCCTATTCCGGGACATCACCTTTAATCAAATCGAGATTTCATCGAAGATTAGACTGTTGGATGTTTTTTTACATCATAAATTAAACTATAAAACTACTAACGCAATAAAAACCCGCTATCGCTTCCGCTTATCGAATTTTCCTAATACCATGCGCCGGAGTGGATGACGTCAGGAGGCCCGGTCGTCTCGACCAATCAACGATCAGAATGGAGAGGCTCGCCTTCATGTTAGAGTAGTTCAAATGTGGCGAGATAAGTTATCGGTAAAGGTCGTTCGTTTTGTATTTAAAGATTAAGGTGATGGGTAGGGCACACTAACGACTCCAATGGATTTAAATTGTTAGCTACTAAACCGGATATCTTTTTAACAATCGAAGCTGCAGCCTCTCGGAAAACACTTATAAATACTATTTATTTTAATACTTATACTTAACTTTTACTTACCTAAAGGATTGCATGTCTCAAGTGGCAATAGGCAGGGCACATAGCGAGGAGAATCGACGGCCGTTGGGGCGGAAAGGTCCTCAAGTGGAGGCCACGTACAGGAAGTCGCAGCCTTGGCAGGCCCCCCACAAGGTGGACTGATGATCTGGTGAAGGTTCCGGGAATCCATTGGATGCGGGCGGCACAGGACCGATCTGTGTGGAGAACATTTGGGGAGGCATAAGTCCAGCAGTGGACGTCTATTGGCTGAAATGATGATGATGATGATGAGATGGATTTCCTCCTCCTCCTTGTGTCAATGAACCTCAATGCTGAGGGTCGTGACTCCAACGAATCACTTTCTCCAGGTCTATCTTCCGCCAGTTTATCCTACCTTTTTTGTATGTGATAGGTGGTAGACGAGCAGACGGATCACCTGATGGTAAGCGATTGCCGCCGCCCATAGACACCCGCGACACTGGAGTCACAAGTGCGCTGCCAACTGCTAAACCCCTCTTCCCCCGGATTGGGCCTCCGGTACTCTCACTTACGCAGCGAAACAGCACCGTGCTGCTTCATGCCGGTTTTTTGTGAGGCCGTGGTATCTTTTATTATCTTGCAGACTGTAGTATTAAGCGTGGTGCCAATTTGGTCTGACCAACGTATTGGGCGTTATGAGTAAATTGCTGAGAATTTCTTCCCCTCCAACCAGTTGTCAAAGACTATAGATTTTTCTTTTTTCACAACTGCCTGGTTGTGAATCTCACAGTTACGAAAGAAGAACCAACTTTCTTGCTACTCTATAAACCGAAGGTTAGGGCGCATTAGTGACGCTAATGATTTTAATTTTAGCTACTAGACCAGATCAATTTTTAACGAGTCAGTCTCTCGGCAAACACCTACACTATCCGGTCTGGTCCTGTTTAAATCAATTGGCGTCGCTAATGCGCTTTACTCATCACATTAAACAAAGAGGGATTGAAATCACTTACAGTTTTTTGATTAGGTACATTTTGTTAGTCACACAGAAACAACTCACAATGCGAACTTAAATAAAATCTCATTTGACACTACGTTTGCATTTTTATTAATAGAAATGATGTCATGTTTCAACGAAACTATTTGTCAGTGGACAGATTTATTTTCATTACTCGACATCTTCGATTAAAAATATTCTTTAGAGATTGCAGTTACGTGTTTCGCAATGAGTCATGCGCGTAATAACTCTTTAAAAAGATATAGGAGTAATTATATCACTCATTTACAACAAGCACCTGCACAACATGGGCCTTTCAGATACCAAAATCTGCAGGTTCTGTCGCGAGGACGAGGAAACGATTATCCACGTCCTCGGCGAGTGCATAGCGCTGCACCGGTGCAGAAGCCGGCACCTAGGAGCACACATGATCTCAGCAGACGAGATCAAAAGCTCCCCCATCAGCTCCATTCTCGGGTTTATCCTGGACCTGGAGCTACATGAGGTGCTGTAATAGGTTATGGGGCTGCCACAATAGATCATCTACTGGTCGCAGTGGCTATGAGACGCAGGGCTCACCCCATTTCTAACAAATAATAATCACTAAATCACTCATTTACATCTTTAACTCCCTAGTGACTCCGTAACTTTAAAGACTGGAAACAATGATACATTGATGCACATATTTTACATAATAAAGATTTCGTACTCTTTCCTAATAGCAGTAAAGTTTATTTCTCATTGCGTATATCTACCAATCTCGCTCATTTACTAACTCTTTTTGACACGGACAATCCCAATATACTCATTTCGCTCTACATATTTTTGGATGTAGTTATTCTAAAATCGAGCTTCACGTCATCAGGGAGTTTAAGATGTATACAGGAATGAAAGAGTTACAGAGTTGGAATACCTTTTTCGCTTGCAGAATCCTGCTATGGCGATTTCATCACTCTTTCCGGATGTTAAAAAGATCGGATGATCTCGCTTAAAAAGAGATAATGAGCATGATGGGTGGCGGTCTAATACTGTGCGTTTCTCCCGGAACTTTCTACCACGTACCTCAGTTCTGTGGAACGGTTTGGCTGCAGGAGTATTTCCGGACGGCTACGACTTAGGGATCTTCAAGAGAAGAGCGTACTCTTTTTAAAAAAAAAGGCCGGCAACACATTAGCGATCTCTCTGATTTCGCAGATGTTCATGGGCGGCGATGATTACTTTCCATCAGGTGACTCGCTTGCTCGTTTGTCCGCCTCTAGTATAAAAAAAAAAAAGATACCTACAGCGATTTGGCTTTACATCTTTTTAGACGACGTCATTTCGGAGTTAAAGATGTATTAAGGATTGAAGCGAGTTACGGAGTTAGTAAGTCTTTTGCAAGGATGTACATCTTTTGTCCCAATCATTCCTGACTTACACATGTCTATTCGCAATGTCAACTACATTTCATACCAGGAATCATATTTACGGTTTTTCCAGAGTTCGTCTTATCAGTCATACATTTTTTGTTTGTTACATGTCTACATATGTTACAGTTAAAACTTGTTAGTAGATAGAACGCGTTTTTCCTAGTTAGAACTAATGTTTACTTAATGCCTTTGTTAATACTAGAATTGACTAATGTCTGAATCGAATATGTTAAAATATTCCTGTAATCTACACCGTTATGTTTTTATCGTTTACATTCCGAAAATCTTATAATAGGTATCGTAAATGTAAGCGAAAAAATAACAGCTGTTCCATATATTATTGCCGGGTGGTTTATTTGATAAAAATGGGGTGAGCCCTGCGTCTCATAGCCACTGCGACCAGTAGATGATCTATTGTGGCAGCCCCATAACCTATTACAGCACCTCATGTAGCTCCAGTTCCAGGATGAACCCGAGAATGGAGCTGATGGGGGAGCTCTTGATCTCGTCTGCTGAGATCATGTGTGCTCCCAGGTGCCGGCTTCTGCAGCGGTGCAGCGCTATGCACTCGCCGAGGACGTGGATAATCGTTTCCTCGTCCTCGCGACAGAACCTGCAGATTTTGGTATCTGAAAGGCCCATGTTGTGCAGGTGCTATTCCGTGCCGGGTGGTTATTCTATTTTGTATGGAACAGCTGATTTTTTTCTGTTGATCTAATAAATATACTAAATATTGTTTCCGGGATGTAAACTCCACCGCGGTTCGTCCTTACAGAAAACCAGCGCAAAGCAGCGTCTGTGTTGTTCTGTGAAGTGAGTGAGGGTACTGGAGTCCAAATCTGGCAGGAAGGGGATAGAAAGATTAGCACCACACTTGTGATTACACTAATGTTCCGGGAGTCTTTCGCTTACCATCCCACTTGATGGTAAGCGAAAGACAGATCACTATCTGTCTGCTCATCTGCCACCTATTTCATAAAAAAAAAACACGAATTTAACCTTATTCTTGGCGCGTAGCAAATTTTTACTAAACAAAATGTAGTGTTTTCCGCTAACAAAGCCCAGGTGTGCGCAAGCGCCGATAGTACAATATACTTCGCTCACATGGGGAATAATACCCTGCTTTATGTCCACTTTGGTTGGAACAAGACAGAAGAAACAGCGGTTAGCGGTTAAATTGTTCTACAGTATTTTGCTAAAAATTAAAAGACATTTTTATAAAAGTTTCCCACACATGAGGGGAAAACACTAGAGGGCATTCTCGTGCACCCGACATAAAAGACGAATAAGAGATTTCCATATATTCGTCCATAGAATGTCGACATGTCACAAGCTCGCGATTCCAAATCTGAAGCTCCAAAAGATTAATAGTTCATTTGTTGGACAAAGTATTAAAATGTACAATAAGTTGCCACAAAATGTAATTGAGTTACCAACGCATAAATTTAAATCCCACGTGAAAACCTGTTTAATGAATAAAGGATACTATAAAATTGTAGATTACTTAAATGATAAGGATTCGTGGACATAATGACCTCCGTGCCTGCACACATGTAGTAATTTTATAAATATTTACTGAAATCACTATTATTATATAATTAATCAATTTTAATAAATTAGGCTTAGCAGCATTTATTGTTGTAAACAAATTGATTAGTATTGATTAATCAAACAATTGACAAGATGCTAACCACCTACTATTGTACACCTCGTCCTGCAGTTTATTAGTATTGGATTAAGTACTCTGTGACCTATGAGGGGAACTTAAGTAGTCATGCTCACTCAAATGTCTCTGAGGTGGTGGCGTTATGTGGCGGGTCATTACATTCCCTCTAATATGGTTGAGTGAAATGATGGCTGACACATACGTCATACTTGTGAACTGGTGCCACCTTTGGGGACTGGTCCGCTTCGGTTTACCTCATATTTAGCTTTTAATTTGCTTCTTTCTATTTTGTGTTGCATTAGACTGTATGACTTGGTATGAGGATAATAAACCATTGTAAAAAAATTGGCGATTAAAAATACCCGACTGCACACTAAAAAAAGAGTAAAACAAGCCCCACAATAATATTGATCAATCAAATGCTAAAAACTAATTATGTAATACCGTTTAAACAATACCTATATTAAAATACACTACAATATGTGTTCGTAATCGATAGTTAAATAAACAGAAACTTATTTTGAATACAAATTTACTGAATATAATTTATAAATGTTGATGGAAAGCATCGCAGGCGGGGACCAACAGAGGCTTACCAACAGAGGCTTATTTATAGTCATTTCGGTTGTGCACCATTTAGCAGAATTTTCGTTGGTGGCGGTCAAGGTGGTCCCCGCCTGCGATGCTTTCCATCAACATTTATAAATTATATTCAGTAAATTTGTATTCAAAATAAGTTTCTGTTTATTTAACTATCGATTACGAACACATATTGTAGTGTATTTTAATATAGGTATTGTTTAAACGGTATTACATAATTAGTTTTTAGCATTTGATTGATCAATATTATTGTGGGGCTTGTTTTACTCTTTTTTTAGTGTGCAGTCGGGTATTTTGTTTTTTTAATAATATTTTTTTTTATTTATAACTTTTTAGCTGTTTTTATTTAACGAAAATAGTTGATATTTTATAGCAATCTTATGCGATTTATTCTTAAGTAAATAACACACTTAAAAATTTCATCTCGTGTTCAGGCGGGACTCGAACCCACACCTTCCACAATCCGGGTGAATGTACAACCAATTATACCACTAAACGCGTTACTTAGTCGACGAAATTTTTAAGTGCTTGATTCGACATGAGCTGTCGATAGTCTCATCAATATTGTAGGTATATTTACAATATCCAGTGGCAATATTATTACAAATATTTGACCACCAGTTAAGATGAGACTGCTTAATCAATAGTTGATATTTTATAGCAATCTTATGCGATTTATTCTTAAGTAAATAACCCGAAACCCGAAAGGGTTCGAGTCCCGCCTGAACACGAGATGAAATTTTTAAGTGTGTTATTTATTTAACGAAAATGTTGTAGATGTAGAAGACTATGTATATGTAAGTACCATTTTAAATTATTTCGACCACATTTGGCTTTAGATTACGAGTGATGTTACTCCGCAACATAAATTTACCGCCAATCTGGACTGTTGGTAGTAAAGAAGAAAAAGAATTAGGTGAGTCATTACTGCTGAAGATCCCGCAAACGTTTAAGTTCAGTTAAAGAACATTCGTCGTGGGGCCGGTCCAACAGCTTTTTTGGGTCAAGTGTTTTTATTGCTAACCCAGCAAGTGTTTTAACACGGCTTAGGGCTACATAAGCCTGGCCCTTTGCAAACACGTTTGATAGGTCCACGACAGCCCGATCCAAGGTGGTACCTTGCAGTTTGTGTACCGTTACAGCCCAACAAAGTATCAAAGGCAGCATCCGACGTTCAATCTTCCCTTGTCCGCGAAGCGCATCAAAGTCGACAGTGGAGGGCTCTATGCGAACCCCCACACCCAAATCATTGCCCTTAACAGAACGATCGTCGAACTCTACGAATACTGCCTGCGGTAACTCACCTGGTTCTAACTGCTCTCTGCGAAGAGAAGGCCACTCAATTCTTCTTATGATACCCATAGCACCGTTCACCAGACCGTGGTTTACATTGATGTTGCGGCGTAACATCACGCGAGATCCAATTCCAATAGTTAGTGTGCCGAGAATGCCCCCTGTTTTGTTCGGGTCGTCAGAAATGTATTGTTTGCGAGGGCACTGACTGTAGGTTTTAGCTTCTAGGGAGATATCAACAGCGTTTATTTGGTAGAGCTTTAACGATTTGCCCAACTTTTTAGTCATGGCTGAATTATAAGCATCGACTTGTTTCGTAGTAGGGAAAATTCGAACTGCCTCTCCATCGGCAAATGGACCCTCTAGTGGAATTCTGCGGCTGTCCAGGATCTCAAGTTGGTCCATCGTTAACTCACCAACACGAATATTATTGAGAATGTCCACAAAGGTATTGTCTCCTGCCTGTCTCATATTCTGTGGCAATTCACAAAAGCTGAACAATTGCCACAGATTTGTTTCACCAGTTAAGTTCGACGGCTGTCGGAAGCAGTAAGAACCACCGGTGATTCTGGAAACTGGTGGTAACTGCATGAGATCTCCAAACAAAATTACATTGATACCACCAAAGTTCCCTTGATCCTGTTTTAGTTGCTGGAGGCGAATGTGAATGTTTCGCAGTGTTAAGTAGGGCACCATTGATATTTCATCGATGATGAGCCAATTTATATGCCTCCACTTTTGTCGCTCCCTTTGCAGCCTTTCACCTGTTAGTGGGCGTCATGTTTCTTTTCTTCCCTTGAGATAAGCAAACAGGATTTCAGGGTCTTCCAATCTTCTTTATTTTATTATAATCGCAGAGCAAGCCTATTCGCGTCTTTCGTCGTCTCACACCCACAGATAACTCAATCATTCCCTCCGTTCACTCGTTCTCTGTTCACTCTTACTCCGTTCCATTCTACGCGTCTTCCATTCCGTTTTACTCTCTCATAATCCCACACTCGGGAAGTACTTAATAATAAAAAAAAAACAGTTGAACTATAACTAAAAAAAAATACAAAAAGAATAAGTGAGGATTGTTTAAAAGAATGTTACTTAAACTAACCAAAAATATCTACCTACCTAGTTATTTTATTAATAATTATTATTATATTATTAATTAATATGAAGAATTTAAGAAAGAACCAAAAAAAAGAACGGAAGAACGAGTTAATTAATTAGAAAGAACGAATAAATTTAAAGAGAGAAACACGAAAGAAAAAGAACGAGTTATTTATACTTTATAAGTTTCGCGTCAGACGACGAAGTATCGAAAAAATCGCTATTTAGAGACGACCGTCAACGACGTGTGCCCTTATGCGTGTGCCCGCATTCGGGCTGTATACTCGAGCATATCCCCCTCCGCACCGCGCCGCGCGCCGCATGCCAGGCCACGCCCTATCTTTTTGCTTGCTAACGCATGAGTTGCTTTGCGTTGACGCAGAATTAACATGTTCCCGTGGGAATTTTGAGAAAAAACGTATCCTATATTAATTACTCCCGTGATTGAAATGAATCTAATGATACCGCATACATATTTTTTTAAAGGGAAATTTAGAAAAAATATTATTATGTCTTTATCCCGTGGGACTTTTAGGATAAAATGTATCCTATGACACTCCCGTAATCAAGACAAATCTAACGATACCTCATACATCAAAATCCATCAAGCCGTTTAGGCTACAGGAGGTCACAAAGGAAAAGACATACATACATACTTACATACACTCGAAAAACATTACCCTCCTTCTTTGGCAGTCGGGTAAAAAGAGTAACTGGCGAGTTTCTTGCCGGATCTTCTCGACCAGAAACAACTTTCCGAGCCGGTGGTAGAATCGCATTATGTTTATTTATTTCTTTAGTATATTTTATGTATCAACATATATATGTATTAACATGTAAATTATTACATAAGTACTTATAAATAGTTTTAAATCATTCAAATGTATGACGATTTGTAAGTGCTGTGTACAAGCCTATGCAAATAAAGAATTATTTGATTGATTGAATGCGATATCAATATCAAGTCCCGAGAATTGGGCTCCAGGCTTTTTTATGTCAACTTTTCTTTGAATAAGACATATTTCATTACTTCAAAAATATAGGACTTCCATACAAACTTCCAAGCCCCGGTTTACCCTATCAGGGGTGAATTCAACAATAAGTAACCTTAGGTTGGTTACTTATTTTATGTTTTTGTGTGAGATTACGTGATAAATTAATAAAGACAGTTGACAGAGTGTTATAACATCCTTCCTATCAACTGTGACTGGAAAAATACAGTAGAAACATCTACAGTGCGACTATGTGGGCACTGTACAATATTTTTTCTATGGGAAAATGTCTAAAGCTATGTCACTTGTAAATGTAACAAGAGAGTTAGTTCCGACTTTTGTCACGTGCCAAATAAGAGTGCGACTTTACCGTGCGACTACGATCAGAAGGCACTTTAGTGACATTGACAGCGGTGTGTTCTACAACATTGTTTTCTATGGGAAAATGTCAGATACACTTACACTAGTAAAGGAAACAGCCTTCGTTCAGACAATTGCCGAGTTTATGGGCGATGAGGGAGAATCGCAGGGGGTTTAGTGGGTATGCCTTTGCCTGGCTTCTCTTTGGGAGAAGCCCCCCGCCAAAAGAGAGCCCCACATAACCCGGTAAGGTAGTCGGCTCATTTCTTGAGCCGGCGCCATTCCTCCTGCGAAACCAAAAAAAAAAAAACTATTGCCGAGTGCAAAATAACTGTAGAGCGACTTAAGACGTCCCGAAAATATGAGCATGCTTATTACGACAACAGTTTCTCTATTTTCCGTTGTAAGTACAGTAAAAAATATAATAATATTCTCCAACCCATTTCGGCTAAGGCGGCCAATCGCAACGATCAGCCACTTACGCAGGATATATTATAGTGCTAAAGTGTGTGCGCAAACACAAGTGCACTCCCTATTCCCTTACCCCGTATTCAGATGGGACACCAGCGCGACACGACCGAAGAGGGATCGGGTGCAGGACAAACGGCTTAACGTGTTTTCCGAGGCACGGAGGTACACGACCGCCAACTTCCAGACTAAGAATTTCTTACCGAAAACTTAGGAACAAATTATTGGCCCGACCGGGGGATCGACTCGGGACTTTTCGCTCAGTCGTCGCTTTAAAGTGCAACCCTGTAACCACTGCGCCACCGAATCAGTCACTCAGTAAAAAATATATGGAAAAACTTAAGGAATATATGCATTTATTTCTTGCACCACACTCTACGAAGCCCTGCCCACTTAATTGTTTGATAGATTCACAGTACACGTGTGCAAACACGAGCTGTTTCAGCTGGCTTTGCCTTCAGCGTACATCTCTATACGTTGTCACGTGTAACTGCAAACGTCACTTTGTCACTTAAAAATTGATTACCGCCAAAAGCGGCCACTTTTAGCGTGAATCAATTTTTCGCGTACGCGTTGGACCCAACATTTTTGCATGGTTATTTAATAAATAGTATAAGTGTTTGCCGAGAGGTTGTAACCCCGAAATTGTTTAAGATAGATCCAGTTTAGTAGCTAAAAATTAAAATCGATTGGTGTCGCTAGTGTGCCCTACCCGTCACCTTAAGCACCACGCGTGGGCTGATGCAGTTGAAAGGTTTTAAATTATTATCTAGTATTTTTTTGGGAACAAATTGGTGTTAATTTTGCAGTGAAGTGCCGCGAAGTGATCTTGATAATAAGAAACGGTGAATTGTATCGTTTTTAATAAGTACTGCTATTGTGTGTCGAGTGAGTTGCCATGGACATCTTTCTTGGATGCAGGTAATAGTCTTAAAACCCGCGATTGCGTTTAGAGTGGTATCGGCAGAATCCGTAGGTCAATAAAACGTAAAACACCGGCGTTTTGAGTAACTGTGACTTTAGCTGACTTCGACTGTTGACTACTCATTTTTTTTTTGTCTTAATCCCGCGTACGGTGACGGCCGCACGTGTGATTCCTCCAATGTCAAGTGTTTGACTACTCACTTAGTCTGAATAAGTTACTTGACATTGGCAAGATGTCTTCGGGTAGAGCCATAATATAAAAAAAATATGGTTTTTCTTTTTTTTCATCATTATTATTTTTTTAAATATTATATTAAAAGTAACTATGACTAACTAGTTCTTATTAACATATAGTTAACATTCCTTAGTACTAATATACATATACTACATATTGATTTGCATTCTGCTTACTTCTGATATTGTCAGTTTTGAGTGGATGCGCAGCCCCTATAGTAGGTCCCGCTGAAATCAGCGCCCTGGCCGGCCAGATCAGGAAGACCAGGGCAATATGCTGAGCTGAAATATGCTTTTCTTCTGCATGTTCGGTTTGTATCTTTATTTTGCCAAATAAATGATTACTTACTTACTTCATCATTATCAGCCCATTTAAGTCCCCACTGCTGGGGCACGGGCCTCCCACAATCACATGAGGGGTAATTGCCATACTCACCACGCTTGGCAGACGGGTTGGCAAGGGTTTTGATATAAATGCAGAGTTTTCCTTCTCTGGGTGCTGATGATCATGCCAGCAGCTTTACCTTAGTCGCCTTTTACGAGACACCTCGTTAAGAGTGAGGGTGGCCTATTCTACTCTGCCAGGGACCACACTTACTAACAAACAAAGGCACGGACCTACAGTCAGTGGATGTAACTTACCTCAATAAAATAAAACTTACCCAATTATAATAATCAAGCATTAAAGCAATGTCTGATAGTTTCGCACTTCGGTTCAGAAGCCGAGACGTGATTTTCTTCTCTGTCTATCTATTTTTATTTCAAATTCTTTACATTTAATTGCACTATTTGCTTTCAGAAAAACGACGATATAACAATGTCTTTTGGCGTACAGAGCTGACGGATCAGCCTCTAAATCACACAATCTATTATTATATTCTTTATTTTATCACTGTGAGATAATCACGAAAAAAATCCGGTATAGACGAGGAAGATTCCAACCAACATTTTTACTGAAGTGAAAACGTTATTTTATTTAAAATTTCATGTTCATTTCAACTACGAGATAAAACCGAGAAAGTTCGAGATAGTTGAAGAAGATTCTAATTTTAAGATATTTGAAATTCTGCGTCAACTGGTTGCAATTTTATTTTTAAGCTACTTCAAAAGAATGAAAGGTGGTTGTCTTTTCGTCGGATTAGTTTCGATTACTGGGTACACATTGTTTACGTATAGTATACATACATATAGCATTTCAGGAACATAAAGTTAATGTTAAATTTCCAAGTATACAACAAAAAAATTCTTGTTAGTAAGATTAAGAATCTTTTTTTGAATTTGGCTCACGAAGATAATTTTGCCAATGTCAAGTAACTTATTGAGAATAAGAAGGTACTCAACAGTCAAAGTCACTCAGAGTCACAGTCATTCAATAAAACGCCGGTGTTTTACGTTTTATCGACCTACGGATTCAGCGGACATCACATACATTGATCTGACTCCGAGATAGGTAACTCAAGCACCTAAGTTACGGATATCAGAACTAACAGCGGAATTACAAATATATACATATAATACTTTTCTTTTGTACCTATATACATACTTGTAATATATAGAAACACCCAGACCATTGGCCGTGTGGTCCCCGGCAGAGTAGAATAGGCCAACCTCACTCTTACCGAGGTGTCGTAAAAGAAGACTAAGGTAAAGCTGCTGGCATGATCATCAGCACCCAGAGAAGGAAAACTCTGCATTTATATCTAAACCCTCGCCAACCCGTCTGCGAAGCATGGTGAGTATGGCAATTACCCCTCATGTGATTGAGGGAGGCCCGTGCCCCAGCAGTGGGGACTTAAATAATAATAATAATAATAATAAAAGACTCATCATAACAAATAAATATATAGATCAAGACAGACTTAATACCATTAAAGAAGAAGTTGCTGCAGAATTAAGAGAAATAGATAATTCATCCTCACAATCACACATCCCAAACAGGGACAATAGAATGGAAATCGCAATTAATTATGTTGACAGTCTTAACAATAATAATGAACATATTTTAGCAGAAACTCCTATATTCAATACCGTTGATATACATGAAGAAACAGAAGTTGAAGAAAGAGATGGAGATAATAAGCTAGAAAAAGAATTAACTGAACAGCTACATAGGGCTATCATAACAAATAAATATATAGATCAAGACAGACTTAATACCATTAAAGAAGAAGTTGCTGCAGAATTAAGAGAAATAGATAATTCATCCTCACAATCACACATCCCAAGCAGGGACAATAGAATGGAAATCGCAATTAATTATGTTGACAGTCTTAACAATAATAATGAACATATTTTAGCAGAAACTCCTATATTCAATACCGTTGATATACATGAAGAAACAGAAGTTGAAGAAAGAGATGGAGATAATAAGCTAGAAAAAGAATTAACTGAACAGCTACATAGGGCTTTAGAAGAATATAGCCAGATAGATCCTGAAAATAGACCAAGACTGCCAAAATTAACAGAAAGTAAGCAGTTATATAGGTATGTTCATATTTTTAACTGCCAAATATTACAAAATTTCATTAGCGCAGATTTGAACATAAAAGATATTCATACACTTGTTTACTGTAGTGCCATAGTCATAAGCAAACAACTGGGATATAAAATAAGACTTAACACAAACAATATTCCAACACAGAAAAACAGTGAAAAACCTTCTTGGCAAATTAGATTAGAGAACGACATCAAAACACTTAGAGCAGATATAGGCAGGCTTTCTCAATATATATCTAGTAATAATAGGTCAAAAAAAGTTGTTGCAAAAGTTAAAATAATATTATGTAAAAATAAAATTCACTCAACGCACGAAAATAATAATTCTACACCTCAAGAAGTACTAGATACCTTAAAACAAAAACTAGCTATTAAAGCCCACAGATTAGCACGTTATTTAAAAGCATTACAGAGAAAGAACGATAATAAACTCTTTGTTACAAACGAAAAAGCATTCTATAGATTAATAAATAACACTGGAAATGTAATAACAAATAATCTAATACCATCAGAAGAGGAACTTCATAACTACTGGGCTAATCTATGGGAAAAGCAACAAGACCACAATGAAGGAGGAAAATGGATTTTAGATGAAGAAAAGAAGTGGAATGGAATTGAAGAGATGAAGTTTGAAGACATCACTAAAGAGGATATAGAGACAGTAACACGGAAAATGAAAAATTGGAAGGCTGCAGGAGTAGACGGAGTTCATAACTTTTGGTACAAAAAGTATACGGCGCTACACGAGATTCTTGCAAAAATATGTACAAAGTTGATCACAGGGGAAGAAGAACTACCTGCATTTGTCACAAAAGGAATAACCTATATGCTGCCTAAGGGCTTTGATACGGCTAACCCTTCACAATACAGGCCCATTACGTGTTTACCAACGCTGTACAAACTAATAACATCATGCATCACGTGTAGAATCAACAGGCACTTAGAATCAAACAACATATTAGCTGAAGAGCAAAAGGGATGCAGACAAAACCATAAAGGATGCAAAGAACAACTCATAATTGACTCAACCGTTCTTAAACACGCTCACAAAAACAATAGGAATTTACACATAACATACATAGATTATAAGAAAGCGTTTGATAGTGTCCCTCATTCATGGTTAATCCGAGTCCTACAAATTTACAAAATTAAACCTACCGTAATTACATTTTTAGAAAACGTCATGGAAAACTGGAAAACTACTTTATCCCTTACAACACAATCTTCCAAAATAATTACAGATGTAATTCAGATACGAAATGGTATTTTTCAAGGTGACTCACTTAGCCCGTTATGGTTCTGTCTGGCCCTTAATCCTCTTTCTAGGCTTCTTGCTAATACAAACAGTGGCTATAAACTTACGAAAGATACATCAATAACACATTTAATGTACGTAGATGACATAAAATTATTTTCTAAATCCGATAACGACATGAGAAATCTAATAGAAGTAACTGCAAACTTTAGTAAAGATATACACATGACTTTTGGATTAGATAAATGTAATACTTTACATATAATTAAAGGGAAAATAGTAGCAGGGGATTATAGAGTTGATGATGAAATTAATATTAAAGCAATGAATAGTGAAAATACTTACAAATATTTGGGAATTAAACAGAATAAATACATAAATCACACACAAATAAAAAAAGAACTAAATAAAGAATACATACGTAGAGTAAACCAGTTATGTAAAAGACGTTTAAATTCCAAAAACCTTTTTAAAGCACTTAACACTTACGCCATACCTATCTTAACGTATTCTTTCGGCGTAATAAAATGGAGTTGTACAGATATAAAAAAAATTCAAATTAAAACTAGAACAACCCTTACCAAAAATAAATATTTACACCCTAAATCTGCAATAGAACGCATAACTGTAAAAAGAAACAAAGGAGGTAGAGGTTTAGTTGATCTGAAAGTCCTATGGGAAAGCCAGATAAATACTCTCAGAGATTTTTTTTACAGTAAACGTAACAGCGATATACATGAAGCTACAATTCAGTCAGACAGTAACTTTACACCACTTACTCTACAGAGCTCAAATATAACGTACCAGACATCACAAGAAGCAGATCGAGTGAGGTTCGAAGTATGGCGCAGTAAACAGCTTCACGGAAGACATATCAACGACATCGAGCAAAGCCACATAGACACTGAAGCATCCAATAAGTGGCTTAAAATAGGTTATTTATTCCCAGAAACCGAAGGCTTTTTGATAGCAATCCAGGATCAGGTGATCTGTACAAGAAATTACCGGAAGTACATTATTAAGGACCCCACTACACATGATGATCGATGCAGAAGATGTCAAAAATATCCAGAAACAATTCAACACATCATAAATGCTTGCCCTCTTTTAACACAGACAGACTACACACACCGTCATAACCAAGTTGCTTACTACATACATCAAAAGTTAGCCATCATGCACAAACTGATTTCCTCAGGTGTAAAACCTTACTACCAATATATCCCAAAACCTGTGCTTGAAAGTCCCACCTGCAAAATGTACTTCGACAGAGCGATTCTCACCGATAAAACCATCCATTGCAATAGACCCGACATAACTCTACTAGACAAGTTAAATAAAACTGCATACCTAATAGACATAGCCGTACCCAACACCCACAACATACAAAAATCAATATCAGAGAAAATGCTGAAATATTCGGAACTAAAGGAAGAGATACGTAGAATCTGGAACTTACAAAAAGTTTACATTGTGCCGATGGTCCTCTCAAGTACAGGTGCGATTCCAAAACATTTATTCAAATCAATTGATCTACTTGGTCTCCCCGAAAGCTCATACATCACAATGCAAAAAGCGGCGATCCTCAACACGTGCCGCATTGTCAGACATTTCCTACAGGAAGATACAAACAATTATCTAGGTTAAGAAAAACTGAATTAGTTACTTGGCCTCAGTGCTCGTAACTGGTTTCAAAGGTACCGGCTGTCAAGCCGAGAAATTTTAACTAAAAAAAAAAAAATAATAATAATAAATATTTCACAACATCACATACATTGATCTGACTCCGAGATAGGTAGCTCAAGCACCTGTGTTACGGATATCAGAATCAACAGTGGGATTACAAATATATACATATAATACTTTTCTTTTGTAAATACATACTTATAATACATAGATAACGCCCAGACCAATACAAACAGATATGTTCATGCACACAAATGTTTGTACTGTGCGGGGATCGAACCCGCAACCCTTGCACCAGAGGCAGCGTTCACTACCACTGTTCCAAACAGGTCGTCAGTAAAAGCAATCGCGGGATTCAAGGTGACAGGTAGGGCACACTAGCCACACCAATTTTTATGTTGCAATGTCACAGTTAAATGGGCTGACGATGACGATGATGATGACCCAGACCATTTCAAACAGACATGTTTATGCACACAAATGTTTGTACTGTGCGGGGATCGAACCCGCAACCCTTGCACCAGACGCAGCGTTTACTACCATTGATCCAAATGGGTCGTCAGTAAAAGCAATCGCGGGATTCAAGGTGACAGGTAGGGCACACTAGCCACACCAATTTTTATTTTTAGCTACTAAACTGGATTTATTTTAAACAATTTCGGGGTTACAACCTCTCGGCAAATACTTATACTATTTAATAAATAACCACGCACCAATGTTCGATTTTTTACGCGAAAAATTGATTCACGCCAAAAGTGGCCACTTTTGGCGGTAATTCACATTTCGAGTACAAAAGCAGACCTAAAAGTATAAGTATTTAATAAATAGTATAAGTGTTTGCCGAGAGGTTGTAATTCTGAAATTGTTAAAAATAGATCCGGTTTAGTAGGTAAAAATTAAAATCGATTGGTTGACCCTACCCGTCGCATTAAGACTCTTAGGTCCAAGCAAGTTGTCACGAGACAACTTACCTACTGGAGACACAATAGCATTAATAAAAGCGGTACAATCCAACGATTCTTATTATTAGGATTACTTTGCGGTACTTCACAACACAAATAAACACCACATTTGTACACTAAAAACCACTAGACACTAATTTAAAATCTTTGAACTGCATCAGCCCACGCGGCTTATTTTAGCCCTACCCGCCGATTCCATTAAGAATCTTGCTAACTATTTGAGAGATAGATTTACATAAATTGACAAATATGAGTATATCAAAAACATTGCATAGCTAGGTCAGACGGCTGTTGCTTCGTTGTAACTAACTCACCAAATCCTGAGTAAAACTGAAGAGTAAGATATAATACCAAGAAGTCTCTTTAATCCACTTTCTCATACAATGAAGGATAAACTGATAAATAAATAGGCCAACAGAATCTGTGTTAGTAATACCTACTGATAACAGTTTACATTTATCTATCTCATTACAGGAAAGGTAAACATCAAGCTAGTCAACGTTAAAGCAAACGTTATGCAATACTGCATTCCGTGTGTAAAATTAAATACCAATATTGTAGATAGTCAATTTTTGAAGAATGAAGGTGTGAAATTGGAACGAATTGCGCAATTTTCGAATATTAGAACGCTGAACTTTTAGCGAATCAACGCGTCATTCTCTTTATCTTGTTGATTGATGCATACACAAACACCAGTGCACGTCACGGACACCTGTATGCGAGCCACAATTCTTTCGTCAGTTGACACTCGATCGCCGCGGAAGACAGACGTGTCGATCGAACGCGCGAACGTTTTATCGTCAGAAAATTACCAGTGTACGTGTTGTGTTGTGCTAACTGATCACATTTCTCGGTAAGTCAGTGGTTACGAACTAGTTGGACGAGTTTACTTAACCATGATCTTGATAGCTCCGTCCTCATCCAGAAATAAACGATTTGGCAACACTCCCCATACCCTTGAATGTTGTTCCAAACTTGTGCACTTAGCAACTCAAGTATAAAATCAAGTAAGCATTTGAAATTGCTTTCGTTGTACCTAACTACGTGACGTGGAATCGTCAGATATTGTCATCAGCCGCTATTGTGTTCTATATTCCATTTATTCTGTATACTTGCACTATGTACAAGGTGAGCAGACGACTACCGATCGAATGTGTTAGTAACAGGATTTAGTTTTGAATGTCTTGCGAATATTTTCGAGTGTTGGGTTTCGTTCGGTCAATTGGACATCAAAATTGGCCGTCTTGGAATTTATTCATTAACTTTTCTTCAAATATTGATTTGTATAAAGTACGCTTAAAGGTTAGAGTATCTTCAATGATCATATAAGAATAAGGAAACAGTAACTCACAAAAGTTACGAAAACAAGAGATGAAATAGAAGCGTAAATTTTTATCTCGAAATGATTTATAGACACCAGGATATAACAAAAAGTTGGTCTTGTTCCCCTTTCTAACGTTTGGAAAGGTCGGACGGCAGTCGCTTCATTGTAATGGACAACATTTCAAAATTGCTAAACTATGAAACAAAAAATACCAATTCATTATTTACTTTTCCGCTGCTCGAATATATATTTATTTATTTTTTATATTGCTTATTTACTGAGAAAAAAATTAAAAACAAAAAAACGTAAGATGACGTCATCGGACGGCAGAATGTAAAATATTTCTTTGCTTAGCACATTTTAGTTTTAAATTTACGAAATTCCAAACCCATGACATGCAACTGTCAAAAAAGACAACTTGTCAAAGTTGAATGAATGAATGACGTTGACAATGTTGACACTAGTATTATTTACCTTTGACAGTAGTTAGTACCTTTTTTTATTAAAACAATGATAAGCAAAGGAATATCGCTGTATTCAGCCGTCCGATGACGTCATTTGGCGCTTACGTCTATTTAGAATATAAAGAATTTCAATAATTATTTTATGTGTGAAAATGGCCAAATTTTGAAAAAAGAGAAAAATAGGGGTCTGTTCATTATATGTCTATTTTCATACAAAAAAACAATATGGACATGTTAAAAATATGAAATGTTGTCCATTGCCGGACTTTTCAAATCCTGGATCATGGTCAAAGCGTACCCGAAACGTCCTAAGCGACGGTTTTGGATGCAATCGGAAATAGCATGTTGAGATGATTATGAGGAAACTGAGCTTAGAAATCTCTACCATCTTCAACCAACTTACCTTAGTAGCTTCAACCAGACTCTTTGATCCGTGGGTTTCTTAGATTATTTTTATTTGTTTAGTTAACATTGTTTGAGCTCTGCGTTTTGCTCGAAATTAGTCTTACACAAAAATTTACTTTAGTTTGGGATAGGAAGGTTGGGATACAAATTTTCTTTCAGTCTCCAATGTACCTTTGCAGCTTAGTGCCTATTTCGTATCCTATAATGTATCAATACGGGGAATAACACGATATTTATTATGTGAAACAACATTGTGTACGCACATATTTGGCTCGACGTTTCGGCTACGTTACAGCAGCCGTGTTCACGAGCGGACTGCTAAATATCGTGTTAATCCCCGTATTGATACATTATAGTTATAATGCAACGCGAAAATCTAAAAAACTATTTCGTATCCTGTTTGCAAATTATGGGAAATCAAAAATATCGCTTGACCACAATCTCACCTGATGGAAAGCGACACCGATACGCGTTTGCTTAGAACATGCCTGGAGCCCTGAAAATAGTGCAAGTTCTCGTGCTCGTGACATTTATTTTCAAACGACATAGGTATATCACTAAAACGTAGTTTTTTGTGTGGTTTTCAAGTGATATCCGCCATGTTTTAAAAATGTCACGAGCACGAGAATTGGCCTCCTGTTCACTTTTGCCTTTATTTTTTTGTAACCCTGTACCGTTTTCTACAGTAAAGACTTAGGCACGTAAATATTGTTTCTCTTTATTGTTATTTCAATGAAAAAGATAGGTACTGTTATTATTATAATTGCTTTAGTATCCTTAACTTTAATGGACAACATTTCAAAATTGCTAAGCTCTGAAACAAAAAATACCAATTTCATTATTTACTTTTCCGCTGCTCGAATATATATTTATTATTTTTTATATTGCTTATTTACTGAGAAAAAAAATAAAAACTAAAAAAGCGTAAGATGACGTCATCGGACGGCAGAATGTAAAATATTTCTTTGCTTAGCACATTATAGTTTTAAATTTACGAAATGCCAAACCCATGACATGCAACTGTCAAAAAAGACAACTTGTCAACGTTGAATGAATGAATGACATTGACAATGTTGACACTAGTATTATTTACCTTTGACAGTAGTACCTTTTTTTATTAAAACAATGATAAGCAAAGGAATATCGCTGTATTCAGCCGTCCGATGACGTCATTTGGCGCTTACGTCTATTTAGAATATAAAGAATTTCAATAATTATTTTATGCTGTGAAAATGGACAAATTTTGAAAAAAGAGAAAATAGGGGTCTGTTCATTTTATGTCTATTTTCATACAAAAAAACAATATGGACATGTTAAAAATATGAAATGTTGTCCATTGCCGGACTTTTCAAATCCTGGATCATGGTCAAAGCGTACCCGAAACGTCCTAAGCGACGGTTTTGGATGCAATCGGAAATAGCATGTTGAGATGATTATGAGGAAACTGAGCTTAGAAATCTCTACCATCTTCAACCAACTTACCTTAGTAGCTTCAACCAGACTCTTTGATCCGTGGGTTTCTTAGATTATTTTTATTTGTTTAGTTAACATTGTTTGAGCTCTGCGTTTTGCTCGAAATTAGTCTTACACAAAAATTTACTTTAGTTTGGGATAGGAAGGTTGGGATACAAATTTTCTTTCAGTCTCCAATGTACCTTTGCAGCTTAGTGCCTATTTCGTATCCTATAATGTATCAATACGGGGAATAACACGATATTTATTATGTGAAACAACATTGTGTACGCACATATTTGGCTCGACGTTTCGGCTACGTTACAGCAGCCGTGTTCACGAGCGGACTGCTAAATATCGTGTTAATCCCCGTATTGATACATTATAGTTATAATGCAACGCGAAAATCTAAAAAACTATTTCGTATCCTGTTTGCAAATTATGGGAAACAAAAATATCGCTTGACCACAATCTCACCTGATGGAAAGCGACACCGATACGCGTTTGCTTAGAACATGCCTGGAGCCCTGAAAATAGTGCAAGTTCTCGTGCTCGTGACATTTATTTTCAAACGACATAGGTATATCACTAAAACGTAGTTTTTTGTGTGGTTTTCAAGTGATATCCGCCATGTTTTAAAAATGTCACGAGCACGAGAATTGGCCTCCTGTTCACTTTTGCCTTTATTTTTTTGTAACCCTGTACCGTTTTCTACAGTAAAGACTTAGGCACCTAAATATTGTTTCTCTTTATTGTTATTTCAATGAAAAAGATAGGTACTGTTATTATTATAATTGCTTTAGTATCCTTAACTTTAATGGACAACATTTCAAAATTGCTAAGCTCTGAAACAAAAAATACCATTTCTTTATTTACTTTTCCGCTGCGCGAATATATATTTATTAATTTTTTATATTGCTTATTTACTGAGAAAAAAAATAAAAACTAAAAAGCGTAAGATGACGTCATCGGACGGCAGAATGTAAAATATTTCTTTGCTTAGCACATTATAGTTTTAAATTTACGAAATGCCAAACCCATGACATGCAACTGTCAAAAAAAGACAACTTGTCAACGTTGAATGAATGAATGACATTGACAATGTTGACACTAGTATTATTTACCTTTGACAGTAGTACCTTTTTTTTATTAAAACAATGATAAGCAAAGGAATATCGCTGTATTCAGCCGTCCGATGACGTCATTTGGCGCTTACGTCTATTTAGAATATAAAGAATTTCAATAATTATTTTATGCATGAAAATGGACAAATTTTGAAAAAAGAAAAAATATGGGTCTGTTCATTTTATGTCTATTTTCATATAAAAAAACAATATGGACATGTTAAAAATATGAAGTGTTGTCCATTATATATTGATTATTAACATCAATATCACTTATTTCTCTGTATGTAACATTGTGGAGCAAATAAAGTTTTGAGTATTTTAATTATTTATTTATTTTTATAAAATTGGTAGACAAACAGATTACTGACCATAATACAGCCACAAAATTAACATTTATTTTTATCAAAACAGTAATCCAAAATTAGCGTACATACAACATGTTTAGTATACATATATGCTTAAAAATAACCCTACATTTTTACTTCTAAAACCTTCTTCTTAATCTAAAATTGCATACAAATATAATGGAAACGCCGTGTGGTCCCGGCAGAGTAGAATGGGCCACCCTCACTCTTACCGAGGTGTCGTAGGAGGCGACTAAGGTAAAGCTGCTGGCATGATCATCAGCACCCAGAGAAGGAAAACTCTGCATTTACATCAAAACCCTCGCCAACCCTCGCCCTCGGTGAGTATGGCAATTACCCCTCATGTGATTGAGGGAGGCCCGTGCCCCAGCATTGGGGACTTAAATGGGCTGATGATGATGATGATGATAGTGGAAAGTATTTATTTAAGTAGTAGGGTCGAGGGAGGGTATTAATGGTAGATATAGTCATATAATTTACAAACGTTTGCATAGTTAGCTATAATTACATACGAATCTACTCATGCATTGCGGTATTAGTTTATTTTCCTTATTTATATTTAAATTCTTAAATTTTTCATTTTTCCTGCTAGAAGTTTAGTAGGTACAGTCTGCTGCAAATCTTGTATTGTTTACTATCTTGTACATAATATTTGCAGCTTAACGAAGTTTTCATAACCGAATCGTAGTTCTCTAAGACTTAATGCCGCACTCGGAGACGTCAAATTAACTTTAATTGGTACTTAAGAGAAAAATATTGACTCTTATTTCAATACGCATTAAGACTTTCCATATTAAGTAAGTGTCCTATATCATTTACCACATACGTAGTACATAGCTTCTTCTCATTTTGTGGGCTCGTCTAACCGTCCGGTTTAAAAGATAAAGATAAAAAATAAAAGATATTTATTTACCAAAACATGTGTAAAGACATATTACAACAGAGCATAATATGGGTTGGTACAGATTTTTTAGTTTCAACATGTCCTGCCAACTTTGGCGTGTAAAATTTAAATTAAACATAGATACATAGTTTACTATAAAAAAGTTCTAATTACCTAGAATGTTGTCTCGAGTCACAGATCACATATATGTAGCAAGCTATCTCGAGTTACGTTATTTCAGCCGTGTGGTCTCGGCAGAGTAGAATAGGCCACCCTCACTCTTATCGAGGTGTCGTAAAAGGCGACTAAGGTAAAGCTGCTGGCATGATCATCAGCACCCAGAGAAGGAAAACTCTGCATTTATATCAAAACCCTCGCCAACCCGTTTGCCAAGCGTGGTGAGTATGGCAATTACCCCTCATGTGATTGAGGGAGGCCCGTGCCCCAGCAGTGGGGACTTAAATAGGCTGACGATGATGACGACGATGACTTTTCTATACAAAAAATCAAAAGACTGAATTTGCCGGTCAGTAAAAAAATAGTCATCATGACTTTTCCCACATACACGCAAAGGATAAACGTTTCGTTTCACTGAGACCACGCCGTGAGCCGCACGTGCGCCATGCGTTCAACGTGATTTGACGCGTCTTCACGCGACGCGACGATGTGATTTAACTGGTTGAACGGAACGTGTTCGAAATAAATCTTTTTTAACCTACCTTGATAGTATACTTCTGTCACTGTTAACATTCAAATTTGAAGTTAGTTAATCTAGACAGAAGGATTTTTGGTCCCGTGTTTTGCCGCGGGACTTTTTTCGTGGCGGGGATTCTTTTTGATGTGTCTGTCTGTCTGTGGTGGTATCGTAGTTCCCACATCATCATCATCATCATTTCAGCCAATAGACGTCCACTGCTGGACATAGGCCTCCCCCAATGTTCTCCACACAGATCGGTCCTGTGCCTCCCGCATCCAATGGATTCCCGCGATCTTCACCAGATCGTCGGTCCACCTTGTAGGAGGCCTGCCACGGCTGCGACTTCCTGTACGTTGCCTCCACTCGAGGACCTTTCCGCCCCAACGGCCGTCTGTTCTCCTCGCTATGTGCCCTGCCCATGGCCACTTGAAGCATGCAATCCTTTGGGCTACGTCTGTGACCTTAGTTCTCCTGCGGATCTCATCATTTCTGATACGATCACGCAGGGAGACTCCGAGCATAGCCCTCTCCATTGCTCTCTGGGCGACTTTGAGCCTCCTTAATCGGCACATTGTAAGCGGCCACGTTTCGGTTCTGTATGTCATCACTGGCAACACACACGCATTAAAGTGTGTTATTAAATTAAATTGTCTCGTAGTTCCCACGGTAGTTCCCAAATGGATGAACCGATTTTGAATTTGTTTTTTTTGTTTGTAAGGCGAATCAGCCGGGAGTATTTTTATATATAGTCCGATCACTATCATTTGGCACTCGGCTAAAGTGGGAACTAATGAGACGCAGATTAAAAATATCACCGAATGTCACTAGTGTAGCCAGACTTCCCTCCAAATATGTCTACTTAAATTACCTACTATTTTAACGAAATATTTTTAATTTAATATTTATAAATCATTCATGAATTTGAAAAAGGCTGAAAAGATGGTATTGGTATAATAATTAACAAAGTCCTTTTTCAGAATTTTCCAAAAATATGCTGAAAATTTCATCTGACCCATAATCCTAATGCTAATGTTTTATATGAAATTATTTATATAGATAACTGCCTTACTCGTAATTTAGTAACAATTAAAATAGGTTTCTCAAATGCATCCTAGTAATTAGATCATAATAATATTTTTATATTACTGGTAATTTTATTGCGTATTATTAAGTGCCTTCTGATCTTGGTCGGTCTGTAGGTATCTATCTATAAGTTCAAGATCGCTGCCGACCGAGTATGATCTGAACTTTTTTTTGTTATTTCAATTATTTACCCCTGTATTTATAAATCAGTCTCACTGAACATGTTCCTCTACGATTGAGTCACGATGCATTTCGTGCAATTCATAACACCGTTAACCGATAATTAAATACTTATCTGTACGATTGTACATTACATTACATGAATACATCATTACATGTGATGATATAAGAAAATGCGTGGGAGAGCTACGCTCCGGCATGAATGGGCCGGCTCGACCGGAATGTTGCCATGGCCTCACAGAAAACCGGCTTGAAGCAGCACTGTGCTGTTTCGCTGCGTGAGAGAGGGTATCGGAAGACAACTTGTGTATCCACTAGCGTTGCGGGTGTCTATGGGCGGCGGCAATCGCTTACCAACAGGCGATCCTGTCGCCTATCACATAAAAAATATATGACAATAAAAATGTACTGCAAAAAAATGCAGAGGTACAGTGGCCGACACATCAACCTATACAAAACTGTCAAATTTCTTCATTCGATTATAAACCTTATATTGTTGCACATTGAGTTCGAAATCGATTGAGGAAATTTGACAGTTTTGTATAGGTTGACCTGTCCGCCACTGTACATTTATTAGTCGTCATCAAATTATATTATCAGACCATCGAGTCCTGGATACCGGAGCAAAGGTTTTGGACTCAACCGGGAATAACACATTTTTTTTTTTATTTATATCTATTTACGTAGGTTAGTACATGGATACTCTGTTAAAGAGTCGTAATAAAATGATAAATGATTTAGAAATGGAACTCACATATTTTTGGAACATTTTCACAAATCATTTAACTGGAACAGAAAATGGCTTAAACTCACATATTTTAGGAACATTTTCACAAATCATTAAATTGAAACAAAAAATGGTTTAAATTGGAACACTTAAGATTTTTTGTTTTATTTTTTCTTTATAAAGTAGTGCTAACATTGTTACTAACATTTCTTGGATCTTTGAATAACATTGTTGTACTAATAGCCACTCATCAGATTACCACAATATTTCCAAATTCTTCAAAGGAATTTAACAAACGTGTTTGACATTAAGATGAGAGTCGATTGAAGATATTTGACAGTTTGTATACATTGATGTTTTTTTACGTGATAGGTGTCAGACGAGCAGATGGATCAGAGTAAGCGATTGCTGCCGCCCATAGACACTCGCGACACCAGTGGAGTCACAAGTGCGCTTTATCCCGGATAGGGCCTCCGGTACTATCACTCACGCAGCGAAACACAGCACAGTGCTGCTTCACGCCGGTTTTCTGTAAACCCGTGTTATTATTTCGGTGGAACCGGCCCATTCCTGCCGAATCGTGGGACTACCACGATGATGATATAACGTCTAATTGGCCATTTATGCTGGAGGTCACAATATATATGCGCTGCTGGTTACATATTTGTACTTTTATTGTTTTTTCTTTGCTTTGTTTTTTTTTTGTATTCGCTCTCTTTAGACCGCGGTTTGTAATAAGGTAGCTTTTGTCTAGATTTGCTGATACATAATCTAATGGACGTTGCCACAGGGACCTACTTTGTTATGATTTTTCTGTTTACTTACTTTTAGCTTAGCTCCAGGTTTCAGTTATTCTTTTAATTTTCTTAATGTTTCTTCTTTTGTTCAATAACATTTTTAATCTAATAGAATAAAATATTATATAAATATACATGGTTCTGTAGGAACATTCCAGACCAATCTCACACGGAACGACAAACGCTTGCAAATTGCTCTAATTCGATCTAATTTTCCTTTTAAACCCACCCACGGGCATTGCTCGTCGCCCGTGTGCTAATATTGAACCATATGTTACAGTCGTACATACATACGTACACAATGCTGTGTTAATATTTCCAATATTTATAAAGTACTAGCTGACCCGGCAAACGTTGTTTTGCCATATAAATAAAAGGGTTGATCGTAGAAGGGTGAAAATTGAGGATTGTATGTATTTTTGTATGTTGTATCATAAAAAAAGAGAAATTAAAAATTTTGTCTAAAAAATAAAAATAAAAATTTAGGGGTGGACTACCCCTAACATTTAGGGGGATGAAAAATAGATGTTGGCCGATTCTCATAGATACCGGATAAGCACAAAAAATTTCATCAAAATCGGTCAAGCCGTTTCGGAGGAGTATGGCAACGAAAACTGTGACACGAGAATTTTATATATTAGATGAATAAAAATTAAGGCAAAAAAAAATAATGCAAAAGTTGTCTGGAACAAATCGCTAAGACAGCCTATTGTACTGTCTGTTGTTGTTGTATCATACTTGTATTTTGTATTTGTATCTATCTTTCTTTTTTGCAAACATATCCTAGTCCTAACCGTCACTTTTTATCAGGTGAGATTGTGTTTGTCGATTTCTCACAAGCTTGCATCGTGCGTGATATGTCAAACGCTGAATGCGAACGCAGTGGCAATCTTAGAACATTGTCACTGAACAGGTAGAAAATTGTTGAAAGAAGTGGTCAAGCGTAGGCAAGCATAAAAATTATATCATTATAAATTACAATATATTGTTTTAAACTACAACCCGCCGCGCTATGATTGTACGACTGCAGAAGATCTAAGCTAGTTTGCGGCAATTTTCCGCGCTGTGTTTTGACTCACATTTAATCTACAGTTTTAGACGTGCAAATAAACTCGCTAAATATTGCTTGTCCCCTCCCCCAAATTGGGCGTCCCGCACTCTCACTCGGGGAAACACAGCATATATCGCTCCGGTCAATCGGTCCATTCAGCTGAAGCGTGACTCTCCAACGGTCAAAACTTTCGTCCTCCAAATTTGAAATCATATTTGGCAGAAGCTCATGTCGTATTATTAGTTTTTCAAGTCAATGAACTACAAAATTTGTCCCACATAGATGTTGGTGAACTTGTTCAGGACATCTTCAATGTCAATGTTATTATACAAGAGGCTTCTGATGAATGGCGTGAAGATAAATACTTTAGCAACAGATCGTATTATGATTGAAAATAAGCTCTTACCCGTTTCTGAATAAGATGTAGAATGCAATAGCGGTGTTTGCACTGGTAATCATATTATTGCATCGATTTCCAAGCTTGATCTTCACATTTCAAGGGATAGTTCTATCATTCAGATCAATGATATCAATGGATATTTGTAACATATGAAATCTCAAACCTTTTCCTGAGCCCTCTGAGTTTTATTTCTTCATTCAAAAGTATGTATGTTATTGATCAACGTATGTAAATAAACTCAATGTTAGAATATTTATCAGGGACCTCGCTACTTTGCAATCATAAGCACACGAGGTGGCAAACTTGAATCTTTTATGGATCAATACTACATCCAGTTATGTCACAAAGCCTAATGACAGTTTAAACTTCAATTTTGATGAAAGATTCACGATGACGGTTCATTAATTTGCAATACCAATTCACTATTGAAGTCACGGCAAAAACTTAAGCGTTTGATCGATCATCTCCGAAAAGAGAAATGGAACCAGATTAGGCTGGTATTTCAAATTAGTGTACCGTCATCGTGAATCTTTCACAAAAATTAAAGTGTAAACTGTCATAAATACATCATTACATGTGCTTTGTGACATAACTGGATGGAGTATTGGTCCATAAAAGATTCAAGTGCCACCTCGTGTGATAAATATTTTAACTTTGCTCTTGATACATTGAGTTTATTTACATACATACTTTTGAATGAAGAAATAAAACTCAGAAGGCTCAGGAAAAGGTTTGAGATTTCATATGTTACAAATATTCATCATATCAACTATCCCTTGAACTGTGAATATCAAGCTTCTAAATCGATGCATTAAGTAAAATATATATTTTTGTAGTATTTTCACACATTTGTAAAACTAAATTCTTGTGACTTGGATCATTAAAAACATTTTATATGACCGGGAAATTGACATAGCCTTTAATTAACTGATTCATCTTCTTTACAACGCCAACTAAAAATGTTAAAGAAAGCGTCAAGTCAATATCAACAATTAATTTTCCTTGTCCTTCTGATTTATACATTGCAAACTAATTTACTAACTCAGCCACGAAACTTGTAACTCATCACCATATTACGTTTTACAGCTTCAATACAAGCTCCTCAAAAATTATGTATTCAAGCTTCAATACTCAACATCATATATTATAACTTAACATGTAAAATAATACTTCATATTCTTTTATCGTGAAAATAGCCACTGTACGATTTGGCGCGAGTGCGCGACATGACCATTTGCACCAATCAGAGAGCGCTATTCGATACTTGTGCCGAAAGCCTTATTTTCTTTTTCTTATAATCACGTAATTATTTGTGTTAATATTTATTAATTACTTTTCTATAAATGATTGTACTTGTTACACATATTAATACACAAATTGATTTGCATAAATAAATGGTTTTACTATGACTGTCTTTAATAGTTCTTCTTCTTCTTCATATTTGTGTATAATTCCCGGTTGAGTCCAAAGCTGGGCTTTGGAGCCCAGGGTACGCTTTGATCATGATTCAGGATTTGGGGAGCCTGGTAATTACAATGAAGCGACTGCTGTCTGACCTTCGTAACCCTTTGACAGAGGAACAAGACCAACTGAATCATGGTTACACGCTTCTGAAACTATCCCAAACGAGCAGGTTTCCTCACGATGTTTTCCTTCACCGCCGAGGTAAATATAGAAATATGCACATAGATTTGAAAAAATCTAAGAAATCGACCCTCCGCATGGAGGGCGCGTTCTAAACCACTAGGCTACCATCGCTCTGGCTGACTGTCCTAATAGTTCATGTGTAATCATAATAATAATATGTAGTGGCTTTAATTATACTATTTGATGACAATTTTAGGTACATTTAACAATCGATTAATATAGGATGAGTTACATAAAACATTTTATAATAATATTTTTTGCTACGGCTATGTTCTTGACACCTATTAGTAAAAAGACTAATTTATTTCTTGTAGTAGGTATATTTGTTTGTCTAAGTATCAGCAGATGTTGTTTGTCGATTTCTCACAAGCTTGCATCGTGCGTGATATGTGTCAAACGCTGAATGCAAATCGCAGTGGCAACGTTAGAACATTGACACTGAACTGGTAGAAAATTGATGAAAGAACTTTTCAAATACGGATAGCACAGTCATGGTGAAGTAACCCTAAGTCTAACAATATTGTTATCAATTGTGTCGATAAGATTGCCGGACAACGGCCTTCAAAAATGGCTAGCCAGAAATATTGCTGAACATACCCTCACCTTGTTCGGTGAAAGTGAAATACCACGAGGCAACGTGTTAGGTCCAACGCTCTCTAACCTTGAATTTCGCTTAGAATTAACTTGCTTAAATTAGCCCCCGTTAATTTAAAAAAATAATTCTAAGCTACGAGTAGTTATAGGAACTTACTAGTATATTTCGTATTTTGGTGCCTAGAAGTAAAATATAATCTCGTGGTGAATTTGAAAAATTTTGAGCCGGTATGATTCAGACTGTAACATTTTGTAATTTAGGTGTTTATGAACTACATCTGAATGGAGTGACAACATTTAAGCTCTATTGATAATAAATTCGTAAGTTTTTGTGAATGAAAGGCTGAGATGATGATAGTTAAAAGATTATCTTATTATATTACTTATTATTCTATTCTATTATTAGTGAACCTGCACTACAAAAAAATAACCATAGAAAAATGATCAGCTGATTGATGCCATTTTTATGGAAAGGCGAATTTTTTTTAGTTTGAGACTTATTATTTATGGAAAAAAATATTAGTTTCATTAGTATAATGCCTTCGAGAAGTTTCTCGGGTCTTAAAAAAGTCACAGTGTCAATCACATAATTATGTTTTTTTTAAACTTTCAATAAAGTAGAAATAAAATTAAAGATAACCTTTTGTGCTCCTGTTGACTTTCCAATTTCAAAGCATGCCAGAGTTGTTGACTTCAAAACTGTTGTAAACGGTGAGTCGGATTCGACTCGCCTGATGGTCTCGTCATGGAACTTTACTCTGTGCCAAGCGGCAATGCCAAATGTAGCAACATATGTATGTACACACATATTCGTATATAGCCATTAATAGCTTGGTGAACTGAAATACGGTTTCTATTGGGAGTTTACTGATTGGTATGTGAATGCGACACACCCTCTGTAGTTCAAAGTTCACTATTTCTGGGTATGAATTGGAAGAGCGTATGAAACTCGTGTAAGTCTTTACTTTGTGTTAATTATTTCGCTTCTTTGCATATTCACTTGTCGTATTTGTATGTACTCGAAGGCCATAAATCATTTATTTATAGATGCAGAGCTTGATCTTCACAGGTTTAGGGATAGTTCTATCATTCAAATCAATGATATCAATGAATATTTGCAACATATGAAATCTCAAACCTTTTCCTGAACCTTCTGAGTTTTTTTTTATTACAGAGTTATAAATATGGCCTTCTCTAAATCTACATCGATTTTTCATCTCCTCTTCTTTATTTATTTACTAATTTTCATTCACAATTTGCAATTAATCTAAAATTATTATTTGCACTTGATAATATTTTTTCTTCTGGTTTAGTTACATCGCTTGCTTCAACTTGTGCTACTAATGGTTACGATAATTCATTATTGTGATAGTATACATAGTTCGCCTATGTATATTTACCTAGTAAATTGTAGAATATATGTCGTGTCACGTACAATGCATCGTTAACTTTAAGAATATTGGTCTTATTCTTATCATCGTTAATAATTTAATTCAGTAGAAACTCTATGTTTGCACGATTATTAAAATCTACACTTTTTAGGAGTTTAAAATTGTTTTTGTAACAACTTGTATATTTACTTACAGTTTAAATGAATATTTAAAAATGGTTGCATTTTGAACGTATGGTTTTAAATTCTTTTATAATTAATTTACTAATGAAATGGAATAAACCATGATAGTAAAAATAGCTTAATTAAATTAGGATCTCTCAAAATTATGTCAATGTTTGGCGACTTAATTTATTTATAAGAGCAATCACTGGTGAAATGTCTAATTATTTTGTGGTAAAAGCAAGAATCATAGAAGTCTAGATTTTTGAAGATTGTATTACCATTCGTTTTATAAGCTATTAATAACATAAAGCTCGTAATTACGTCATCCCCATTCACCTGTTCTTCCAAATATGGCTCCAATGTAAATCACCTCATCAAAAATCTTTCAACTGCCAAGTATGTAGAGGGTGGGTCTAATATTAGTGCTGACGTCACGCGGGGGGTGTGACCGCGAATAGTTGGAGAGAGGCCGATGCACGTGAGACGTGCGCAGGGGCACGCACGCCATGGCTTGGCGAGGGAGGGGCGACCACGTGATTATGCAGCTGATCAACTTTTTATGGTCACAGAGAAATGAGTTGCGATTCACAAGTACGGAGTATATGACAAAGTAAGCAGATATGCAATGCCTTTAAAGGAAGAGGTATACTGGAAAAAATACACACTGTGATTTGGGCACGTATGTTGGCTTAGCGTAGTAAAGGTTACAATCACTTGATTGTAACAAGAATCTTGATTATGACAAAAACGATGTGTTCAAGAGAAATGATCATTTACTCTAAATCAGCTTCTACATGCTTTCAAGATAAAGATAAGCAAAAAAGAACTTACAACTTGGTATTACAGATAATCATCCACCTCTTTTTCCATCATGTCATTCTTCACACAATCCATCCATCTCTTTTTCGGCCGACCTCTGTTCCTCCACCCACTTACGTTTAAACTCATCACTTTTTTGGAAACATGTTCTTCCTCTCTTCTCCTTACATGGCCATACCAGGAAAGACGATTTGCCTTCAATTTATCAATGATGGGGGCCACTTTCATACTTCCTCTAATATATTCATTCCTTATCTTGTCCATTCTCGTCACTCCACACATCCATCTTAACATTATCATCCCTGTCGCATACAATTGTCTTTCATCCGTCTTCTTTACGGCCCAGCATTCTGATCCATACATAGCAACAGGTCTAATAACGGATTTGTAAATTTTGCCCTTCAATTTTAGACTTTAAACTTGGTATTACAGATATTAAGTGTAAAATTTAGGCGGTCTTATCGTCATAATAAGCATTATTTGTTCACTGTACTTCTTGCAATATGATTATGTAAGGGTTTATTTATTTGACAAAAAAAAGAAAACTAAAGGAAATGAAAACGAATGATCATGTTATGTTTATCGTGCATTTTATAGTATTACTTCATCATCATCATCATCGTCAGCCCATTTAAGTCCCCACTGCTGGGGCACGGGCCTCCCTCAATCACATGGGGGGTAATTGCCATACCCACCAGGCTTGGCAGACGGGTTGGCGAGGGTTTTGGTATGAATGCAGAGTTTTCCTTCTCTGGGTGCTGATGATCATGCCAGCAGCTTTACCTTAGTCGCCTTTATGACACCTCGGTAAGAGTGGACTATTCTACTCTGCCGGGACCACACGGCATTACTTACTATCTACTTAAACATAGACCATTTTTAGCAATGACTCCTTGAAATGAAATCCAGATAAGTCAATTTCAATGGTATTTCTTCGTAAAAAAGAACATTATCCAATGCTAATCTCGTTGGCGAAAAGTTAGAAGACTAATAATATTCAAGAAAAATCCTGTTTGTTTTTTTCTAGAATAAAACCTGCTCATTAACAAACAATTTTGTTTCATCTTGATAGATGGATAGATGGTTGTGTGTGATTAAGTTGTTAAATATTTGTAAAAAACTTGATAAACACTGATAAACACATTGTTAGGCTAGATAAGACATTTTAATTGATGTAGACGTGAGGAAGAATTTATTGAAGTTACTGTTACACAAAGATGTAAGACTAAAAGTTATATCAGAATGTATAAAAATACATTCAGCATATTTACAGCTAATAATTAGCCGTGACAGACATCACAAGGTGGACCGATGATCTGGTGAAGGTCACGGGAATCCCTTGGATGCGGGCGGCACAGGACCGATCTGTGTTGAGAACAATGGGGGAGGCCTTGTCCAGCAGTGAGTGTCTGTTGGCTGAAGTGATGAATCAGCTACTTGGGACAAATACGAAATAATGTTACTTCTGCGTCACTTCAGTTACGCAAAACATCAAAGGTGAACTAATAAACCGATTTGGTGTTATGCCAAAAAATTCTTCAGATATTTGTTTCGGCAGACCGTACAGATTTATTTTGCGCACTTCTGTGTATATTAGTGAAACAATTGTTTGGTCGTTATGAATGAATGTATAAATTTTAATTTATGTTGAATTTTTGGTATAACCAAAAAATTGGTATGTAGACGAATTTTGTAAGTGCTTTTTGCTTCGCCGTGAGCCGACGATAGACTCATCAATACTTGTATGTACCTACAAATAAGGCCCTGTTGGTCTAGTGGTTTAAGTACCGGGCCGCGACCTCAGGGAGGACCCGGTAATCGAACCCAGGAGGGTTCGATTACCGGGTCGAGCGAAAAATATTTCAGAATTCTTCGAACATAGCTCGGGTTTGTGATCACCAATCCGCATTTGGCAAGCGTGGTGATTAAGCCTAATCCTATCATAGTAGGAAATTTGATATAGGTTGAATTCTATGATGGAGGCCTTTGCCCTGCAGTGGGACAGTTTATAGGCTGATACTTTTACCTACAAATAATTAATTTAGGTTATGTAGTTTTTTAATGTAGTAACTGTTTCACTGTTACATCAATACAATAGTTCACTCAAATTATGATTAAACTATGATTCCAATTTGCATTAATTCCCAAGCAACAAATGATACGTAAAAAGTCCCTACTTATCGATCCCGCTTGTTTTTTGCGTATATCTCTGAAACAACGAGAGCTATCGAAAAATGATTCAGACAAAGTTTGTAGATCGTAAAATTTTCTACTAAAAAGATCTCTCGCTTTCGAGAAATCGTAACTTTATACCGCAGGAAAGTCATATTTTCGACTATATGCACAAATTTCCGCACCACCTCTGAGGTAGTGTACATGGCGCTTCATATTCTTGGATCCAGACTGACCGGATGGCGTAATTGGTAGTGACCCTGTCTCTTACGCCAAAGGTCGTGGGTTCGATCCCCACCCTGGACAAACATTCGTGCGATGAACACTTGTGTTTGTTCGGTGTCTGGGTGTAATATGTATTTTTTAAGTATATATTTGTGTTCCTCTGTTGTCTGATATCTGTAACACAAGTGCTTAAGCTACTTAGTACGGAATCAGGTCAACGTATGAGATGTTGTGAGAATTATTATTATTATTATATTCACTAAATTTCTTCCTCTTCTTGCTCGATTTGTGTAGACTGCTCCAAGAAGAGAGATATATCAGTTATATCCTCATCAATTCCGAAACAATCTTCATCTGTTGCATTTGAATAAATATTGGTTTGATTGGCTTTGACAATTGGTTCATACCGATGAACAAATACACATTTCTGCACCAGCAATTATTTGTGCAGGCTGAACAAAAAAAGGCTAAAAAAAATGAATCAATTTCTCGCGTACAAAAGCGGATCCAAAATTTGTGCATGGTATTTAATAAATAGGATAAGTGTTTGCCGTGAGGTTGTAACTCCGAAATTGTTTAAAATAGATCTAGTTTTGATTGATTGGTGTCGCTAGTTAGGGCTACCCGTCGCCTTAAACAATAGCGTAGTGGTTGTGCTGTCGCTCTAAAAAACATTTATTTATTTAATTTCATTAATTAACCTGTTTAGTACATTTGCAAAGTCTACCCCTAATTTTCTCCATTGCTCCTTATCAGATGCTGTTTTTGCCGATCTCTATCTTTTTTTGGGAGAACTGTACTTCCTATAGCGGCAGTAAAAAGAAGTATAAAGTAAAGTAATAATTTATTTGGCAAAATAAAGAGACAAGCTTAACATGCAAAATAAAAGGATCGGATAAATACAATACAGTACAAGATATGAAACTTATAACTCATTACTGCCAAATAGGCGCCCGCTCAGCATATTACCCTGGTCTTCCTGATCTGGCCGGCCAGGGCTCTGAATTTCAGCGGGACCCACTTAAGGAGCCGCGCACCAGCTCCAAACTGACAGTATCTCTCTGGCTTCTTAAATAGTTATGATAATTAGTTTTAATGCAGTTTTTATAACTGCATTATGCTCTTCAGAGAGCAGGAACAGAAGTGTACTACCGCAACAATCTCTCATTACAATTTTCAAGGTCTCTGCAGAACGCTTGAAAACTATATCTACATCGAGAATCTCAGTACGTTCAACTGCTTCATCTTGTCATTCCATTTTGGCATCTATTTCTTTAGTTGCAGGGTTAGTTTTTGCAAATGTTATGGTACACGGAACCTGTAAGCAGATGTAAGTGTGGACATCCTCTGCGTGATTTACAGATGGTTTAGATACAATTGACCCGTGTATCAATTGGAAGATTACTGGTTACCTTCGTTCAACCTTGGTTAGTTAACAAATCTGAAAATAGTAGAATGAGGTGCTGGGTCTTATTTGGATTCTGTATATTTGAAGTCACTAAATATTGTTTTGTCCTTGATTCTTGAGACCCATCCCACTGATGAAATTAAACACCAATTTATTGATCAGTGCTGTTCATACCTATATCAATTGATATTCAGGGTACGTATATATAATGGACCTAATATAATGGAAAAAGATATTTTATTTTATACTAGAGATGACAAACAAGCAAGCGGGTCACTTGATGGAAAGTAATCCAACCCATGATCATCCGCGAAATCAGAGAGATGGCTAATGTGATGCCGGCCTTATTAAGGCGATGGGTAGGCCTAACTAGCGACACCATTCGTTTTTTATTGTTAGCTACTAAACCGGATCTATTTTTAACAATTTGGGGGTTGCAACCTCTCGACTCACTTATACTATTTATTAATTAACCATGCACAAATGTTGGGTCCGTTTATGTACGCGAAAAATTGATTACCGCCAAAAGCGGCCACTTTTAGCGTGAATCCATTTTTCGCGTACAAATGTTGGGTCCGCATTTATGCATGGTTAATACTTAATAAATTGTATAAGTGTTAGCCGAGAGGTTGTAATCTCGAAATTGTTTAAAATAGATCCGGTTTAGTAGCTAACAATTAAAATAGATTGGCGTCGCTAGTGTGCCCTACCCGTCACCTTAAAAAAGAGTACGCTCTTCTCTTGAAGGTCCCTAAGTCGTAGCCGTCGGAAAATATTGCAGCCAAACCGTTCCACAGAACAGATGTACGTGATAGAAAGCTACGCGAGAGGTTCGCATTTTTTTTATTTAATATTTTGGATTTCACAAAAATAGTTAAACGAAAAGATCAAGTATGACATAACTGTCTTGTGCTACCGACACGCGTATTTCCCATCAATATCCGTAGAATGGTGACTCACGTCGGTTCTTGCCAAAAGTCTTAGGCACGGGACTGAATCCGTTACAGGTAGCCTTCCAAATTCGTCTCATACGCACATACATTATACATAAATATACTAGACGTGTATACTCAAAGGTCGACGCATGTTTCAGTTACACTGTCAGAGAGAGGATTATGTAAGTCTTTTTCAAGACTTATTTATTCTGTATCATTTTTGCTAAGACTCTTCTTAGAGTCATCTTCTTTTTTAACTTTTTTTAACCGCTTTAGTGTGAAACATCCTTCACGATTTCAAATAATTTTATGCAATTAGATATTTTAAAAATAATCAACCGCGCTACTAATGCTTACGTCATAAGGTGATATTGGTTATAAAATATAGGAACCGATGTTAACAATGGAACTAGCAAAAGCGCGTTTGAAACTGGATGCTTTTATGAAACTGTAGGTTATCGCTTGACCACAATCTCACCTGATGAAAAGTGACGATGAGGTCTAGGATGTAACGCGTTTGCCTAGAAGATGCCTGTTCACTCCTGCCTTCAAGATGTCCAGATTGTAGTGGTCCGGAAAAACAAACCTTGCCAAGGAGTTCCATTCCTTAGCTGTACGCATTATGAACATAGAACAAATCGCTTCGTGCGGATAAGGGGCAAGCCATCAACGTATGGATGAAACCCCTCGCCGCGCCTTGTTGTCCGGTGGTGAAATGGGCTAGGGGGATCAAATTATGCAGAACCTCCTCCTCTTATGCACACTCTCCGAATGAATGTGCCATTTTCGAAAAAAACGTCACTGAAAGAGATCCAACCAACCCTGACGTAGCTTCAATTCATCTCTATACGGGTGCGGTAGAGCAAGAACCTTTCAAGTGTGGCTTTCTATAAAAAATAAAATTTAAAAACTAAAACCCGACTACCAAAAAAAACACGATCTAAAAAGTACAAGACAAAAAAATTGTCTCTGCTGAAATGATGCCGTATCGCCGGTCGTATACCACATTGATTTTATTTTATTATTATAATGAATCTGTTTTGCTACAGTAGGTGGCATACGACCACGGCGATACGGCATAATCATTTCAGCAGAGACAATGTTCTTGTGTTGTACTTTTTAGATCGTGTTTTTTGGTAGTCTGGTTTTAGTTTTTAAACTTTATTTTTATTTAACATATTTTTAGTTATGTAAATTTAATAACATATTTGAAATGTGCTAAAAAAGCTCTTTCATTTGATACCCCACACGGTACCGTCAAGCAAAATTTTTTTTTTTTTAGTTCCTTACTCTAAGTCCCCTAAAGGGCGCTGTAATAAATTTAACGTGACTTAATGTTGACTATAACCACAAGACAACCAAGACGCTTCTTACGACACCTCATTTGTTCAAATATGATAACTAGTTTAGAGGTTACGTGGAAACAGATGAACATACATACATACATAGCCTGTCAAAATCATAACCCTCCTTTTGCTTTGCCGTAGTCGGGTAAAAAGGCTCAGTCTGTTCAGGGTAGACGTCTATGATGTTAACAATACGAGCTAAGAATACGATCTATAAATATCTCCAACTACATAGATGGATCGCAGCAGAAACCTTTTAATTGACCTCAATTGACACTAAATCGTGCTAATTCGTGTCATGCGATAGCATTGAATGGAAGCTGTAGCTCTTTAGGATTTGAATAGATTTGTTTATCATAGATTTCTCGTATATATATTGAGATAGAGACATAAGTCGGCTAGCCAGTGCTAGCGCCATCTAGAGGAAAACGACCAATACTCAACGGCTATGCAGTACTGCCACCTTCAAGAATCAGACAGGAAGACGAATAAATAAAATACCAGAATTAATTTTATTTGCTAAATAATAAAATTTCTAATACCTTCCAAATCTCTGATTTATTTCCCATGCTTATTAAAATTGCTCATGTAGACAGGCAGCTTGAGGTCATCGTTTCGAAAACACGCACTTTACTAGCGCGATGTAAAAATGCATAGTGACATCTGCCGAAAAAACGCCGAACCATCTGCTTGATTGCTTATTAAAGCTACATCTGATTATTACAAGCTCCATCTAACGAAAACCGCTTAACTAATTTTCCCATAGTAAGGAAAGAGTACTAAGTGAAATGACCCTGTTTTTTATTGTATCTATTGACAGGATAACCTTTCAGATCATTCAATTGTCATGTCTCTCTCAGAAAGAGAAAAAGAGTTCTCTCTCTGTTCAGTTCCCTCACTGCTGAGGACCGTGACTCCGTTTTATTCCGTCAACCAGTTGTCTCGATCGGACCCATTCTGCAGCTTGGTGGAGTGCTTCGTCAACAGGATATTTAGTTCTGCTATTTGGTCCCACCATCGTTTGGGACATCTGCCTCTAGGTCTTTTACCTTCTAAATTGTCACGTAGAAGTGCTAATATGTTATTTGCACAAATTCAGAAAAAGTACAGAGTACCGTTTGACAAACATGATCTTTACCTATTCATCGTCAGCCCATTTAACCGCCGTCAGCCGTCAGCCGTGTGGTCTCCGGCAGAGTAGAATAGGCCACCCTCACTCTGACCGAGGTTTCGTAAAAGGCGATTAAGGTAAAGCTGCTGGCATGATCATCAGCACCCAGAGAAGGAAAACTCGGCATTTATATCAAAACCCTCGCCAACCCGTCTGCCAAGCGTGGTGAGTATGGCAATTACCCCACATGTGATTGAGGGAGGCCCGTGCCCCAGCAATGGGGACTTAAATGGGCTGACTAGAGCAAAAAAAACCCAATTTCAAACTAAACTAGATAATCATACGTAACCTTTTTGTTTCTCTCGTTTTATTTTTAATTTCAAAGTAAGTATTCGTTACTGATTTATGTCTTACGTTTAATAAAATTTGTATTATTCTCTTACAACAATTTGTAAACAACAGGTCTCCACCTACTCAGCAATAAACTCTTCACTATACGACAAACAGATTCAGACAGAACGGTATCCTGACTTCTGTACAACTTGTGGCTACTTAACTGTGTTATTTATATCTCCTGTATGGAATAAATTACACTGAGGGATAAATAAATAAATAAATTTTATTGAAAACTCCTCAAACCCCTGGATCTAAACGTACCCTGGACTCCAAAGCGATAGCTTTGGACTCGACCGGGAACTACAGGCTAAGACAAGGAGGTTTATTTTTATAACTATAATTTCCCAGTTCTTTAAAAAAACTATTCGAATAAAAAACAGTCTCTATCTTTTGAATCGATGTAAATAACATTTTTATGATGTTCCATATTTGTGACCTTGAATCGGTGAATTTACACAGTTAATTTTTATCGTTTTCCTCGATATCCCCGACATCCCTAAAACCTCATAATAGGAGTCGTGAATAGAGTTCATTTAGCGTGAATTAGTTGATCTAACATGCTAAATGAACTCTTCATTTAGCGTGTTAGATCAACTAAATAAGCGAAAAAATAAATATGCTGTTCCATTCAAGATAGAATATCCGCCCGGCAATAAGTATGGAATAGCAGATGTTTTTTCGCTTATTTTGTTGATCTAACATGCTAAATGGACTTTATTCATTATGAGGTTTTCGGGATAAAAACGATAAAAATAACCGTGTATTGACAGCCGTGTTCTGCTATTGAAGATAAATCTAATAATTTCGCATATAAAACATTATTAATGATGATAGTAAATATTCTATTTGCGTCGTGAACTCCTGCGCATCCCGCTTGTTTTCGCGCCGCCAATTTAGGAAGATTGGCCAATTTTACCATAAGAAACGTTTGATTGTTTGTTTCAATCAGGGTTGTTTATTTTAGAAGTGTTTAAGGTCGTGGTTCAAATCCGACCATGCACCTCATGTGTGCGTATTTCTACCAATAGCTCGGCAGTGAGGGAAAACATCGTGAGGAAGCGTGCCGTTTCGGATAGCTTCCGAAACGTGTAACCATGATTCAGTTTGTCCGGTATCCCTGTTAAAGGGCTGCGAAAGTCGGATGGCAGTCGCTTCATTGTAATTACCAGACTCCTCAAATCCTGAATCATGGTCTAAGCGTACATTGGGCTCCAAATAATAAGATAACATAGGCTACTTTTTGTCTCTTTCTAACGGGAGTGAAGCCACGGGCAAAATCTAGTCGGTATAATGTATAAGATCGAAGTGTAGACAGATAAAACACTCATGTTATTCCTAGATTTTGAATAATTACGCATAGAAGCCTAGTACGCGCAAGAAAAGTGAGGCAAATCATACTGAGCCAGATCAGCTCACTACGTTCGAACGTCCCGTCAGATGTCAAGGTCAAGCGCTAGTGAATTTTCGTATCGAGCGTTATTCATCTAAGTTCCTAGATTTATTTTTAATTTATTTAAGGTGACGGGTAGGGCCCACTAGCGACACCAATCGATTTTAATTTTTAGCTACTAAACCGGATCTATTTCAAACAATTTCGGGGTTACAACTTCTCGGCAAACACTTACACTATTAATTAAATAACCATGCACAAATATTAGGTCCGTTTTTGTAAGCGAAAAATTGATTCACACCAAAAGTCCATTTTGGCGGTAATAAATAAAAAAAAATACGGACCCAACATTTGTGCATAGTTATTTAATAAATAGTATAAATGTTTGCTGAGAGGTTGTAACCCCGAAATGGTTTAAAATAGAAGCTACTAGCTTAAAATTAAAATCGATTGGCGTCGCTGGTGTGCCCTACCTACTGCATAGCATTTGGTAGGAACCATGCCATAGGTACACATTATGTTGTCCCTATTTCCCACTTTTACTCCACGAAAGCAATACAAAATAATCACTGTAGGAGGAATGGCTAAGGATCACGAAGCAAGCCTTAAACGACGATGTGAGGATCACGACCATTCCTGCCAAGAGTGTTTTTATGTGATAAGTGGCAGACGAGCAGATGGATCACCTGGTGGTAAGCTATTGTCGCCGCCCATGGACACCCGTAACACCAGTGGAGTCACAAGTGCGCTGCCAACCTTCAAACCCCCTTACCCGGGATTGGGCCTCCGGTACCCTCACTCACGCAGCGAAACAGAGCACAGTGTTGCTTCACGTTTCTTGTGAGGCCGTGGTATCACTCCGGTCGAGCCGATATATTCGTGCCGAAGCGTGGCTCTCCTACGTTAGACGGAGTGACGATAAAGAAAATTCCATACGCTTCAAGGGTGATCAACTTCGATTACCTTACCACGGATGGAGAATCGTGTGATGAACACGGGTTGTTTAATCGACTGAGATGAGCTGATGATGATGCAACATTTTTTTTTTTTTATTACGGCTCTACCCGAAGATAATTCGCCAATGTCAAGTAACTTATTGAGAATAAGTAGGTAGTCAACAGTCGAAGTCAGTCAAAATCACAGTCACTCAATGAAACGCCGGTGTTTTACGTTTTATCGACCTACGTATTCAGCGGATATCACTCTAAAAGCAATCAGCAGGTTTTAAAACTCTATTTGGTCCAAGCAAGTTGTCACTAGACAACTCACTCGGCACACAATAGCAGTGTTAAAAACGATACAATCCAACGATTCTTATTATTAGGATCACTTTGCGGCACTTCAATGCAACAATAAACACCAAAATTGAACACTAAAAACCACTAGACACTAATTTAAAACCTTTGAATTGCATCAGCCCATGCGGCTTGTTTTAGCCCTACCCGCCGAATCGATGCAACATTTTTAACGGCAGCCGAATATATTTGATCGTATTTTTTTATGTCACTTGGTAAAATTCCTACAAATGTTGGCATAAGATCATAAATATTTGTCATTATCTTTTTTCTAACTCTTCGCTATTTTTACAGTAACACTTGTCATTGACATAATGTTATGTGAAAAAGTCTTATTTTGTCTTACTTTTAAAATGCAGAAACCCTGTTTGATACAGACATACATCACCAAGAGCCCAATTCTCGGGATTTCGATATGAAAAAAAACATGGCGGATATCACCTGAAAACCATACAAAAAAAACAATGTTTTAGTGATATATATCGTATGATGACAATATATCACGTCCCGAGAATTGGGCTCCAGGAGCCCAATTCTCGTGCTCGTGATATTTTCATACGAAATATATCACCAAAACATAGTTTTTTTGTATGGTTTTCGGGTGATATCCGCCATGTTTTTTTCATATCGAAATCCCCAGAATTGGGCTCCTGTAGTATATACTACATACTTAGTCTGTGCATCTCCATATCTTTATACAAAATTCGCAGGGCAATTTTTTTATTCCATAAGTTTTTTCTATTCTAATATGGTTTTTGCAGCCATTATTTGTTCCACTTTGGAACATCACTATTTGTTAAAACGATTAATGAGCCAAATGTTGTTCCGCCAATGAAAATAAAATAAAATGAAGAAGATTTTTCAAAGATATTTTGTAATACTTTTTCCCATACATAGAAAAATATTCTTTATTATACGAATTAAAGCAGGAATACGAAGATCACAACAGACCGGGGACCTCTGGCTCTAATGCCAGCTTGGGACACAACTGGGATTCGTCGCTAAGATGAAGATGATGAAAAAAAGAAATCAATAGACTTAATTTTATTTTTCTTTTGTTAACACACTTAAAATTTCATTTTGTGTTCGGGCGGGAATCGAACCCACACCTTCCACAATCCGGGTGGATGTTCTACCAATTAGACCACTGAACGCGTTACTGAGCCGACGAAATTTGTAAGTGCTTGATTCGACATGAGTTGTAGGTATATTTTACAATATCCAGTGGAAATAGTATATATAATATTATGGATATTGTAAAATACAATATTGATGAGACTATCGACAGCTCATGTCGAATCAAGCACTTACACATTTCGTCGGCTCAGTAACGCGTTCAGCGGTCTAATTGGTAGAACATACACCCGGATTGTAGAAGGTGTGGGTTCGAGTCCCGCCTGAACACGAGATGAAATTTTTAAGTGTGTTATTTACTTAAGAATAAATTGCAAAATATTGCTATAAAAAATATCAACTATTATTTTTCTTTGTTCCAGATACCAGTGGGTTGGCACGAAAAGTGCCCGTCTTCGAGCCCTTTCAACCGTAGCCATATCACCCAAAATGATCAGCCAACCACTTAGAAGAATTTCCTTCAAAATCAAAAACACATATCTTAATACGTAAAGACTTATAAGACTCAGCCAAAAAACGTTCCAAGTGATAATAGATATAAGTTCCTTATTTGAGTGATATTAGTGTAAGTGCTAGTGCCATAAGGAGTTATCAGATATTTTTGTGTCGATAATTTGTGTTAGAAATATGAAGATGTGGTTCTTCGTTGGGGTGCTGATGGCGGTTGCTGTTGCGGCCGACCGGAGTAAACTACCTCCTATTTGTTTTAGGTGAGTAAAATAAATCATTTTATTTATAGGGATTAGGGAGTCAAGTGTTCGTGTAGTCGTGGTCGAGCCGGTAAATTAATGCCGAAGCTTGGCTCTCCCACGGTCAACATACGACATCTCGTTAAGAAATCTCATGTTCTTATCCACTGAGCTACTAACTGAGTCTTCCATATACTATTATTAATTAACGTAACATAATTTGCAAATGAGAGCAGCGAGATAAGATTTTTTGAGCTAATTACGAACAATAACTGACCGGATGGCGCAATTGGTAGTGACACTGCCTCTTACGCCAAACGTCGTGGGTTCGATCCCCACCCTGGACAAACATTCGTGAGATGAATGAACACTTGTGTTTGTTCGGTGTCTGGGTGTAATATATGTATTTAAGTATATATTTGTGTTCCTCTGTTGTCTGATATCTGTAACACAAGTGCTTAAGCTACTTAGTACGGAATCAGGTCAACGTATGAGATGTTAGAATATTAATAAGGGCGCATTTTATGAGGGCTGGGCAGGAGTTTAAAGGTTGACAGCGCACTTGTGACTCCACTATTGTCCATGAGCGATGGCGATCGCTTACCATCAGGTGATCCATCTGCTCGTCTGCCACCTGTCATTAAAAAATAAATACGTCCACCAAAGTCATGACTGCACACAATAGGCTTGGTACGCATTACGGGAGAACTTTGTTCGATAACTATGTTACTCGTAAATATTACGTTTATGAAAAGGTTTCATAACAAACGTTGCTATAAATTGCATAAGTTATCGAATGGTATATAATAATTAAGTTATTTAACCGACGTGCCTTTCTCACTTTGATAGAAGGCTCATAAGATATAAGATATTTATCGTATTTTATATGTAATTATTAATTAAAATTAGCATTGTTACTGTACACATAACGTTTTAGTAACTAAAGATAGCTGTCGTCGGTTGAGGCCCATACCTTGGTTGGAGTTGGTGGGCCGTGGGAGAGGCCCTGGGTCCTAAGGACCGGTGTTCGGAAGGAGGCCGTGTTGGCGAGCCTCTTCGCCCAGGACGGTTCGCGGTGGCAGCCTGGTGGTAATCCCGCGTTCCGTCCCGACTTACCGGGCGTTGAATGGGAAAAGCCCCGGTGGTTTTAGTGGGTATGCCCTTGGACGGCTTCTGATTAGCAGAGGCCTAATCCAGGGGAGAGCCCCACACTACCCGGCCGACTCCCAGCGGCCGGGTGTGCATAAGGCGGCGCCGACCAACCGGCGCCGACGTCGGCTCCTGTCAGTGAGCCGGCGGCATTTCCACCGGGTCAACAAAAAAAAAAAAAAAAAAAGGCCCATACCTTGGTTGGAATCCGCAGAATACCAGTGGCTTAGCGTGACATTGCAAGACACGATAAGCCGTATACTGAAGTTTGCATGTTGATTCTATTTTTTGTTGATTTTCTGTGTTATTTCATTTTGGTACCAAATTTTTTTTTCTTTCATTATAAGAAAATATATTTAAGCTATCAAACTGAAATCTTGCTTATAGTCTTTTACCTTTATTTTCTCTATTTTTGAAAAAAAATCTGCGAACTTACCAACTGTGTAGGTATCTTATTCAATTTCCTGGGTGGTTAGCTAAGATTGGATGTTGTGGTAAAAAAATTTATTAGAGTTATTTAGTATTCATTATTTAAGTCGTCCAGCATGACTAAAACCATTGTCGATTTCTTACTCAGATAATATTGTCTAGTTTTTATTAATTTACTGTCTCGTAAAGAAAAAATCTATCCTTGATAAAGCTTATATCAATCGAAGGTCTCTAGACAACATTGACCTTAACAATAATTAATAATTTGCAACACAATTGTATACATAAATACATAGGCTGGAATGGAACATAGAAAACAAGTTTTGTTTTTTTTTGCATAAATTAAACTTCAGACGACCTTGCACCTTACGCTCCAACGGTTACGTGTTATAATGCATTGTTTAAAAAAAAGGAACTTTTGTTAATGTGTGTGCTAATTAGAATTTTATGCTGTATGTAATAAAGGTGTTGAAATTGTAAAAATATGTGGTAACCGGAAGAGGCAGCCATGGATACCAGCGCGTGCATTTATAGCTATATGTATTATTTATAGAAATATGTAACATCAGAAAACACTAGGTTCAAACCTAGTGTTTTCTGATGTTCCTATTTCTTCACATGACACCAATTCATCATCATCATCATCATAATTTCAGCCAATAGACGTCCACTGCTGGACATAGGCCTCCCCCAATGTTCTCCACACAGATCGGTCCTGTGCCTCCCGCATCCAATGGATTCCCGCTCCATCCCCGCTCAATCTATTGGATTGACACCAATTAATTCTCATTCATTTGTCAATATAGGACTGCCCGATACGACTCAACTTGCGGATTAACATTCTTCTGGGATAGTTTTCTTAGAACTATTTTTACTTGTCATAGTTCGAAACTAACAAGCTCACATAAATTGGACGTAGTACCTAGAATGTATATTTTGACGTTTATCTTCTAGGGTTCAGCGGCTAAAAGCATAAAATCTAAAACGCATCTTTGAAATATTATGTACCTATAGTTAGTCGTATATATCTTACATGCTTAGTAGACATGACAACTAAAAGTTTTATTTTATAAATCTTTCTCTTGGAAATGAGTTTAAAGAGTCGATCCACTCGCATTTCTATAAGTACCACTTTTATTGTTTTAAGTGAGCATGAAGTTATTATTATTATTTTTTGTAAACATTTTTTGTCTCAAAATGGTTGCTAAAACATTTTGGTGTTCATACTGGACTCACGGACCTAGGCCAAGTGAGCCGCAGCTTCAATTATTGGGTTCATATGATTTGCATCGTCCTGCAGGAACTTACGAACAATACGACACGTGTTCAGGATAGCGGCCTTTTGCATTGTCTATTATTATAATATTATAATTTTACATCCACTGTATCAAAATAGAAAAAAGTATCGACTTAAAAAAGTCAAGCCATTTTTTGTTCCATCCTAGGTATTAAAATTTTTAGCCATTTTTTCTTCCGTGAATGTTTGTGTTTTTTTTTATATTTGTATTTATAATTTTCATTAAATCCGATTTAAAATATTCATAAAATGCTTAAAAGAAGAAATCTCTGCAATCCTTCCGTTCCTGTATAATATGAAGTTCAAATACGGTCACTGATTTGTTTGAAAAATAAAAGGTATTATAATATAATCGTGCGTAGGTGGAACACGTGTAGGTGTGAAAGTTTAAAGTCCTTTGTTTTCCATTGCCGTTGAAAATTTGCTTAATTGCCATTCGCCGACTTGCGTCATTTACGAGAAGTACGTACTACATACAGTCGAATTTAGGCGAATGTCGTAGATACATCGTAGATTGGCTCACTTCATTAAATGCTGGATAATTGACAACACGACATTTTTTTTTCCAAAATGAAAAACACAGTTTCTTAGATTAGCCTTATAGGATTTTAAGAAAACATGTTTTAAATTTTTTTAAAAGATATTTAAGGAGAAATTAAATAAAATGTAAAAATCGCCGTGTGACGTCACAGCTCGGCATGACAAATTAATGACGCCTTTGCTCACGTTGCTTGAGATAAGAAAAAAGAAAATGGCTGACAGTGATCGTAGTGAATAATGACAGAGAGAGTTAACTTTTTTTTATTGTACAGCAAAAACATCACCTAGTAGAGCCTCAGGACTACGTCACTTCCTGCATTTTTATCTATCTTTTATTATTTTTTTTATTTAATAAAACACATTTAATGAAAACTAAAAAATACGGGTCATCTTTTTTTTTCTTTCTTTATTCGAAAACCATATAAGTAAAAATAGTAAAAAAAAATTTGTCGTATTGTCCATTGATATGATCGCGTTTCATAAAATGCTACACTGGCTTTTGGTCACACCATGATGATGTGGTTTAGACAGGGGAACCTGACGAACTGGATCACGGTTACATGTTTAGAATAATTATCTCAAATATTCCAGGAATCTACAATTTTTAAAACTCACCAGAAAACCGGCGTGAAGCAGCACTGTGCTGTGTTCCGCTGCGTGAGTGAGGGTACCGGAGGCCCAATCCGGGGTAAAGGGGGGTTTAAGGTTGGCAGCGTACTTGAGTCTCCATTGATGTCGCGGGTGACCATGAGTGGCGGCAATCGTTTACCATCAGGCGATCCGTCTGCTCGTCTGCCACCTATCACATAAAAAAGCTACCATTGCTCTCAAAGAATAATTCATCATCATCATCATCATCAGCCCATTTAAGTCCCCACTGCTGGGGCACGGGCCTCCCTCAATCACATGAGGGGTGATTGCCATACTCACCACGCTTGGCAGACGGGTTGGCGAGGGTTTAGATATAAATGCAGAGTTTTCCTTCTCTGGGTACTGATGATCTTGCCAGCAGCTTTACCTTAGTCGCCTTTTACGACACCTCTGTAAGAGTGAGGGTGGCCTATTCTACTCTGCCGGGGACCACACGGCCTACCTACAAAGAATAATTATGACAAATAAACGTCTTTCACAGCAACACAATATATTGAGATAAATATGTTTTTTTTTGGTTATTATTATTATTATTCGTTTATTGCCATAAATCACATTTACATAATTACAGATAACAAAAAGATATAAGTCTCAATGTGATTTTACCCTTATTAGAGTGTAGCAAAACAAGTTGACATGCCTATTAAACTAAGCAATGGAGGACACAAAAAATTCAATTCGGGTTATAGCAATCTTTTGCATTTTATTTTAAACTATCGTCCGCTCACGGCGAAACAAAAAGCGTTTACAAAATTCGTCGACATACTAGGGTCTCCGGTAGGATAGTCGGTAAAGCAGTTGCCCTGGTAGCTTAAGATCGTGGGCTCAAGTCCCACCCGAAGACTGTCGAAAAATTTTAAGTGCATTAATTCAGCATTTCAGCCAATAGACATCCCCCAACATAGGCCTCCCCCAATGTTCCCCACACAGATCGGTCCTGTGCCGCCCGTATTCAATGGATTCCCACGACCTTCACCAGATCGTCGGTCCACTTTGTTGGGGGGCGCCACGGCTGCGACTTCCTGTACGTGGCCTCCACTCGAGGACCGCACCGCCCCAACGACCGTCGGTTCTCCTCGCTATGTGTCACTTGAGACTAAGACTTGAGAAAGGATTGCATATCTCAAATGCATTATTTACTGAAGAATATACTGAATAAAGTATATATATATTTTACATAGTAACTTTTCTACGTTTCAGTGAGATCTACTGCCATGGCCCGCTGCTGGACACGGTGCAGATGGCAGGCCTGTACAACGACTCCAAAACCTTCGTGGATATGAAGATACGCTACTCGCCCAACATCACCATGGAACACTTCAAGGAGATGATGAGGAGGTAAACTCATCTTGGTTGTAATCTTTAAATGTTCTGGACCTTTTTTTTCTTTAGTTTTTACTCTAAGTAGTCTAGAGAGCGCTGTAGTCAATTTCAAGTGACTTGTCGCCTATAACCAGAAGACAATCAAGACGCTTCTAATGACATTTCATTTGTTCAAATATGATAACTAGTTTAGAAGTTATGAGGGAACAGATGAACAACCATACAGGTCAAAATGATAACCCTCATTTTTGCTTCGCCGTAGTCGGGTTAAAAGGAAACACCGTCCTCATCCATAGCTTTAGGTTCGGAGAACAGCGTAAGCTAAGACTATTATTCGGGATATGGGTGGGTTTTGTGTTAGGTGGCAGACGAGCAGACGGATCACCTTATGGTAAGCGATTGCCGCCACCCATGGATACCCGCGACACCAATGGAGTCACAAGTGCGCTCCCAACCTTTAAACCCCCCTTTCCCCCGGATTGGGCCTCCGGCACCCTCACTCACGCAGGGAAACAGCACAATGTTGCTTCTCGCCGGTTTTCTGTGAGGCCGTGGTATCACTCCGGTCGAACCGGCCCAATCATGCTGAAGCGTGGCTCTCCCACGGTCAAATAAAATTTGGAACTGGTGTCGCGGGTGTCTATGGGCGGCGGCAATCGCTTACCATCAGGCGATCCGTCTGCTCTTCTGCCATCTATAACAAAAATAACCTCACCGTAGCAAACACGAATTTACTTGTTGCAAATGGCCTCACAGGACCGTACAGCCATGAATGCAAAATTGTAGAATGAATTTTATTTATTCTTGCACACAAAACAGATTATAATCGAAGAAAAACATTGATTAGGGAATGAAATTATACATAACTATAATGTACGGGGATTAACACGATATTTATTATGTGAAACAACATTGTGTACTCACATATTTGGCTCGATATGTGAGTACACAATGTTGTTTCACATAATAAATATCGTGTTAATCCCCGTATTGATACATTATACTTATAATGCAACGCGAAAATCTAAAAAAGAAATTATACATATCGAGATTGTAGTCCTAAATAGGCTTGTGTACTACTAGGTCAGAGATTGGCAGATCTTTTAAATAGCATTGAGAAATAACGGTCAAAAGGAGATATGTACAAAATTTCTGCTTGAAACCTTATGTATTATTTTTGTTATGAGCCCTCAAAGGCAAAGGTAGGCAAGTAAATTTTAAGTCTTAAATTTACGAATTATTTAAATGGCAATCGATATCTTATTCAATTTATAATCAATAGCAACTTTTGTTATGAAACCATTTTCATAAACGCACTATTTCATATAGCTATCGAACAAAGTTATCTCGCGATGCGCACAAACTGAAGGCTCACGTCACGCCTCGCGTCGCTGTTTGTATGAAGCATTTTTAATTCGCATAACTGCGCATGATGCGCTACAATACCTAGGAAGCCCCAACATCACTCTAAATATATTATTGTACTGGTATAGCTTCAGCGTTGAGCGTTCCATACATTTAGTAAACCAATTGTCATCCAGGACAAACTCTCGGCCGACGAAGGCGCAGATCATGGAGTTCGTACTAGAAAACTTCGAGCCAGAGGGCGCCGAGTTCGAGGAGTGGCTCCCTGACGATTGGAAGATGGATCCCAGTAAGTTATCTTCAATACTAATCTACGCTTTTATTATCTACTAGTGGCCCGCCCTCACTTCGTTTTAGGACTCCAGGAGGTAGTTCCACTTTATACCAATAGATGTCGCTAGATGTGGATTACATCGCGCAAGCGTTTCGTGTTTCCGGATTACCTATGAGCGTTGCCGATGTCTAGTATTTACCTCTCTATAAATAGTATAAAATACTATGTATAGCCGTGTGGTCCCGGCAGAGTAGAATAGACCACCCTCACTCTTACCGAGGTGTCGTAAAAGGCGACTAAGGTAAAGCTGCTGGTATGATCATCAGCACCCAGAGAAGGAAAACTCTGTATTTATATCAAAACCCTCGCCAACCCGTCTGCCAAGCGTGGTGAGTATGGCAATTACCCCTCATAAGATTGAGGGAGGCCCGTGCCCCAGCAGTGGGGACTTAAATGGGCTGACGATGACGATGACTATGTATAGGGAGTTAATTTCCATAATCAAAGACAAGGGTTATCATCAGAAAGTCGAAAAGACGAAACACTTGCTCCATGGCTGACGCTTGACTAGCAGACTTATCGGTCTTCCCAACTTCTTACCTAAGACCATTTAAGATTTAGGGTAGAATCTTCTGCTGAGTTCACCTCTGGTAACTTTAATATTATATATTAGAATTATGAAATTTGTTCGACAAAATAAAGAGTTATATAGACAGGCTATAGAGCATTATTCAATCCCTCGTAACTTGCGATTTAGAAATAGATTAGCTTTGCCGGGCACTAAACTGGATATAGCTAGAAGAGGTACATATGCTCTACAATCATAGTGTACAATAAATTGCCTAGCGTTATAAAAAATGAAACAAAATACCACCTTTTTTATAATAAATAAGGCCAACCAAAGAATTATTTAATATCAAAATGTTTTTATAGTATTTGGTAAATATGTAAACAGATGCTGCCATACCGACAGCTAGTTTTTAATACATTTCACTGGATGGCGCCACTGCGCCTGCCAATTATAGCGCATGCTGTTTCTGATTTTCTCTCTTCTCCTGTTGCCATTTTGCATGCCTGTTGTTGTTTTTATAGAATAAATATTTTATACTTCATTTTTACGAGTTTACAATTCTACAACGGACCCTCTGGACCCTTTTCAGTATTCACGAGTTTTTTGAGCAGAAAACTATTACATAAAATATATAATATGTATTAACATTTTTAGTACCCCTGCGGGGTTCATGTTCAGGACTTGTAATTTGTTTAAGATCTATTGTGAGCAACATGAAAGCAATAAAAACTATGACTACCTGCCACTGTTCACAAACTCACTATTTTCTCGTATCTGTGAATAAAAGGCCCGTATGTCTGCTAGTAACTATAACAACCTCCGATAAACTTAAGTTTTACCTTGACCATTGCGCTTGCAACACCGCCGTAATATAAAAAAAGACACAAAGTAGCAATACCGCTATATTCTAAAAAATAAGGTACATGGTAGTTTAACAGTCCCACTGATTTAGAGCGAGGCCTACGGTGACTCAACAGGCCAACGTCTGCCAGACGAAATGGACAGGCCGCATCAGGGGGATGCAATCAGGTTAGCAATCCCGTTACAACCATTCTAATATTTCAGCAACTCTCAAAGTTTTTTTTTTGTTTATATATTAAATGGGTTTGCACTTGACCTCATTTCACCTGATGGAAAGTGACAATAAGGTCTAAGATGTAGCGTGCTTACCCAGAAGAAGCCTATTCACTCTCGACTTAAAGACACCCAAATTGTAGCTCTCTGGGAATACAGAAGCCGGCAAGTTGTTCCATTCCTTAGCATTTCGTACCAAGAAAGAGGAAGCGAAACGCTTAGTACGAGCTGGTGGAAGTATTTGAGTATTTGGCAATGGACAACATTTCATATTTTTAACATGTCCATATTGTTTTTTTATATGAAAGTAGACATAAAATGAACAAACCCATATTTTTTCTTTTTTCAAAATTTGTCCATTTTCATGCATAAAATAATTATTGAAATTCTTTTTATTCTAAATAGACGTAAGCGCCAAATGACGTCATCGAACGGCTGAATACAGCGATATTCCTTTGCTTGTCATTGTTTTAATAAAAAAAAGGTACTATTGTCAAAGGTAAATAATACTAGTGTCAACATTGTCAACGTCATTCATACAATCAACGTTGACAAGTTGTCTTTTTTTTTGACAGTTACATGTCACGAGTTTGGCATTACGTAAATTTAAAACTATAATGTGCTAAGCAAAGAAATATTTTATATTCTGCCGTCCGATGACGTCATCTAACGTTTTTTAGTTTTTAATTTTTTTCTCAGTAAATAAGCAATATAAAAAATGAATAAATATATATTCGAGCAGCGGAAAAGTAAACAAAGAATTGGTATTTTTTGTTTCAGAGCTTAGCAATTTTGAAATGTTGTCCATTAACCACATTTCTAACCACATTATCCACATGTTCCAGTGTTCCTCAAAGGCATTAAGGATCCCCATCTGCACGAGTGGGCATCGAAGCTGAACGCGCTCTGGCTGCAGCTAGGAAGGAAGATGAAGGCCGACGTAAAAGAGAACCCGGAGCTGTACTCCATTATCTACGTAGACCACCCCATCATTGTACCTGGTGAGACATACTAAAGAAACTATGACCAGACGACAAATGCGGTAAGAGCTTCATCGTTGTGCTGTTGAGTTACAGCTTATCATCACGAAATGATTCGCTGCAACATATTTACCTTCATTGACTGACCCGATGGCGCAATTGGTAGTGACCCTATCTCTTACGCCAAAGGTCGTGGGTTCGATCCCCACCCTGGACAAACATTCGTGCGATGAACACTTGTGTTTGTTCAGTGTCTGGGGAGTAATATATGTATTTAAGTATATATTTGTGTTCCTCTGTTGTCTGATATCTGTAACACAAGTGCTTAAGCTACGTACGGAATCAGGTAAACCTATGAGATGTTGTGAGAATTATTATTTATTTAATTTTAATTATATAGTGCCTCTCCGACCAGCGAAGGTTGGTCGTCAATCTTTTTTTGGTCACCCAGGAGAAATGCGTTACGCAGACGCATACCCGTCCGCCGGACGAGTTATGTCGGATTCTCTTCTGGCGACGGCTTCTCCTAACGAGAAGCCGGCCGGAGGCAAACCGACTAAAACTCCTGGGACTCTCCCTCATCAGTCCATGAGTCGGTGAGTGTTATTGGACCGTAGATCCCAGCCTGGCACCACGACACCTCCCGGACAGGGAAGCCCGCCTACACGGCGGACGCTGGTTCCCTTCAGGATCGGGGGGAGGGATGGGAAAAGCCGAGAGAGTCGTACCGTCCCCACCAGGTGTAGGAGGAGGTCCCTGCAGTGCCTGTGGTGGGGCCCCATTTTTTTCCTCCGATAGCACGCCTCTTAGCAGCTACTTTCCCAATCATAATAAATTGCAACAACTCGTATCTATCGTGTCTTAACACATGTCCTAAGCAGGCAACATTCCTCTGCTTGATGGTCGATAAGAGTGCGCGTTTCTGGTGCACTCGTCGGAGAACTTTAAAATTTGTCACTTTTTGAGTCCTTCTAATGGCAAGCATCCGTCGATAAACCCAAATTTTGAATGCCTTCATACACTTTCTGATGTCTTCCTTGATCGTTCAAGATCCGTACAAAACACATCCGTACAAAAGAACAGGCCAGACAGCAACGGAGTTCTCCTGTGTTCCCTGATCGTTATAATCTGGATCTTTTTAAGTCGAAAGTGTGTTCACATTCGCATCACGTGTGTTTCATTTATTCTTAGCCGTGTGGTCCCCGGCAGAGTAGAATAGGCCGCCCTCACTCTTACTGAGGTGTCGTAAAAGGCGACTAAGGTAAAGCTGCTGGCATGATCATCAGCACCCAGAGAAGGAAAACTCGGCATTTATATCAAAACCCTCGCCAACCCGTCTGCCAAGCGTGGTGAGTATGGCAATTACCCCTCATGTGATTGCGGGGGCCCGTGCCCCAGCGATGCGCTGATGATGATGATTCGCATCACAAATTATATAGACACTGAACCCTGACTCCATCATCCTCGTCATCAGATCTCTTCGTCTAAGCGTATTATTCCCAGTTGCGTCCAAAGCTTTCTCTTCGGAACCCCGGGTACGCTTGGACCCTGATGCAGGATTCGGGAGTTCTGGTAATTACAATGAAACGACTGCTGTCTGACCTTCGCAACCGTTAGAGAGGGGAACTAGACCAACTGGATCACGGTTACAAGTTCAGAATCATTATCTCAAATATTGGAGGTATCCACAATTTTTGAGAAACTTTTCGAGATGTGCAGAATGCGTGGGAAAGCCACGCTTCAGCAGAATGGGCTGGCTCGACCGGAGTGATAAAGCGGCCCCACAGAACCAGCGTGAAGCAGCACTGTGCTGTGTTTTGCTGCGTGAGTGAGGGTGCCGGAGGCCCAATCTGAGGATAAGGGGGTTTAAAGGTTGGTAGCGCACTTGTGACTCTATGTCGCGGGTGTCCATGGGCGGCGGCAATTGTTTACCATCAGGCGATCCGTCTGTCACATAAAAAAGAAAAGATTCATTTGCCCCCTTCTTCTCAGGTGGTCGCTTCAGAGAGTTTTACTACTGGGATTCCTACTGGATCATCAAGGGTCTTCTCCTGTCGGAGATGCGGCAGACGGCGCGGGGCATGGTCACCAACCTGCTCGACGTCGTGGAGAAGATGGGCTTCATCCCTAACGGGGGTAGAATATATTATGCCATGAGGTAAGTCTTATCAAGACGCCCTGTTGGTCTAGTGGTTTAAGTACCGGGCCGTGATCTCGGGGTCCTGGGTTCGATTCCCGGGTCGAGCGAAAACTATGTTTCGAATTTTTCGAACATAGCTCAGGGTTTGTAATCACCAATCCGCATTTGGCAAGCGTGGTGATTAAGCCTAATCCCATCGATAGTAGCGATGACTTGATTTCTATGATGGAGGCCTTTGCCCTGCAGTGGGACAGTTTATAGGCTGATACTTTTAAGTCTTATCATTACGCAGGAGAACTAAGGTCACAGACATAGCCTAAAGGATTGCATGCCTCAAGTGGCAATGGGCAGGGCACATAGCGAGGAGAACAGACGGCCGTTGGGGCGGAAAGGTCCTCGAGTGGAGGCCACGTACAGGAAGTCGCAGCCGTGGCGCACGTCCACAAGGTGGACCGACGATCTGGTGAAGGTCGCGGGAATCCATTGGATGCGGGCGGCACAGGACCGATCTGTGTGGAGAACATTGGGGGAGGCCTATGTCCAGCAGTGGACGTCTATTGGCTGAAATGATGATGATGATGACTCTCACACACTCCGTGAAACATTTCTGTGAGCTAATCTTGCCGAAGCGTGGCTCTCCTACTGACAATCTTTACCGTGGGAAAGCCACGCTGCGGCATGGATGAGCCGGCTCGACCGGAGTGATACCACGGTCTCGCAGAAAACCTGTGTGCTGTGTTTGGCTGCGTGAGTGAGGCTACCGGAGGCTCAATCCCGGGGAAGGGGGGGTTTTTGTGGGCAGCTTGTGACTCCACTGGCGTCGCCGCCCATGGGTACCCATGGGCGGCGGCAATCGCTTACCATCAGGTAATGCGTCGGCTCGTCTGCCACCTATCACATAAAAAAATGTAAATTTTTTAGTAATAAAACTTAATGAACCCTTTCAGATCACAGCCGCCCCTTCTCATCCCGATGGTGAAGCTGATCATGGACGACGGAGAAGACATCGAGTTCCTGCGCAAGCACATCGGCACCCTGGACAAGGAGTTCGACTTCTGGATCACCAACCACACTGTGGAAGTTGAGCATGAGTCGCACAAGTAAGCTTACAAACATAAATAATTCACTTACTGGGTGAGTGCTGTAACCACTGAGCTATCCCAAAAGTCGGCTTCGGCTTCACATTTTTTTTACTAACCGGGTAATGGCATACCACTGAGCTACCCTAAAGGTAGTTACTGTTTTCATAGGTAAGTTATAGATAGATATATATTCTTTATTGCACAAAAATAAAATATAAGCATGATACAACAACAGCAACAGACAGTACAATAAAGCGGTCTTATCGCTTAATATAATTAGCTAAAGAAATAAAACAGTTAAATTATATCAACAACCGGGTGTATGCTCTAACCACTGAGCTATCCTGAAGGTAGGCTTCATTCACTGTTTTCAAAAGTAAGTAAATAAATATTTCACAACATCACATACATTGATCTGCCTCCGAGATAGGTAGCTCAATCACCTGTGTTACGGATATCAGAGTAGGATTACAAATATATACAATAATAATTGTCTTTTGTAAATACATACTTATAATATATAGAAAACACCCAGACCAATACAAACAGACATGTTCATGCACACAAATGTTTGGACGGTGTGGGGATCGAACCCGCAACCCTTGAACCAAAGGCAGTGTTCACTACCACTGTTGACACAAACAATCGAAATAAATGAGTAATCGGTATGTCAGCCATCTTACAATCGCATCACGATTTGTAGGTACAACCTGCTTTTTGTCTAATCAGACACTAGGCAATATTTTGACACTGATTTGAATTTAATGTATGTACTTTGTTTATAACTATATATCATGTTTGACTGTCTCCATGTGACTAAGATACCATGTATACTGAAACCTATTAAATACAACTAATTATTAGGATACTCTAGCGGCTATTATTCCGGCTTTTTTCCACTGCGTCCTTCCTCTGCATCAGAACGATTATTGTCTCGTGCAAAATATGTCCGCATGAATTGCGTTAGGGACCAAGAACTTGTAATTTCTCTTGGTGACGTAGGTGGTTCCGACACGTCAATCGAGAGTTGTTATTTTTCACATGAATAAGATGCTTATTATTTCATTTTAGGCGCATGTGTACCACTATGAATATTTACATATTTTATTCCAAATCCAGATAGTTCAAATTTGTAGATTAAATGTTGATTAAGATTAAAAATCAAACAAATAAAAAGTCGATAAGGTTTCTAAAGAAAATATTCTCGATTCTTAAAATTATTGATTAGGTTTAAGGGAGACAGGTAGGGCACACTATCGACTAATCGATTTTAATTATCAGCAACTAAACCGGATCTATTTTAAACAATTTCGGGTCTACAACCTCTCGGCAAACACTACTATTTATTAAATAATAAAATTGGGTCCGTTTTTGAGACACGTCACGACAAAAGCGGCCACTTTTGGCGTGGTCCAATTTTTCGCGTACGCGTTGGACCCAACATTTTTGTATGGTTATTTAATAAATTATACTATTTATTACTGGTGTTTGCCGAGAGGTTGTATTCCCGAAATTATTTAGAATAGATCCGGTATAGCAACTAACAATTAAAATCGATTGGCGTCACTAGTGTGCCCTACCCGTCACCTTAAAAGACGCGTTTCAGTCTTAATGACAAAATAGAATTGTCCTATTCACCTTCACATACCGAATGGACTATAGTATCTTCCTCTAACCGGTTGGATACTCTTGCCCAGTGGTAGCTCAGTAGCTATCCCGAAAATCAACATCACAGTCTTCACAAGTAAGCTAGCCTCATTCTCGTCATCTTAGCGTGTGATTCCTAGTTGCGTCTAAAGCTGTCGTTCGAAGCCCGGGGTACGCTTGGCCCATGGTCCAGGGTTCAGGAAGTCTAGTAATTATGAAGCAACTGCCGTCTAACCTTCGCAACCTTTAGACAGGGGAACCAAACCAACTGGATCACCCTGTATCCTTTAGCAGGGGCAACCAAGCCAACAATCTCCATTAAACCTTAAATATACCAAACAAGCAAAAACACAACACTCCAATGAAGGAAAAAAAAACCAACTGGATCACGGTTACACTTTCAGAATCTTTACATCTAATATTTTTGAAGTGGAGATGGTGGTATAAGCTACCTGTTGACCCTTTCTAACGCGAGCGATGTCGCGGGCGACCGCTAGTAACAGATTTCGACCGTGGGAGATCACGCCACGGCATGAATTGATCGGAGTGATACCACGACCTCATAGAAAACCGGCGTGAAGCAGCACTGTGCCGTGTTTCGCTGCGTGAGTAAGGGTACCAGAGGCCGAATCCGGGGGAAACAGGGGTATATAGGTTGGCAGTGTACATCTATTTTATCATATTTGAAAAGTACATTTAAAGATACGTACTTCAAATTAAAGAAGAAAAGTATGAAAATCATTCAACATATGTATCTATAAACAGACGGACCGACGATCTGGTGAAGGTCGCGGGAATCCCTTGGATGCGGGCGATATGTGTGGAGATCATTGGGGGAGGTCTATGTCCAGCAGTGGACGTCTATTGGCTGAAATGATGATGATGATCTTTTAACATACTTTTCAAATATGATAAAATAGATGATTCGAAGTAAGACCACTCATGCTTATTTTCACTGGTGCCCAATTTTCGTGCTTGTGATATTTTGACAACATGGCGGATATCACCTGAAAACCATACAAAAATACAATGTTTTAGTGATATATGTCATATGAACATAAATATCACGAGCACCAGAATTGTGCTCCTGGTGTCGCGACTGTCTATGGGCGGCGGCAATCGCTTACCATCAGATGATCCGTCTGCTCGTCTGCCATCTATCACATAAAAAAAAATATTCGGCTGAATTGTGATTACCGAGACCATACGACTGTTTCTAATTATGTAATTTGTTTTTTTTTTTTTCAGATACAAACTATCTCGGTTTATTGACCAATCACAAGGCCCCCGACCAGAGAGCTACAAAGAGGATGTAGACAGCGCCAAGTAAGATTGCTTTTTTTTATAGTGACAGTATATTAGCTCTCTTCAGCCTGATGGTAAGCAAGAGAAGAGCCCACGTTGCAATAGGCTAGTTGCCACTATTTTTATAATTTGATAGAACGATTCATTTCGATTATACAGGCTGTATCTGTGAACATTTACATCCCTTTGACCACGTCTTTTACCAACCAGTGCAATAATATTTATATTTCTTTAAATTCTAGTAATAAGCAAAATTTAGCATTCAAGATAATAATATGTAGTTATAATGTGAAGTATGACTGATTAACATTGCTATGCCCTTACAGGGCGCTACATTGTATTAATTACTTCTTATGTACGTACCGTTGCAACCCTTGCACCAGAGGCAGCGTTCACTACCACTGTTCCAAACGGGTCGTCAAAATCGTATTTGGTAATCGTAATTGGTATTTGCCGTGTTATATGAATTCAAATTCTGCTGCACTGATGGAAAGGTTAGGCTATTGGTTATTTTTTATCCTTTTTTTTTGTAAAGATGCAAAAACATGTAAAATAAAATTAATTATGAGTAAGTAAGCACCTATATAAAATAAGTATTATTATTAAGTTTGTATTTTAATGTATCGATGCAGAAGGCAGCATTTTTACAAACCTTAGTGGTTTATCAAATGCTATATACATTGTTTAATATAATATTTTGTTTTTATGTTGGTAAATAAATAAAAAAAAATGAATAAATAATAAAATAAAAAATCCCTCTTTAATCGTCCGATAGCAAAAATAACTTGTTAATAGTATGTTTGTATTTATTTCTAGATATTTTGACACCTTAGACAAAAAAGAAGAATTGTACGCTGAACTGAAGTCTGCTGCTGAATCCGGGTGGGATTTCTCCTCCAGATGGTTCATTCTCAACGGAACTAACAAAGGTATATACCGTCCCTTTTAATTAATTACTCCAAATAGATAGATAGATAGATGATATACTTTACTGCCCAAAAAAACGCAACTTAAAAAAACTAGGCATTACAGAAACTTAATTGTACAATTTCGGCGGTCTTATAGCTGGAAGCGATTTTTACCAGACAACCTTCAGACAAAAACAAATCAAATTCACCAGACCAGACCAGACTCAAATCTAAGACACCTTTTTTTTTTCTTTTCGCTGGGAAATGCCGCCGGCCCGTAGTGCAATGGCCGACGTCGCCGCCTAGTGGCGGCGCCTTATGCATACCCTCCTGCTGGGGAGCAGGAGGGTTATGTCGGGCTCTCCTCTGGCGGGGGCATCTCCTAACGAGAAGCCGGCCAGAGGCATACCGACTAAACCCCAGCGGTTTACCCTCATCGCCCTTAAATGGGAAGGCGTCGTGGGCTGTAGGACGAACCTATTACCCATACGGGCGCCACGACCCTCCCCGGGCGGTGCCCGCCTACACGGCGGGCCAGGCGGTTCCTCCCCCGGCTTGCTGGCCGGGAGAGGGGGTAGGGACGGCTGGGAAAACTGAGCCGTCCCTACCGGGCTGCTGAGGGAGCCCGTGCAATGCCGGCGCTGGTGACCCCCCACCATGCGCCAGCGGGCTCCCTCTGCGGAGAGGTGCGAGACGCGCATCTGTTCGGCGTCTCCTACCCCTCCTTGCCCTTCGGAGCGCGGGAGCGAGAGGATTTGCTTCGCGCTCGCGCTCCGCCGCCTCCTTCGCTGCCATTACGTGCTCGCAATAGTCAGCGAAGGCCTTCCAGGCCACCTCGCTCACTAGCATAGCTCTCACTATGCTAGGGAGCCGAGAGGTCCTGGCCGACCTTCGCGACCAGCGCATCACGCTACCGATACCACGACACACACTCCGCCAGGGTGTGGTGTGCCGTGTCCTCGACAGCGCACGCATGGCAGGAAGGCGTCTCCTCCCGTTTGATTAGGTGCAGGTAGTGACCGAAACAACCGTGCCCGGTCATTACCTGCGCCATTCGGAAGGAGACGTTGCCGTGGTGACGCTCAAGCCACAGGTCCAGGACCGGGGCGAGCGCGTCGAGGGTCCTACGGCCGTACGGAGCGGTGGTGAGATACTCGGACCACCGCCTCAGATGATGATGATGACTTACACAAAGTGTTCAGTGGTTAACATAACCTAACCTAACACCTTGCTAGGTGACTTTATCTTGTTCGTATTTTAAGTAACAGCCTATATACTGTCCCACTGCAGGGCAAAGGCCTCCATCATAGAAATCAAGTCATCGCTACTATGATGTGGTTAGGCTTAATCACCACGCTTGCTTAATGCGAATTGGTGATCACAAACCCGAGCTATGTTCGAAAAATTACAGACATACTTTTGCGCTACATCACGGCCCGGTATTTAAACCACTAGACCAACAGGGCGTCTGTTCGTCTTTTACTTTGCACAAAAACGGATTGAAAAGCAATAATTTATTAATACAGACAACCCCTACGTGATGCTTGCATTAAAAGACGAGTTGTTGAAAATGACTGGGCAGCAACAAGTTGGTGGTATGTTGCATGCAACGTGTTGAGGATTGATAACTATGATAGATAATAGTTGTATCGTTAAACATTTCCATCCATTTATCCACGTGTTCTATCAAATATTCTTAAGGTGACGGGTAGGTCACACGCTAAACGTGGCCGCTTTTGGCGGTAATCAATTTTTCGCGTACAAAAACGGACCCAACATTTGTGCATGGTTATTTAATAAATAATATAAGTGTTTTCCCAGAGGTTGTAACCCCGAAATTGTTTAAAATAGATCCGGTTTAGTAGCTAAAAATGAAAATAGATTGGGTCGCTAGTGTGCCCTACCCGTCACCTTAACATTTGGAAATTCGCATAAAAATCATTTTTTTCATACAATTTTGGTCACGTGACTTAGGCATATTGTATGGGGACTGCCTCGTTGGCGCAGTGGGTAGCGCTTAGCACTTTAAAGCGACGATTTCGATCCCCAGGTCGGGCCAAACTTCGTACCTGAGTTTACTGTCAATAAATTCTTAGTGTCAACCCAGAGTCTGGAAGTTGACGGTCTTGTACTGGTGCCTTGGAGTGCACGTTAAGCCGTTGGTCCTGCGCCCGATCGCTCTCCGGTCGTGTCACACTGGTGTCACATAGGAATATTAGGGCAAGGGAATAGAGAGTGCACCCACTTGAGCACTATAATATATCCTGCGTAAGTGGCTGATTGTAGAGATTGGCTGTCGCAGCCGAAATCGGTTGGAGGATATTATGGGTAGTAGAAAATTTCGACGAATTTCCAAAAGTCGTAGAACAAACATGGATATAAATGTCTACCGATACATCCTGTATAACTGATGCGCTGATTAGTTAAGGTGACGGGTAGGGCACACTAGCGACGCCAATCGATTTGAATTTTTGGCTATGGTTTAGTAGCTTTATTTTAAACAATTTCGGGGTTACAATCTCTAGGCAAACTTTTATACTATTTATTGAATGCCATGCACAAATGTTGGGTCCGTTTTTGTACACGAAAAATTGATTCACGCCAAAAGTAGCCGCCTCTGGCGTGGTGGTAAATATTTTTATTTTTATCAAATTTCGAGTACAAAAGCAGACCCAAAAATTAAGTATAAGTATTTAATAAATAGTATAAGTGTTTGCCGAGAGATTGTAACCCTGAAATTGTTTAAAATAGATCCGGTTTATTTGCTAAAAATTAAAATCTATTGGCGTCGCTAGTGTGCCCAACCCGTCACCTTAAAACTTTGGATCCAGACATCCAGAACATCCCTAGATAGCGTCAATGAGTGTGCTGTTATAATTAACTTTTGTATGAGTGTTTAATCTATGATTAATATTTGCGGATTTTCTACGATAATAACGTTTGTGTCACTTGAATTTTAAGGCGACGGGTAGCCCTAACTAGCGTCACAGCCCTAAAGAGAGGCTGTAGCTTCGAAATTGTTAAAAATATATCCGGTATAGTTGCTAACAATTTAAATCTATTAGAGTCGCTAGTGTGCCCTACCCGTCACCTTAATATTGTGTTTTACAACATCAAAAATGTTTCGTGTGAATCTTATGAGAAACCTGCTCGCTCATTTGTAGTGTATTTGGTTTGATTAATTTCATTAGATTCCATTTAAAAATCAATAAACCTACCGTACCGTGGGAGAGCCAAGCTTGGGCATGTATGGGCCGGCTCGACCGGAGTGATACCACGGCCTCACAGAAAACCGGCGTGAAGCAGCACTGTGCTGTGTTTCGCTGCGTGAGTGAGGGTACCGGAGGCCCAATCCGGGGGATGGGGGGGTGCAAACGTTGGCAGCGCACTTGTGACTCCACTCGTGCCGCGGGTGTCCATGGCCGGCGGCAATTGATTACCATCAAGTGATCCGTTTGTTCGTCTGCCTACCTATTACATAAAAAAAAATATGTGATAGGTGGCAGACGACATTAGACCCGGGGGCTATCGCGTGCGAAAAATCCGCAAGATGGCGTACTATAATCCTGAGGGCCATCTACAAGGCGATTGGGTATATTTTTAGACGTGATTGTCAACTAACGAATAAATCTAACTCAAGTAACGAATTGATGTTGAAGTTGGACCTCGGTTCACAGTCACGCCATCTAGCGAATATTTCATACGCGATTTCCCATTCCAAGTAAAGGTGAGAGACAAGATAGTTATGTTTATGAACGATAGATGAAGCTCTTCAGTTTTCATAGAAATTGGTTACGATACTACGATTCATCGAAAGGTTTGTACTAGCCGTTTTTATCATTAAAACATCGATTCCAGGCAACCTCACCAACCTGAAGACCCGCTCCATCATCCCCGTGGACCTGAACGCGTTTATGTGCGGCAACGCGCTGCTGATGAGCAAGTTCCATGAGAAACTGGACAACAGGCTGAAGGCGGACTACTACAGGGTGCTGCACGCGCGGTATATGGAGGCCATCGAGAAGGTGAGCTGTGACCTGAGTGACTGACGTCGGCGTGGCTGACAGCAACGTGACTGACAAGTAACTTACACCAAAGTGACTGACTGCCAGCGTCACTGACACAAGTGACTAACGCCAACATGACTGAAACGTGACACAAACGTGGAAACACCAACGTGCCTGACACATGTGGCAGACACCAGCGTGACTGACAAGAGTGACCAACGCCAGCATGACTGACGCCAGCGTGACTAACAAGTAACTGACACTAGAGATTAACAAGTGACTGACACAAACGTGAAAACACCAGCGTGACTGACACATGTGACAGACTACAGCGTGACTGACACATGTGACAGACCACAGCGTGACTGACACATGTGACAGACACCAGCGTGACTGACACATGTGACAGACACCAGCGTGACGAGTGATAACGCCATCATGACTGACGCCAGCGTGACTGACACATGTGACAGACACCAGCGTGACTGACACATGTGACAGACACCAGCGTGACGAGTGATAACGCCATCATGACTGACGCCAGCGTGACTAACAAGTAACTGACACTAGAGATTAACAAGTGACTGACACAAACGTGAAAACACCAGCGTGACTGACACATGTGACAGACACCAGCGTGACTGACACATGTGACTAACGCCAGCATGACTGACGCCAGCGTGACTAACAAGTAACTGACACTAGAGATTAACAAGTACTGATGCCAGCGTCACTGACACAAGTGACTAACGCCAACATGACTGAAACGTGACACAAACGTGGAAACACCAACGTGCCTGACACATGTGGCAGACACCAGCGTGACTGACAAGAGTGACTAACGCCAGCATGACTGACGCCAGCGTGACTAACAAGTAACTGAAACTAGAGATTAACAAGTGACTGACACAAACGTGAAAACACCAGCGTAACTGACACTAGAGATTAACAAGTGACTGACACAAACGTGTAAACACCAGCGTGACTGACACGACTAAGTGACGCCAGCGTGACTGACACATGTGACAGACACCAGCATGACTAACACATGTGACAGACACCAGCGTGACTGACACATGTGACTAACGCCAGCATCACTAACAAGTAACTAACACTAGAGATTAACAAGTGACTGACACAAACGTGAAAACACCAGCGTGACTGACACATGTGACAGACACCAGCGTGACTGACACATGAGACAGAGACCAGCGTGAGTGACACATGTGGCAGACACCAGCGTGACTGACACATGTGACAGACACCAGCGTGACGAGTGATAACGCCATCATGACTGACGCCAGCGTGACTAACAAGTAACTGACACTAGAGATGAAATAGTGACTGACAAAAACGTGAAAACACCAGCGTGACTGACACCAACGTGGTTGAGAAGGTACGCTTCAATCAATCTAGCGACTGAGTCAAATGGAAACATTAGCTCATCTGTCTAATTATAGCAACTTCCACTCACCGACACAGACAATGTTTAAAGGTTATTATTATTATGAGCCCAGAGTGTTCCACTGCGGCAATATTTAAAGGTTGATTCACAAAAAACATTACCACATTTTGTTTAAATATTCTGTAGCAACGCCATCTGACGGATGTTTAACGAGGCTGTCGACCAACTTGTACTCCGTACTTAAAAACAGAACCAATTCAACAATTTATAAAAGTGCTTTAAGGCTGCACTAGATGGCGATGTACTGGTGTGAAACAACTGAATCTACAAATTAGCATTAAACTCAGTCTCAGAGGCCCTTTTTTATGTGATACGTGGCAGACGAGCAGACGGATCACCTGCGATTGCCACCCCTCATGGATACCCGCTACACCTTTGAACCCCCCTTTCCCCTGTATTGTGTCTCCGGTACCCTCACTCACGCAGCGAAACACAGCACAGCACTGCTTCACTCCGGTCGAGCCGGCCACTCATGCCGAAGCGTGGCGCTCCCACGGTCGACCCATTCATGCCTTAGCGTGCCTCTCCCACGGTCGACCCATTCATGCCTTAGCGTGGCTCTCCCACGGTCGACCCATTCATGCCGAAGCGTGGCTCTTCCACGGTCGACCCATTCATGCCGAAGCGTGGCTCTCCCACGGTCGACCCATTCATGCCTTAGCGTGCCTCTCCCACGGTCGACCCATTCATGCCGAAGCGTGGCTCTCCCACGGTCGACCCATTCATGCCTTAGCGTGGCTCTCCCACGGTCGACCCATTCATGCCGAAGCGTGGCTATCCCACGGTCGACCCATTCATGCCGAAGCGTGGCTCTTCCACGGTCGACCCATTCATGCCTTAGCGTGGCTCTCCCACGGTCGGCCCATTCATGCCTTAGCGTGGCTCTCCCACGGTCGACCCATTCATGCCTTAGCGTGGCTCTGCCACGGTCGACCTATTCATGCCTTAGCGTGGCTCTGCCACGGTCGACCCATTCATGCCTTAGCGTGGCTCTGCCACGGTCGACCTATTCATGCCTTAGCGTGGCTCTGCCACGGTCGACCCATTCATGCTTTAGCGTGGCTCTCCCACGGTCGACCCATTCATACTTAAGCGTGGTTCTGCCACGGTCAGATTATTATAGTATACATTATTCCCAAGGTATTGTGGCACGAGGACGTCGGCATCTGGCTGGACTTCAGCCTAGAGTCGGGCAGGCGGAGGGATTACTTCTATCCCTCGAACATCGTGCCGCTCTGGACGGGGTGCTACGATCAGAGCAAGAAGGATTATTTCGTCAGTCGGGTTATCAACTATTTGGATAAGGTTAAGGTACGTAAAGAGACCCATTAAGTATTTTTTTATTTATCTATACCTATATATAAAAGGAGAACCTAAGTGACTAAGGTATTAAGTGACTAGGATTGCACCCACAGCCCAAACTACTGACTCTAGGAACTTGAAATTTGGGAAGGGGGTTCCTTTAAGATAACGGGTAGGGCACACGGGCGACGTCAACCGTTTTTAATTTTTAGCTACTAAACCGAGTCTATTTTAAACAATTTCAGGGTTACAACCTCTCGGTAAACACTAATACTATTTATTAAATAACCATGCCCAAATACGGACCTAACACTTGTACGCGAAAAATTGATTCACGCCAAAAGTTGCCGCTTTTGGTGGTAATACATTTTTCGCGTACAAAATCGGACCCAATATTTGTGCATGGTTATTTAATAAATAGTATAGGTGTTTGCCGAGAGGTTGTAACCCCGACATTGTTTTAAATAGATCCGGTTTAGTTGCTAACAATTAAAAACGAATGGTGTCGCTAGCTAGGGCTACCCGTCGCCTTAATAGTGAAAGTGAGCACTAACAAGGGATGATACAACCCTTAAGATGGTAAAAAGAGGGTTAAAAGTTAGTATGAAAGTCCGTCATCTTTGATGTTAAGAATGTGAACATTTGTATATATACGTATAATTAATAAAAAAGAAATTCACTTCAACGTTTTTTGGAAATTCACCCTTTGAGGGGGTAAATTAGGGTTTGAAATGCTATATGGGGGATCAGATAGTTTAAAATTTAGAGTCTTAAAATTGATGTTTGGGCACCGGTTTTGAATAAAAACCGGCCAAGTGCGAGTCGGACTCCCCCTTGAAGGGTTCCGTAGCAGAAAGTAAGAAATATGGAAGGTAAATTGCGGTATTAAAAAATTGAGTTTCAGTTGAGAGTTTTGTAATGTCACAGACATAGCCCAAAGGATTGCATGTCTCAAGTGGCTATGGGCAGGGCACATAGCGAGGAGAATAACTCGAATGGAGGCCTCGTAGGTACAGGAAGTCGCAGCCGTGGCGCCCCCTACAATGTTGACCGACGGTCTGGTGAAGGTCGCGGGAATCCACTGGATGCGGGTGGCACAGGACCGATCTGTGTGGAGAACATTGGGGGAGGCCTATGTCCAGCAGTGGACGTCTATTAGCTGAAATGAATGATAAAGTCATCATCATCATCATCAGCCCATTTAAGTCCCCACTGCTGGGGCACGGGCCTCCCTCAATCACATGAGGGGTAATTGCCATACTCACCACGCTTGGCAGACGAGTTGGCGAGGGTTTTGATATAAATGCAGAGTTTTCCTTCTCTGGGTGCTGATGATCATGCCAGCAGCTTTACCTTAGTCGCCTTTTACGACACCTCGGTAAGAATGAGAATGGCCTATTCTACTCTGCCGGGGACCACACGGCTAATGATAAAGTATTGATTGTAATTCTTCACCTTACAGGTGGACATCTTCGAAGGCGGTATCCCCAGTACATTCGAGCACACCGGAGAACAGTGGGATTACCCGAATGCCTGGCCCCCGCTGCAGTACATGCTCATCATGGGGCTGGCCGACACCGGCGTGCCCGAGGCCCAGCGCTACGCCAAGGAGATCGCTGCCAAGTGGGTGCGCTCGAATTTCCATGTGTGGCGGCAGAAGGATGCTATGTTGGAAAAGGTGCGTTACAAGGTTAATTCCCTCATCAATATTCAAGATTGAATGAATGAATGATTGAACATTTGATTGAAATGAGTTATGATTCATCGTCATCGTCAGCCCATTTAAGTCCCCACTGCTGGGGCTTGTTAACTTGCCAGATTTTCTCTATAGTTTAAGAACACTATTTAATTAATATTCACGCAGAGTTTACAAAATGTATGTATGTTTATGTATCTCACCTTAAATATTTTATGATTCCTTGTACATCGGTCTTTACGAATAACTATGATTTATGTGCGCCTATTTGCGTTTTCGTTTTTCGTAGAATGCAAAGACGTGAAATTTTTGACATATGTTTACTAACGAAAAAAGAAGAACGAATTGTTGTTATATGTAAATACATACTGAATAAATATCATCATCAGCCTATTTAAGTCCCCACTGCTGGGGCACGGGCCTCCCTCAATCACATGAGGGGTAATTGCCATACTCACCACGCTTGGCAGACGGGTTGGCGAGGGTTTTGATATAAATGCAGAGTTTTCCTTCTCTGGGTGCTGATGATCATTCTAGCAGCTTTACCTTAGTCGCCTTTTACGACACCTCGGTAAGAGTGAGGGTGACCTATTCTACTCTGCCGGGGACCACACGGCACATGAGTTATGATTAATAATCATAAGTGGTATTACTTCAAACCATATATATTATCATATTTGAAAATTACGTTTAAAGATACATATTACATCGTTGAAGTTCTAACAGCGCGTAAGTCATTTTTTGGCGGTTTTGAAATTTTCAAACCATTCATTTCGCCCAATTAGAATCAAGATACGTCCAATAAAAACCTTTAAAATTACGAAAACGTAACAGCACGGAAGTTGGTAAGCAATAGAAGAGCCAAAGTTGCAATAATAACGGAGGCGATGTCAAGACATCACCTCCGGGACCGCCATACTGGCCCGCGAGATGCTTCTTCACGCTTCGTTTGAAGGAATCCATATTGTACGAAGGAGGAAAGACATGCGCCGGCAACGAGTTCCATTTCTTGATGGTGCGACAGAAATAAGAACTGCCAATTTTTTTAGTCCGTGATGGAATGATTTCCACCGTGAAGCGGTGACAGCGTTGTCCGGCGCGTGTAGTTCCGTGACGGAAAAGGGCTGGTGGGATGAGGGAGAAAAGCTCTTCAGAGCATTCACCGTGATATAGACGGAAGAAGACGCTAAGCGACCCGATGTGTCAACGTAGTTGAAGAGGTTCAAGGGTATTGGTGACCTCTTCGTCACCTATAATGCGTACAGCGTAGCCGTGTGGTCCCCGGCAGAGTAGAATAGACCACCCTCACTCTTACCGAGGTGTTGTAAAAGGCGACTAAGGTAAAGCTGCTGGCATGATCATCAGCACCCAGAGAAGGAAAACTCTGCATTTATATCAAAACCCTCGCCAACCCGTCTGCCAAGCGTGGTGAGTATGGCAATTACCCCTCATGTGATTGAGGGAGGCCCGTGCCCCAGCAGTGGGGACTTAAATGGGCTGATGCTGAATGCGTACAGCCCGTCGCTGCAATCTAAATGTAACGCTACGGGGTCCTTCAAGTATCTGATGCTTAGATCAAAAAAATTTAACCGTGGGAGAGCCACACTTCGGCATGAATGAGCCGACTCGACCGGAGTGATAACGCGGCCTCACAGAAAACCGGCATGAATCAGCATTGTGTTGTATTTTACTGCGTGCGTGAGGGTACCGGAGGCCTAATCCGGGGGACAGGGGGTTTAGAGGTCGGCAGCGCACTTGTGACTCCACTGGTGTCACGGGTGTCCATGGGCGGCGGCAATCGCTTGCCATCAGGTGACCCGTCTGGTCGTCTGCCACGGGTCACGGTTGCGAAAGTCAGACAGAAGTTGCTTTATTGCTTGGATGTGTTTCTCTACTCAAAGCTTTATTGTAGGTAATGGAAAATACGACAAAATATTCGCATTTTTATACGCGTTTCGAATAAAGAAAGAGAAAAAAGATTACCGCTATTTTTTAGTTATCATTAAATATGTGTATTTATTGAAATATTTATTTTTTAAATTATTAATTACTTGACGTTTATTTTTTAAATTATTAATTAATTTGTCGGAAGTCCTGAGGCTCAGTCTTGTGATGTCGGTGCTATACGTCCAATAAAAAAAATTAGGTGACTTTAAGTTACTTATTGTCACTGTCATCATTTGTCCAAGAGCCCAATTCTCGGGTTTGTGACATTTCAAAAACATGGCGGATATCACTTGAAAAGCATACAAAAAAACTATGTTTTAGTGATATATGTCGTATGAAAAGAAATGTCACGAGCCCGAGAATGGGGCTCCTGTCATTTTATGATCAGATTTTACTTTTTTTGCTTTAATTAACGTGAGCAAAAGCGTTATTAATTTGTCATGCCGAGTGATGACGTCACAGGAGGATTTTTATTTTTTTTCTTTTCTCCATTTATATCTTTTTAAAAATTCTGAACTTATTTTTCTTAAATTTCTATGAGTCTAATCTAGAAATAGTATTTTTCATTTCGGATTTTCGTATTGTCCATTGCCAAACTTCCCTAAGTAACTCATGTCATGCCAACTGACTTTCGAAGAAATTTCTCACTTACGTGTTGATTACAGTACGACGCAACAATATTTGGCGGGATCGGAGGCGGCGGTGAATACGTTTTGCAGACTGGCTTTGGGTGGACCAATGGAGTTATTATGGCATTATTGGACAGATATGGAGGTAAGCGAAAAAGTACCTCAATAGCTTTGTAATAAAGTACTAACTTCATTCAGCACTGATAATAATACTTTAGATTTTAAGTTACATATTGAAAATGAAAATCTATTTATTTGAACAGAACTGACTTAAAAACTAACTTAGAAATATGTTTACAAATGCTTAAATATTCAAAATCGCTTCATTTCCAGGGGTGCCCAACCAATTACCATTGTATTACAGAGTTATATTTATTATGTAGCAATAATATAATATTGTAATATTAATATTCATTTAGAAGTAATTTCCATGTTTAGAATAAATTGCAAGAGATTGCTTTAACCAAAAAATTCATATTAATTAACCGGTTTCATCTTTACTGGTGGTAAAATATTTCCACTGGATATTTGTAGGTACTTTTTGACCGCCAAAAAATGTTTACCTACTATGTTCACACTTTTTGCACTAAAGTCAAAAATGCTATATCAAGTTACATAGTACCTTTTTAAAGTAAATATGAAATAAGACACATAAAGAGGATACAACACAGAAGCAGCCATAAAAAAACGAAATTCTTTGAAATGACATCACATTTGTCATAAAACTGTCAGCTGTCATATCATTAAAAAAGATACCATATCTATGTTCAATAATGTAATAGACATATAGAACCTATCACCTAAATATGTGCGTGCGATTATGATCCTTAAGGTGGTAAACACTTTTAGACCGCGACCGTACATAAAAATATTGATGAAACTATCGTCGGCTCACGGCGAAGCAAAAAGCACTTACAAAATTCGTCGACATACCAAGTCCTCCGGTAGTTTAGTCGATAAAGCAGTTGTCCGGTTAGCAAAAGATCGTGGGTTCTAGTCCCACCCGAAGACTGTCGAATAAATTTTAAATGTGTTATTTACTTAAGAATAAATTGCAAAAGATTGCTATAAAAAAAATCATTTTAATTCCATCATACTTTTACTATTTTATTTGTCTTTGCACGCACAGCAGAAATGCTAGAATTAATTTAATTTATGTTTAAGTAAGATCTAAGAAACTCTATTTTTATTTGGAAATTGGTATCCCAAGATACAAGCTTAGCTTAGTTTGGGTACCCCTGGAAACTGTCGAATAGGTACTTTTGTCATTTTTATTTATTTTGTATACCCTAGTTTTAAGTCAATTTGAGCTATAATAAATTCATTTTCATTTTACATCAATTCAATTCAATTCAAATAATTCTTTATTTGCATAGGCTTGTACACAGCACTTACAAATCGTCATACATTTGAATGACTTAAAACTATTTATAAGTACTTATGTATAATTTACATGTTAATACATATATATGTTGATACATAAAATATACTAAAGAAATAAATAAACATAATGCGATTCATCATTTGAAATCAATGCATATCACATTAATAAAATTGATAGATAGATAGATAGATACTCTTTATTGCACAACATACAAAACTTAAAAGCTAGGTATACAGAGATACAATGTACAATTTATATGTAATTGATATTAAAAATCAATTCATTGTAAGTCACACATCAGGTTAAAAAGGTCAAATATTGAACCAAAAGTGAAATCAAGGTGAGAATCAATTGAAAAAAATAGACAGATTCGTATACTACATTGATAAATAAATAAATATTTCATAAATATTTAACAAACAGACAATGTTCATATACATAAATGTTTGTACTGTGCGGATATCAAACCCGCTACCCTTGCACGTGTTGATGTGTGGCTTTCCGTACATTTATTTATTTATTCTTTATTGCACAAAGTAAAAAAAAAAAGTACAATTGGCGGACTTAATGCCTTATAGCATTCTCTACCAGTCAACCATTGGGCGAAGCAGAAAATTTGTGGCGGCAAAATATGATATTATATAATAAATATTAATAACTACTTATACATATTTAAAATATGGAATATATATATGGAAGGTATTATAAGTAATAATCTGAAGACTTTAAACATACATACTTACACATTATCAAATACATAAATATAATTATTAGCATCACGGAAAGCAGAAAAATTACAAAAATACATTCTAAGTAGCATTATTTAATTTTGTTAGAATCCAAATTACCCGTATTGTTGACATGATTATACATTATCCCTTCGATTCCCTTTAACTTAATAAAAATAACATTTAAATTAGGTACAGATAACGGTGCATTACACTACAATTTCAATTCAGTATCTTTTCTCATTTATACCATGTATGATCCATACAGGAACGAAATTAAAAAGATTTTATTTTTTTCTGAATCATGTTAACCTTAAGTTCCGTTGTCTGTAAAACTAAATTAAATCATTACATGTTGCTTTAATCATGTTTTTTCTGTCCGATGAACGCGCGAAGTCGGTGAAATAGGTACGTCATCATCATTACATTTTAAATGAAATGTTTACATGTAGTTCGTTTCGTTTCCGCTGAATTTATAAACGGCGCCACTGTATCTTGGTCTAGACAAACCAATAGGTATTTCGCTAGCTCAAATATAACCTATACCTTTTTGTTTGTATTCTTTTTCTTTTTTCACAGTAAATACCCAGCTGACTGACTTGTCTGTTGGGCTTGTAGCAAATACAATTTTCTTAGGAAGTGTTGTAACAATACGGTTACATTAATAATGTAACGCATCCAAATATTGGAAATATCTCTAATAAAGAAAAAAATATTATTTTGGACATCACAACACACGAGTACACTAATAGTTACAAAAGAACAAACAAAGAAAAAAAATATAGATAATAATAAGTACCAATTATTTAAATAAAACGTCCTCTACATGATAATTTAATTTTTCAGCCAATTTATTTGTCATTCTATAAGTCCAACAAAGTCTAAAGTGGTGCCATTTATATTCTTACACAACTTAATGTAGATTTTTTTCTTTTGAATGTTTATTATTGTACATTACAATGTTGTTATTTAGATATAAGTAAATTTATTTAATTTTGTTTCTATATTCTTCATAAATATTGTATTTTTTAATCATTAATTTTGTTTATTTGTTGCATGCTAGCTTTATATTCAGAAGATTCTATGTGGTGGGTTATATTCAAATTTGGGTTAGATTTTAAAATTTTAATTATTGTTAAAAATGTATTGTAGTGTTTTTAATTGGTTGCAAAGTGTATATGGTGAAAATGTTAATGTTATTCAGTAACGGAAAAAAACAAACCAAAGGATTAGACAGTGAAAAAACAAATAACTTTAGCGTAGAAAATAAATCGAAATAAAAATATACTCAAGTCAAATAATTTGAGATATTTTTGTTCGGTTTGAGTGTTGTAGTTGCCGGTTTCAAAGTACAAGGGAAAAACATAGTTTTATTTATTTATTTTAATTGAGGATTAAAAAGATATTTATATGTATTTTTCACTGATCTACAATTTTTTGGTACCTATAACCTATACTGCATGCGGCCGGTGGTCTCTTGGATTAGTGATATGGGTGTTCTATGGTATCTGTATATGGTATAATACTATGCACTTCTTCCTTTTCTCTCTAATGCTTGCCTCTAAACGGTGTAAAAGTAGCTTGAATATATTTTTTTTTATTGGATTGAATATTATTTTTTAATTTGATTAAGTATCTTGACGATCCGTCGTTCTATTTAAATGATTTATTTATTTTTCTTATAAAATCTGTAAAAATATTTTTATTTTTCAAAATTCTTAATTGATCCTACGTTAAATTTCTTCTTTAGTTTTTTAAATTATTTTTGAGAATTTAATTTTTCTCTTTTTTATTTTGAGATTTTTTCTTCTCTTATATTTTTTTGCTCAAACTTTTTGTGAAGCCCCAAACCCCATATCGAAGTCCAGAGCCAACTGGCCGAGCGTAGCTCACCAGTTGTCTCTTACAGACTCGCTTACCGCAGCCGACGCGTTTGGGACGGCGCCGGCGGACTCGGGAGCGGTGTACGGCGCGCAGGTCGGAGCTGGGGGGGTGGCCACATCCATCCTGGTGATAATGGCTTCGATCGCTGCTGGGACTTTAGGGTGAGGTATGTATTGGAGAATATTGTTTTTTTTTTCTTTTTGAGATTATAGGCCTGTGGGACTCAGTAGACTAAATAAAAGATAATATAAGCAAATGCGCTTTGTCCAGAGGGTTAGGATAATCTTCAAGTCTCGAGACTTTTTACCTTCACCTGCACGGGTGGTTAATTTTTTTATGTGGTTCTTACCAGGTTTGGAACTTACCTTTGGTAGGTGGTAGACGGGCAGACGGATCACTTAATGGTAAACGCCTTACCAGCTGTCCCAAGACTATGGGACATCAAAAATACCCTAACTCCTTAAGTTAGCAATTACTGAACGTAACTTTTCTCTAAGAAACAATACCCAAAGCATGAGACGAGTGACAGACACATGAGATGACAGATGAGTCGTCGTCGATCTAAGGTTTCTTAGAGATTTTTTTTGTAGTAGCTCAGTATATTAGCTCTCTTCAGCCTGATGATAAGCAAGAGAAGAGCCCACGTTGCATTATTAAGTACATTATTATTATTGTTATACATAACAAATACTTAAAAATAATCAACGTAATACGTTTTAATTAATTTATAGGGACTTCAGTGAAGTTATCTACGAGTAGGTATTACAATAGTTTTATTATTAATAATTTTATTATCTTTGTTTTGTTTCAGATATTATACTTTTAAATATTCTGATATTTTTAAGTATACCAGGACTTTACGAGGCCAATAAAAGTAAGATCTTTCCTTTATTTTATTTCTGTTAGTACAAGTACATTACAAAAATCCGCAGTAATGGACAATACGACAAAACAGTATATTAGCATTTTTATACGCTTTTCGAATAAAGAAAAAGAAAAAAAAATACACATATGTTTTAGTTATCATTAAATGTGTTTTTATTTAAATATTCATTTCAAATTATTAATTAATATGCCGTAAGTGACGTAGCCCTGAGGCTCTACGTATTGTGATGTTGGTGCTATAATATGTCCAATAAAAAGTTTACCTAGGTGACTTTAAGTTACTTACTGTCACTGTCATTATTTTGTCTTATTATTTTATGAACAGTTTTAATTTTTTTTAAATCATCGTGAGCAAAAGTTTTATTAATTTGTCATGCCGTGTGATGACGTCATAGGAGGATTTTTACATTTATATTTTTTTCTCCAACAATATTTGTTTAAAAATTCTGAAATTATTTTTCTTAAATTTCTATAAGTCCAATCTAGTAATAGAATTTTTCATTTCGGAAAATATTTTTTTGTCGCATTGTCCATTAGAGGGCATTTCGATTAGTTTTTATTTTAACAAAACGCCGATTCCGAACGGGGCTATGTCTTTTATTTATTACATAAGTAAAAAATATGCTATAGTATTAAATCTTTTTTTTTAATCTTATCAGCTTTTAAAGTTCTGGGTCGGCCTTGGGACTATTTTTTTTTTAGTATTAGCGTATTGCTAAATGAATATAAATAAATCATACATTCCAGTGAGTGAGAATTATATTTAAATATCTGTCTTTTTTATGATTTTAGTAAAAAAAAACATACCAAAAAGTTATTGGTGGTTATTTTTCTACTTTAGGAACATTTTAGAAGCTATTTCTTTTAGTTATAAAATAACTGAATTGCTTATTAGTAGGTATTTTAACAACTTCGTTAAAATATTCTTAAAAATATTCCTTACTAATATATCTAGGTATTTTAAGTTTTAGCTACGTAGCTTATTTATTAGAACTTGCAATGAAAATAAAAATATTAATTTTAAATATTCACGATTACCTTCTTTCTCCTTTAAGTTTTACTAGCGTAATTTTTTTAGTATTTTCTTTGCAAATCGTTTCATTTATTATAGTAGATAATATTTACTGTGTTTATTTATTTTAAGTACAAGTAAAATGTGATAATATTGTACTTTGTGTATTTAGTATAGTAGATGTAAGTGTTTGATTTTCATTACATAAAATAATAAATATATTTTTAATACTTACCTACTTCATTTTTACCAAACCAGCAGGATCTACCTACGTTGATCATTCTTATTAAATAAAACGTGTATTTATTTAATAAAACGTGGATTCACCACTTTATTATTATAGTATGTCTAAATAGCAATTAAATATCATTTATTCAATGTTTAAAAATAAAAAAAAAACTTAGTTTGAGTTTAAAAATTTTATTCACTTTTTAAAACATAATTTTTGATACAGTAATTTTCAGCTTATATCCTATCAAATGAAGAAACTGAACAAGGCTTGGAGATCTTTTCTCGCAAGTCACAACTCATTAACTGGGTGTGACTAGTTAAATCAAGATACGAGCAGACAAACAGTCAGAAAATTATTTGGTGTAGGGTAACCTAAATTACTTCGGGACCACCGGACCAACTTAACACGTTCGATAGAAATGGAACGCATGTATAGAACTAGCTATTTAGAACCATATGTACAGCACCAAAGTTGGAGCTGTGAGCTAAGTTCTGCATGTTAAACATTTTCATGCAATCTTGGTCATTTTTGGAAGGGCCGGCCAAAAAAAATTTGTTTTTTGAGAATAATATTATTGGAATAATAATAAAGGCACAGAATAGTTTTAAGACTTCTAAGACCTAAGTTACCTACGAGTTAGAATAATCTATTTAAAAGAAAAAACGAAATTGGAAACTATGATGTTCTCCTTATACGCCACCATAAAATATTAAATTAATTATAAAAAAATAAAATTCTACAGTTTTGGGAATAGCTCATGAAACTTAATTTAATGTCGCTTATAAAATTTAACAACTATTACTTAAGGCGACGGGTAGCCCTAACTAGCGACACCATTCGTTTTTAATTGTTAGCTACTAAACCGGATCTATTTTAAACAATTTCGGTGTTACAACCTCTCGGCAAACACTTACACTTACGGCACACTATTTATTAATTATTCATGCACAAATGTTGGGTCCGTTTTTGTACGCGAAAAATTGATTACCGCCAAAAGCGGCCACTTTTAGCGTGAATGAATTTTTGCGTACAAATGTTAGGTCCGCTTTTGTGCATGGTTATTTAATAAATAGTATAAGTGTTTGCCAATAGGTTGTAACCCCGAAATTGTTTAAAATAGATCCGGTTTAGTAGCTAACAATTAAAATCGATTGGCGTCGCTAGTGTGCCCTAACCGTCACCTTAACTGTAAACATTGACAGTTGTCATTACAAAATTATTTTTAGTGGTAACGTTACTTACGCAGTATACTTGAATGTGTTAATTTTATGGTCACCCTTGTACTCGGTTGTCTTCATATCCCGAGCTTTGCGTGATTGTCTTATATAAACTCGCAGATCCTACATCCGTGTTAGAGTTACAACTCACAATGATACAATCTTGTAAATAGAAGCAACACGACGTCACGGCAATACTCCGTAGGTATACTTACACACTAAACTGTAATAGTACCAATGGAATCATAATTTAGTCTTGAAACATATTTAGTCATATCTCCTTCTCCTCCTTGCGTCGTATTCGCCAATGCTGAGGGTCGTAACCTCCCTTCTGCATCTCTTTCTCCCGTATTGTCTTCCTCTATTTGTCCTCTATTGTACCTCTGTTAGTTATAGCCACATGAAAAGTAAAAAAATCTTAGATTTTGTAAAAGGCTTTGCTTTTAATTAAAGTAAAAATCTCTTTAAAATATTTTTATAAATAAATATAAATATTGTACCAAATTTAATGCTTTACCCAATCAACACAAGCTTTAAAATAATACTGTCAGTTTTATTATAAAAACTTACATTTAACCGGCTAAACAAATAAAAGTCATCACATTGTTGTTTATTGAATGGTGACAACACATGGTCTTAAAAAATAAATAAATATTTCACAACATCACATACATTGATCTGACTCCGAGATAGGTAGCTAAAGCACCTGTGTTGCGTATATCAGAATCAACAGTTAGATTACAAATATCATCAGCAACCCACACTCGTCCACTGCTGGACATAGATCTCCCCTAATGCACGCCACTGCTCCCGATTTTCGGCCACTCTCATCCAGCCCACACCAGCCAGCCTTCGAATGTCATCATCCCATCTTGTCGCAGGGCGTCCTACACTACGCTTACCGAGTCGCGGTCTCCACTCAAGGACTTTACGGCTTCAACGGCTGTCAGTTCTGCGGCTAATATGACCAGCCCACTGCCACTTCAGTTTGTTAATTCGGTGGGTCCACCGTTTCAAAGTCGCTCAAAGAGCTATGTAAAGGGCTATGCTCGGAGTATCTCTGAAGGACCGCATCAGAAATGATGTAATCCGACTGAGAACCAGAGTCACCGACATTACAAATATAAAACCACGTAATGATAGAATAGTGCCATCATTCTAAATATAGTCTCAATAGTCCGTTCCCTTTTATAACCCAATGTCAAGTGTAGCACTTCCTAAGCTTCTCGAGATTCATCGCAGGATACGGTATTATTAGACGGGCTAATTGGAGTTATGTAGACCGGATAGGGCATCTCAGTTGGCGGATGCTCCTTGAAGAACGTTAAATTCGCTTCATACTACTTTTAGTAAAAAAAAAACAGATTGCTGAAATTTATCTGACAAGAAATTAAATTAAATTAAAGATAGAAAAAGTAACCTATATGGTAATATACCCTTCCTACCTATATGGTAACGTCCCTTCAACAATCTCCACTAAAAACCACGTCAATCCATCGCTCCGTTGCCGTGAAAGACGGATAAACAGACAGACAGACTTACACACACTTTCACATTTATAATATTGGTTTGGATTATAAATATCAAGAATCGGAATACATACTAAGTATTCCTTTTCTCTAAAATACTTTTTGTCATCAAAAATGTAATCGTAAATATTTGTTTTATGAGTGACTTACAGACAAGCTTTTATTAATATTTACGGATTTTATTACGGAGTACATAATACCACGTCCTCACAGAAAACCGGCGTGAAGCAGTGCATGCGCTGTGTTTCGCTGCGTGAGTGAGGGTACCGGAGGCCCAATCCAGGGGAAGGGGGGTTAAAAGGTAAGCAGCGCACTTGTGACACTACTGGTGTTGCAGGCGTCCATGGGCGGCGGTAATCGCTTACGATCAGGTAATCCGTCTGCTCGTCTGCCACCTATATCATAAAAAAAAATAATTGAATAAGCTCTTTTACTTTAATATTTATGTTTACGACTGCAATGGAAAAATATTATCCAACTAAAGGAATATAAAAATAAAACTTACATACACAAACCGTATATTTTATATGAGAACTTAAACTGTATATGTCTTAGTTAATTTTTTTCCTTATATTTTTCTGATAATCTGCTCGTTTACTGACCACATATATAAATACTTACTCAAGTATCCTTTAATCGCCGTCCAGAAAACTGCAGGGTTATCGGTACAGTTACATCCTTTTAAGGTGACGGGTAGGGCACACTAGCGACGCCAATCGATTTTAATTTTTAGCTACTAAACCAGATCTATTTTAAACAATTTCGGGGTTACAACAACCTCTCGGCAAACACTTATAGGATTTATAAAATAACCATGCACAAATTTTAGGTCCGTTTTTGTACGCAAAAAATTGATTCACGCCAAAAGCGGCCCCTTTTGGCGGTAATCCAATATTCGAGTGTAAAAGCAGACAAAACAGTTAACTATAAGTATTAAATAAATAGTATAGGTGTTAGCGGAGAGGTTATAACCCCGAAATTGTTTAAAATAGATCCGGTTTAGTAGCTAAAAATTAAAATCGATTGGCGTCGCTAGTGTGCCCTACCCGTGACCTTCACCACTTCCTCTACCAACAATTCTGAACAACCTTTAGCTATGATAGTTTTTTAAATTTTCGCGTTGCGAAAATCTAAAAAAAAAAAAACTATCATAGCGTTCGCGTTGCATTATAACTATAATGTATCTATACGGGGATTAACACGATATTTATTATGTGAAACAACATTGTGTACTCACATATTTGGCTCGACGTTTCGGCTACGTTACAGCAGCCGTGGTCACGAGCGGACCACTCCGCTCGTGTCCGCTCGTGACCACGGCTGCTGTAACGTAGCCGAAACGTCGAGCCAAATATGTGAGTACACAATGTTGTTTCACATAATAAATATCGTGTTAATCCCCGTATTGATACATTATACTTTAGCTATGATTATTCTATATTGCTATAGTCGGTTACATGACTTGTTCATTTGATATCGAGTCAAAAAAAATGTCGACGAATTTCCAAAAGTTGTAGAACAAAGATTATTTAGAAGGGTTGGTAGAGTGATGTTTAAAGATAGGTACCTACACCTTTTATAAACCAATGCGATACCTAGTTTTTTAATTCGTTATTTTTATTCATGGGACTAGAAAAGTAAAGGGAACTGTAACCTTGCGATCTTCAAAGGAAACGCAAAACAATCGCTTGAGCGAACTATACTTACCTGCCACTACTAATTTTAATAATATCAAGACATTCTTAAACTTAATTTACCGTGGGAGAGTCACGCTTCGCCATGAATGGGCCGGCTCGACCGGAGTGATACCACGGCCTCACAGAAAACCGGCGTGAAGCAGCACTGTGCTGTGTTTCGCTGCGTGAGTGAGGATACCCGAGGCCCAATCCAGGGGGAAGGGGGGTTTAAAGGTTGGCAGAGCACTTGTGACTCCACTGGTGTCGCGGGTGTCCATGGGCGGCAGTAATCGCTTACCATCAGGTGATCCGTCTGCTCGTCTGCCACTTATCACATAAAAAAATACTAAATTATTTAATTTTTTTTTTGAAACTAACTCGGCTTGATTAGAGTGATATCTATGGTCACCGGTGTGAAGGCACGATATTTCGCCGAGTGAGTGAGGGTACCGGATGTCCAAACGAGGATTAAAATGTTGGCAGTGCACTTGTGACTCCAATGGTATTGGGTGTGTGTATAGGCAGCTTCTATCGCTTACTCTTAGGACGATCTACTCGTCTGCCACCTATCTCGTAAAAAAAATTAACACGCTGACGATCGTAGAGTCCCTTGTGCATTTTATTTTCACAAAAACAATTTTACCACATTTTCCTTAATTCAGTATGCTAAACGGCTTAGAAATACTTGAAATGATGTCACGGTATCATGTGAAGATAACGCCACGTACAGTCTGCAGTCATTAGCACGTTATTCAAGGTCGCAGTGACATCGCACATCCCTTCTGTTGTGTTGTCACGTTATCTGATCACGACTGTTCTATGTTGTGAGCTGTAAGCGTATTTTTATAGATGTCGAGGACTAGAGTCTGTCCTACAGGACTGACAGGTCTAGTTTAGTTTTTTTTTTTTTTATTAATCTTGACAGGCGTTGTCATTGCTTTAGTTAAAAATTCTTCTTGGATAATTATCACATTGTCCAAGCAGAATTTTCGTCAAAATATAAAGACTTGTAGAACTCGGTGGATATTTTTACTATTTTGTCGCGGCAAAAAAAAATCCAAGCAGAAATTTTATAAGAAGACCTTTTGATTTGTTTTTTTTTATTTATTTATTTTAATATAATTTATCTTCCAATTTTTACGCGTTTCGTCTGCCACAATAGCTATTTATTATTAAAATTATTTTTTCTTCTCTAATGAAAAAACACAATATACACGTACTTAACCCATTATTTAAATAGCATTTAAGTACTCTTTAATCGTAGAGTACTTAAATGTTACTTAGAAAAACTGAAATATACGTTTTTCATATTATTATTAAAATGTAATTACTGTTGATTCAAAGTTAGTAAATACGGCCCTAAGTGTTCACAAAGGGGTTCCGTATTTATAAATGATGTATATTACTTTTAACCATTATAAAAACCTGTCTACCTTCATATTGTTATTGTATCGCTCTTTTTATAGAGTGTGTTAAGCTAAAAGTCATGATGAGCTTGTGGTTTGCCAAGGTTTTCCATACAAAAGAGTAAATAGATCCTACGTATAATGAAGTCATTTTTGTATAGAACCGTGACAAATGCTTTAGTTAGACCGAGTTAACCCTATGTTTTCCTTATACCAATATGGTGTTTGAAACAACTTCCACAGTTTATCAAAATTTATTTATTAGTTGATATTTTTATAGCAATCTTTTGCAATGTATTCTTAAGTAAATAACACTTGTGCGCCGTGTGGTCCCCGGCAGAGTAAAATAGGCCACCCTCACTCTTACCGAGGTGTCGTAAAAGGCGACTAAGGTAAAGCTGCTAGCATGATCATCAGCACCCAGAGAAGGAAACCTCTGCATTTATATCAAAACCCTCGCCAACCCGTCTGCCAAGCGTGGCGAGTATGGCAATTACCCCTCATGTAATTGAGGGAGGCCCGTGCCCCAGCAGTGGGGACCATAATGGGTTGACGATGACGATGAAATAACACTTAAAATTTTAACTTAAAAGATGAAATTTTTAAGTGTGCTTTAGAGATTGCTATAAAAATATCAACTATTGATTTAGCAGTCTCATCTTAACTGGTGGTCAAATATTTTTAATAATATTTCTACTGGATATTGTAAATATACCTACAATATTGATGAAACTGTCGACAAGCTCATGTCGAATCAAGCACTAACAAATTTCGTCGGCTTAGTAACGCGTTCAGTGGTCTAATTGGTAGAACATTCACCCGGATTGTGGAAGGTGTGGGTTCGTGTCCCGCCTGAACACGAGATGAAATTTTTAAGTGTGTTATTTTCTTAAGAATTTATTAATTATTTACCTTTAGTAGCACTTACGTGATTTTATTTGCTTATAATTAATATTTGTATTTAAAATATTTTGTACTGAAATGTATTTTAATAATAATGTAGGTACCTAGTGCATAATAATAATAGCCTCAAACCTATTTCGGCTAAGGCGGCTAATCTTAATGATCAGCCACTTATGCAGGATATATTGTAGTGCTCAAGTGTGTGCGTAAACACAAGTGCACTCATATTTCGATGGGACACCAGTGTGACACGGCCGGAGAGGCTTAACGTGCTTTCCGAGGCACGGGGCTATAAGACCAGCCCGGAGTCTTTCTTGATAGAAAACCTCAGGATCAAATTTTACCCCGATCCGGGCATCGAACCCGGGACCCCAAGCGCAGCGCCAACGAGGCAGTCTTGCATACGATAGTTTCTACATACACCAGTTAAAACCTAGACTTTGTTAAAGTCATATATAATTATTTATAAACTGTAGAGTGAGTAAGATCTATGATGCTGTGAAATGAAACTCAGATAGGCTTAATTTTTATTTACGAAATAAATACCTTTAACATAATCAATTTACATTACCAGATTATAAGCATCCCGATGAACACCTTTGCCAATTCTGAAACAATAAAATTTAAAAAGGTATAATGAAAAATGTGACCAATTTATATCATTCGTATCTCACTTCAATTTTATACGGAACTTAAATAAATACGGAACGCAAATTACCATAAAAACCATCAATTATCATCTACGGTGTGTTAAGAATGTATATTGGTACTCGTTTATCAAGATAAAACCACAATTGTTCATAAATTGGCCTAACTTACGTCAAGGTACTAGGTAATCGCGTTATCCATTTCAAGTTGTTCTGTGTGGTCAAATATGTTATGATGTAGTAGGATCTTATAATTATTATTAATATTATTCCACACTTCTTATTTATTATAATAAGTGTAAATAACAATAATAATTTAATAACCAACAAAAGCAAAATAAATAATTTTAAAAATTATGTAAAATACTCGTAGATGCACTACTTGTAACGCAATTATATTTACTTTTAATTTAAATAAAATAGCTAATAAAAGCAAAATAATAAAATAACGCGACATAAATTTTCTCGGGGGGAGGGGGGCACTAATTGAAATAATGCCGTCGTATAAATTAAAGTAGGTGACGTCAGCATTTGTCTCCTATTTATACACATTATGTACATTTGTGTAAATAACGCTTACTTTTACGTAAACATTAAGTTGTTTAATTTACTGCTTACTAAATATTTATTCTACTCTGCCGGGGACCACACGGCTAACGCAGACAGAGTAGAATAGACCACCCTCACTCTTACCGAGGTGTCGTAAAAGGCGACTAAGGTAAAGCTGCTGGTATGATCATCAGCACCTAGAGAAGGAAAACTCTGCATTTATATCAAAACCCTCGCCAACCCGTCTGCCAAGCGTGGTGAGTATGGCAATTACCCCTCATGTGATTGAGGGAGGCCCGTGCCCCAGCAGTGGGGACTTAAATGGGCTGACGATGATGACGATGAAATATTTATTTACTTTTTATGCTAATAAAGGTAATCTTTAAAATTTTTAACACATTTTACAAAATTATTAAATAGGGAATAAAATTATCAATAGTAGGTATTATTATATCTATCGTAGAAATTTTTTTGCTCGTAAATAGCTTGATAAAACCCTAATATAGACATTTTAGAAATTTAGGGACTAGCATTAGGTAATCAAAAAGTAAAAAAGCCGCAAAAAAGTTACGGTTAAGTTTTTAGACCACAATCTTACTTTCTAGGAATTTCTAGAAATTACTCAAATTAAAATATTATTTAAAAATATTTTCATTAATATTTTTATTACAATGTAGAGAAAAAAAACATTTTTTTCATAGGTGGCAGACGAGCAGACGGATCACCTAATGGTAAGCGATTGCCGCCACCCATGGACACCGTGACACCATTGGAGTCACAAGTGCGTTGCCAACCTTTAAACCCCCCTTTTCACGCAGCGAAACACAGCACAGTGCTGCTTCACGCCGGTTTTCTGTTAGGCCGTGGTATCTCTCCGGTCGAGCCGGCCCATTCATGCCGAAGCGTGTCTATCCCACTGTCAATTAAGCTTTAACCATCACTGAACGTATTAGTATTCACTTACTTGTAATTTTTAGTGTGTTTTTTGTATGATGTCCTGTAGACGTGTTTTCGGCGCGCCGCTCTCGGTCCGACTGGGAGAACGGTTCTATATTCGATTGCGTACGCGCGTTGTGTGATTCAATTATCTCACCTTCGCGCTACATACAGGCTGATATAAAAGCACATAGCACTTTTTTTTAATTTGAATAATTTCGTAAAGGTTTCATTACTCTCAATAATAGGCGACAACTTTCCTAAAACAGAATAGTTTAGGTACAAAAAAGAAACACTTTTTCAAATAGTATTGTTTTTTCAAAAATTTGTTTTTTTTAAGAATGATTTAGGTACAAAAAAGCACTTTACTAATGGTATTGAAAAAATTAGGTGTATTCTTTTAGTTTTATGTTATCATTCAATATAATTTTCTAAATGAAAATTCTTGTTTGACAACATGCTGTATACGATGTCCCGCATTACGTGTTTGTACTAAATGTTTTTTTTGTCGTGATTGTTGTACTCTGGTACTTTATTTATAACTTTTTATTTTTCCTCTGTAACAACTGCTTTGATTAAAAAAAAGAAGTAAAAAGTTATTATGATATCTATTTTGTAAGTTACAGTTACGAAAAATCACAATATATTCTTGTGAAATGCCACGATTAAAAAAAAAACTTTTTGTCAGAGTTCTTGGCGTTGTACTATTTGTACTATTATTTAATAATGGAGTATTTTCACCAATTTTATTTTTTTAGTTTTCTTTAAAGTCGGTTGAAAATAAATAGTATGATTGAAAAAATATTACGATACATCGTGTAGTTTCCGAGATATTTGATTTCAAAATACACGGGTTGTAAAGTGACGTCATCGCCGTCCCAGTACTTCGTAACACTAGTTCAGTCCACTCCCGTGTCCCGGTAATATTTTACATCGCCCGCATCTCCATCAACTTGGTTGAAAATAAAAAACGTGACTGAAAATATTATTACAATACATCATGTATTTCCCGAGATACATCATTTAAAAAAAATAGTTTTACGGTGACGTCACAATACTAGCGCGCGCCTGCGAAATTTTATTTTTTTATTTAAATTCATTCATCATTAACCCACACTCGTCCACTGCTGGACATAGGTCTCCCCTAATGCACGCCACTGCTCCCGATTTTCGGCCACTCTCATCCAGCCCACACCAGCCTGCCTTCGAATGTCATCATCCCATCTTGTCGCAGGGCGTCCTACACTACGCTTACCGAGTCGCGGTCTCCACTCAAGGACTTTACATTAAATTCATTAATACTTGGTATTTTTGATGAAACTAAAACTTGTGTTTTTGTATAGATATTAGCTCTACTGAGACTATAGTTTAAAGCGATTTTGTATATCTATTAACATTCTCCATTACCAGCCACCACATGAGCATGTCATGATATATTACTAAAACATAGTTTTTTGTATGGTTTTTCGACATCCGCAATGTTTTTTCAAATCGAAAATCCCGCGAATCCGACTCTATGTTTTAACAAAGTGACTGGTATTTTTTGTCACAAGGCAAAAATTATAACAAGTACTGTCTTAGGAATTGTTACATTATTGACACGGTTTTTGATACTTATCTAGGTAAAACTTGCATGAATTTAGCATACTACGTCGTTGAAAAATTCATTTCGGTATTGTCAGTTCATGTCTAAGGGTATTGCCTATCTAAAAACCGCTTTTTCACACAGATTTTACATTTTTGTTTGACTGCCTCGGTGGCGCAATGGTTAGTGGGTCGCACTTCAAAGCGACGGTTGCGCTTGGAATCCCGGGTTCGATCCCCGGGTCTGGCTAAAATTTGTACCTGAGTTTTTCTGTTAATAAATTCTCAGTGTTAGCCCGGAGTCTGGAAATTGGCGGTCTTGTACCCCCGTGCCTCGGAAAGCACGATAAGCCGTTGGTCCTGCGCCTAATCCCTCTTCGGTCGTGGCACACTAGTGTCCCATCGAAATAGGAGGGTATAGGTCGGGTCAAGAAAAATTACCCCAAATTGCCAGCGTCTGCGCATGTTATCTTATGAAGAAAAAGTTTAAGACAAAAAACATTTTCCATTAAATAAAGAATGTGTTTAAGTTTCAGTCCTTATAATGACCGTATGGCGCAATTGGTAGTGACCCTGCCTCTTACGCCAAAGGTCGTGGGTTCGATCCCCACCCTGGACAAACATTCGTGCGATGAACACTTGTGTTTGTTCAGTGTCTGGGTGTAATATATGTATTTATTTGTGTTCCTCTGTTGTCTGATACCTGTAACACAAGTGCTTAAGCTACTTAGTATGGAATCAGGTCAACGTATGAGATGTTGTGAGAATTATATATATTATATAATGTGTCAAATACAGAATGAGCCATTTCTTCATGAGATTACATGCCTACATACACGGCCGTAGTTTATCAACTTTCGTGAATCGACCTGTACGGGAATAGAAAGTGGACTTGTGTCTGTGCAAATACTTGTGCACTATAATATGTCCTGCGTCGATGGGTGATCGCTGAGATTGGCCGCCATGACCGAAATATCGGTTTGGAGGACCATCTTAAACTGAGACCTTACCATGAATTTGAAATACTATCCTCGCTATCCAAAACTATTGCTCTGTCTCTTTCACATGCACCACAATGAAAGGGACAAAGCGAGAGTTTTCGATAGCGAGAACAGTTTCTCAAACCCATGGTAAGGGAACTACAATGTACATCTTATAATACTACGATTCGGATCATCAGATGCACATTTATTACGGTAATAATCATTATCGCTATTTGTGTGACATCTGGCGATTTGAACATGTGTGTTTGTAATCAACAACGTGTTAGGACGACTGTACATACATACCTTTATGTCGTTTACAGCCGTGTGGTCCCGGCAGAGTAGAATAGGCCACCCTCACTCTTACCGAGATGTCGTAAAAGGCGACTAAGGTAAAGCTGCTGGCATGATCATCAGCACCCAGAGAAGGAAAACTCTGCATTTATATCAAAACCCTCGCAAACCCGTCTGCCAAGCGTGGTGAGTATGGCAATTACCCCTCATGTAATTGAGGGAGGCCCGTGCCTCAGCAGTGGGGACTCAAATGGGCTGATGATGATGATGATGATGTCGTTTACAAAACGCTAAGGTAACAGGTAGGGTACACTAGCGACGCCAATCAATTTTAATTTTGAACTACTAAACCGCATCTATTTTAAACAATTTCGGAGTTATAATCTCTCGACAAACACTTATACTATTTATTAAATAACCATGCACAAATGTTGGGTCCGTTTTTGTACGGGAAAAATTGATTCACTCCATAAGCGGCCACTTTTTGCGGTAATCCAAAATTCGAGTGCAAAAGCAGACCAAACAATTAACTATTAGTATTAAATAAATAGTATAGGTGTTTGACGAGAGATTGTAAATTATTCGATTCGATTAAAATCGATTGGCGTCGCTAGTGTGCCCTACCCGTCACCTTAATAAGGTTCTTGGATCGTGTGCCTATCATATAAAAAAAAAACCATTTGAACAATTTGCATGGGTGGCGATGGGTTTAGAAAAAAGCTTAAGCATATTTTGTTTTAATCTTAGACAATTTAGTTTTAATAATAAAAAACTTGCTCCAGAAACTGTAATTAAAAATTAAACCATTATATAAAATTAAATGGCCTAATGGCCTGGCCTACGTCCAGCAGTGGACTGCGATAGGCTGATGATGATGATGATGATGATATAAAATTATAAAATAGTCGAATTTGTTTTTTCGTACAAAAATATTACAGGATCAATTTACTTTCAGATTCTTAAGCCAAGGGGCTCTTTTTTAGCATATAATTAGGTTTGAAAACAAATAAAACTTAGTTTTTTTTTTCAAAAAAACGTAAGTCCTAATTTTTTTCATATGACTTAAAATTTTGCTGTAAATCCCGCGAGTTTGGCTCTATGTTTTAATAAAGTTGCTGGTATTTTTTGTCACAAGGCAAAAATTATAATAAATAGATACTGTCTTAGGAAGTGTTACATTATTGACACGGCTTTTGATACTTATCTAGGTAAAACTTGCATGAATTTAGCATACTACGTCGATGAAAAATTCGTTTCATAAAAATTTGCTCTTTGTCACAAGTTCTCTCCTGTCAAAATATTATGTCCTAATTTAGAATTAAATATAACGAGAATTCATATTATTTTAAATATCTTTTTTAAACCAAGCCTCCCCACACGTTAGTATAATGATATCTTTCCATCGCGCGTCAACATAATAAGCTTCTAACAACAGAAGAGATAACCTTCTGATAATATTGTTGTATCTGCATTGTGAGGGCTCATGAGTGCTGAATAACTGCTACATGCATACTCGTAACATCATACATAGTAGGGGAATAAAATAACTGTAACTAAAGTTGGGTACAATTTAAATAGAAAAATCCAATTGTGTAAAAAACTGTTAAGGTGACGGGTAGGGCACACTAGCGAAGCCAATCGATAGTAATTTTTAGCTACTAAACCGGATCTATTTTAAACAATTTCGGGGTTACAAGTTCTTGGCAAACACTTATACTATTTATTAAATAATAAAATAGCTTACGGGGTTACGATAAATAACCGTACACAAATGTTGGGTCCGTTTTTGTACGCGAAAAATTGATTCACGCCAAAAGTGACCGCTTTTGGCGTTAATCAATTTTTCGCGTACGCGTTGGACCCAACATTTGTACATGGTGCACAAATGTTGGGTCCGTGCACAAACGCGAAAAAATTATTCACATTAAAAGTGGCCGCTTTTAACGTGATTAACTAAAACGGACCAACCACGGTTTAGTAGCAAAAAATTACAATCGATTGGCGTCGCTAGTGTGCCCTACCCGTCACCTTAATAAAAAAATATTACTATTTTAATAAAAAAAAACAATCAATTCAATGTAAATAACTGTAACTCATGTTTTAGTACAATTTCAATATCAAAATCCAATCATGTATAATTACTGTAACTAAAGTTACTATAATATCTTGTGAATACAGTGAATAGGTTACTTCTGGATGAGCTCGCTCCATCGTAGGCTTCTTCTCATCTCTTGGGTGCAGTGTGAAGAATAGAACTATCCACTAGAATAGAACATACCCATAAAAAATAAGCTTAGTACAATTTCAATAGAGAAATCCAATCATGTATAATTACTGTAACTAAAGTTACTATAATATCTTGTGAATACAGTGAATAGGTTACTTCTGGATGAGCTCGCTCCATCGTAGGCTTCTTCTCATCTCTTGGGTGCAGTGTGAAGAATAGAACAATCCACTAGAATAGAACATACCAATAAAAAATAAGTTTAGTACAATTTCAATAGAGAAATCCAACCATGTAAATAATTGTAACTGACTTTATTATCAATATTTTTTTCATAAAAAAAAGTTCTCATTAAATTGAGAACCTCCATTTTTTTAAGGGGGTTAAAACATGATCAATTAATCAAAACAGTTCTTGTGGTAGTTACATGTTACATCTCGCTAGATCTCTTGGTCTTTACATTAAGGTGACGGATAGGGCACACTAGGCGACGCCATTTTGATTATTTCAAAGTTCGAGCATCTCGAATAGAACTTATACTATATTTATTCATTTCTTATAATTAACTTTTTGGTCTGATTCCTACTTAAAATATGAATTACCGCCATAAACGGCCACTTATGGCTTTAATCCAAATTTCGAGTCCAAAAACAGATCAAAAAGTTAATTATAAGTATTAAATAAATAGTATTTATTCTTTCCGAGAGGCTCGAATTTCTAATTCGTTAAAAAGATATCCGGTTTAGTTGCTTTCAATTTAAATCGATTAGCGTCGCTAGTTAGGCCACCTGTCGCCTTAAGGTGACGGGTAGGGCACACTAGCGACGCCAATCGATTTTAATTTTTAGCTACTAAACCGGATCTGTTTTAAACAATTTCGAGGTTAAAATCTCTCGGCAAACACTTATACCATTTATTAAATACTTATCCTTAACTTTATACTCTGCTTTTGTACTCGAAATTTGAATTACCGCCAAAAGCGGCCATTTTAGGCGTGAATAAATTTTTCGCGTGCAAAAACGGACCCAACATTTCATCATCATCATCATCATTTAAAATAGATACGGTTTAGTAGCTAAACATTAAAATCGATTAGCGTCGCTAGTGTGCCCTACCCGTCACCTTAAATGCTTTTCTTTTGAAATCGATTTAAACTACACATAATACTTGCACATAGATTTAAAAATACAGAGGTACACGGATTCCAATGACCTTCAATTTATTAGTCTCAAGTAGTGACGTTATGCTCGCTCGATACTGACTATATCACCTCTGTGTTTTTACTGTTTCAATTATTAGAAAGCAAGAAATAGTAACTACATTGGTAGTACAGTTGTAAACAACATAGTATTTGCAAGGCACGCTATAATTTGCAGTCATTTAGATCTTTCATTGCTCTGCAGGAATGTTAATGGTATGCCCCTATACATATATACCTGTGTAGTTTATACTTGTACAGGGTGACCATACAGTGCGAAAAAAAATTATAATGCTTTTAAAGTGATTTTTTTATTTTGCATTTGGTGGTGTAATAAACACGTAACTCACTCAAGATTGGCTTAAACTATTAATTATATTTAATTTCTTTGAACGTCTGGGATTCCACTAGCAAAACAATTATTAGAAATATCTAAAAATAAACAAAAAGTAGAAATAGAAGTTTGCTAGTGACCACTATACTTTGTCATTTATATTTATGTCTTTTGTTATTAAAAAATAAATAAAATAAAAATGATTTATTCAGAAAAACACCATTACAAGAAAAATATAGGACTGTTCTCACATAAGGTCGCCCTGTGTTGTGAGAGACAGGCTCTTCATGGTAAAACCGTGGCACACAATACAAGTGTTTTTAATCCTTACCTAAACTAAAATAAACTATTTTAAATGTATTTTACATTCTATGAAATGTAATGAAACTTGTATCGTAACTATAAGTAACATAATATTTTAGTATCTATCTTTTATATAACTTGTATACTATTTATAAAAAGGTAAAATTAATAAAAAGGACAACGCTTATGACAGGTAAACCGGAAATACGAAACAATGCGCGATGCAATCTACGTCCAGCGCCACCTATGTGTAAAGCATGGAACTAATGTCCCGAAACGAAGTGAGGGAGGGGCCACTAGTAATTTATAAATATTAACAACATTTATATTTTTTACAGGCTTTTGGTGTATCGCAAACGCCAGAACTACGCGTTACTGAGCAACGGGGCTGATGTCAAACTGCTGTCCAGAAGACCCTACACAGAACTGAAGTGCTTCAACGGGGCATCGAACCCGCGACAACGGTGAACAATACCTACCTCCACGCTACTCATAAGGTGACAGCTTTGAGTTGAAAAAAAATGCTTCATTTAAGCAAAAAAAAAAATAGTGTTGTTTCCGGTGTCATCATCTACTTATCGATAAAAAAATCTCAAATATTTTTCTCTCTTTTTTTAATTCTAGCTTTAAAGCCAGAAGTAAATAAAATCATTGTTTAAGCTTTACGTATTGTATAAAAACATTACATAAATCTAAAACGGCTTGACGTTTGCAACAAAAAAGAAGTAATCATACATTTTTGCTACAAGCACTCGTTTTAAAAAATATAGATATATTTTTACAAAGAGTATTTTAATAATCGAATAAGAATCCAGTGTTTTATAATCTCAATAAATGAAAACACAGGATGAATATTAAATATGGCGTTTGTATGATACCAGATCTACATGTGCTGTGAATGATATAATCTTTGTACATATAGTTATAAGGCATTTTATCATTTGTATTGTTGGTTTAGGTTTTAACATGTTATATCTTTTTGAAAAACAAATATTGATGTGACGTATCACAGTTAATTTCTGTTGTTAAAATATGTTTTACTTTTAAATAAATATTAATTTTGAATGTAAAATTAGATCACGAATTCCTATTTAATTCATTTAGAAAATTATTATGATAATTCACTGTTCATAAACCGATGCAAATAGAAATATATCAAACAACTTTAATTGCAGTTTTGATTTTGTATGTTTATATATATTTAGACATAGGTCTAAATATTTTCTTATCTAAATATTTCCATTTGTTTGTCATATTTTCCATTCGTGAACGTGATCACGAATGGAATCTTTAAGAACTATTATCACTATTTTTTATGTAGTGAAAACATAAAAATACTATGATGAACTAATAAAATTTAGACACATTGTCTATTTGTCCTTGAATACTAAGTTTTGCTAGACATTATAAATATTATTTGTGTAGACGCTCAATATGCTTATCTTCTGTGAAGCAATATAATATTTATGTAGTATACTTGTTGTATATCTTGGAATAGACATTTTGAAATTACACTCTTTATTACATTACACATTTACAAAAGCGCGTTGTACATGCTGCAAATTTTATATAGAAACGACAAAAAACATCTAACCAGTGAGACACATCCTACGATGACAGTATTAAACTCGTATATGCCAACATGAAAAAGGTCCTGTTTTATTCCTTTTTCTCTTCTTGAGTCGATTGCGCCATATTTAGATGTCATCGAATGTCATCGATATGTTACTATGTGATAGTAGCAGTTATATCAGCACTAGTTGTTAATTTTGAATGTAGAGTCCGTGCCTCGAACTAAAATTTGAGACTCCTTGCATCTATAACAACAAAGCTCGAATGTTGACGTGACAGAAGTGGCGCCTACAATACGACTAAGGAAGGCGCTTCGGTGATATGGACTGGAGGGCGTTGTACAATATTTTTTCAATGGGAAAATGTCAACACCACTGACACTTGTAAAGGAAACAGCATTAGTTCCGTTGTTTGCCATATGCCAAATAACTGAAGGGCGACTGTGTCTCGGAAGCTATCAAAGGATTTCTTTGGGGTGGCGCGATTTAATATTATGCTAAATCCTTTGACATATTTTGTGTCAAACAATCTGACAGATAAATCTGACAAATTAAGAAGAATATACTAATAAACTATAGTACAGAACCATTTTTTCATGTTTTATTTTATTTATTTATATCGGTAGAGGGGCAAAGTAAACAGGCATATTTTGTATTTACATACGACATATATTTTGGTAAGCAGACAATTGAACACCGAACAGACTGACATATAGGATGTCTTCTTAAAACCAGAGTGTAGACTTTGTCTATGGAAACCCAAGTAGGTTTAACAATTTTCATTATTGTTTTTATACCCAAGTGATTTTAACTTGACCAATGAATCCTAAAAAGTATATAAAAATAGTCTAAAACAGACCATGAACAAAATAATAGTCATCATATTTTGTTTCATTTATTTATTTAGGTATTAAATGAGTATTACTAGGTGTAGTTGTTAATTTTAGTTTTAAGTAGACAATTTCTATTTTCATTTAAAGTAAATAAATATTGCATTTATAAAAAAAAATCAGTGTGATTTCAGAATGTCTTTATTCCAGTGTAGATAGTATTTAAAGTGACGTGGAGGGCACACTAGCGACGCCAATCTATTTTAAATATTAGCTACTAAACCGGATCTTTTTTAAACAATTTCGGGGTTACAACCTCTCGCCAAACACTTATACTATTTATTAAACAACCATGCACAAATGTTGGGTCCGTTTTTGTACGCTAAAAGTGGCCGCTTTTGGCGGTAATCAATTTTTCGTGTACGCGTTAATCCCGACATTTGTGCATGGTTATTTAATAAATAGTATAAGTGTTTGCCGAGAGGTTGTAACCCCGATATTGTTTAAAATTGATCCGGTTTAGTAGCTAACAATTTAAAACGATTGGTGTCGCTAGTTAGGGCTACCCGTCGCCTTAAGAAAAAAAAATCTAAAGCTAAAGAGTTACTTTTATGACATTAATTCCTTCAATAGATTTTTACAGTCTGACAACATCAGTACTATAAAACATATGCCAGCTCCTATACTATTGTCCGTAAAATGTAGCTTGATTATAATGACAGCTAATGGTGTTACTGAAAAATGATCTTTAAGTCTATAGTCATAAAAATCTATGGAACAAAACAAAGACATAGCACCCTACCCAGACTGAGCCTTTTCATAGAAAGCCCTAATAGAAAAACCTTAGTACTGTGGTGACGTGCTGGACGACGTTCTTTCTCTACCGCACCCGTATCATCATCATCATCATCAGCCCATTAAAGTCCCCACTGCTGGGGCACGGGCCTCCCTCAACCACATGAGGGGTAATTGCCATACTCACCACGCTTGGCAGACGGGTTGGCGAGGGTTTTGATATAAATGCAGAGTTTTCCTTCTCTAGTTGCTGATGATCAGGCCAGCAGCTTTACCTTAGTCGCCTTTTACGACACCTCGGTAAGAGTGAGGGTGGCCTATTCTACTCTGCCGGGACCACACGGCACACCCGTATAGAGATGCATTAAAGCTGCGTCAGGGCCGGTTGGATCTCTTTCACACTCTGTGACGATTTTTCCGAAAATGGCACATTCCGTTTAAAGCGCGTTTTCTTGATTCATAGGTAAAAACGATAATCATTATGTCTATTGAATTAAAGAACAGGAGCCCAATTCTCGTGCTCGTGATATTTTAAAAACATGGTGGATATCACCTGAAAACCATACAAAAAAATTGTGTTTTAGTGATATATGACGTATGAAAATAAATATCACGAGCACGAGAATTGGGCTCCAGCTGTCATTTAAATCTAGCTATATTTTACGGAGTACTTACATATACCCTATATATACCCTATACATACACCCTGAATTTTGTAAACACTTTCTTGCGTTCAAAAAAATTATTTTGATTGCGCTATTTGACATAAAAAATATGTAAAATGTTTATATGCTTGGACTAAAATTCAAGGTATTAGATCTTAATTATTACTATGAATAATGAAGGTAGAGTTAAAATGAGGGTGAGTGTATGCACATTGATGAAAACATGTTCAATGTAGGGAAATTTCACAAACCTGACTTCAAGTGACGCATCGATGAAATGCCACATGCCATCGCCACCAAATATTGATAGTGGGGATTATGAGAGATATTTTTAAAAAAGTACTTCATTAAATACTTGATAGAAAGTTATAAAAGTTTTTTTAATTAATAAATATTTACTGCAAACAATTTCTTAAATGCTTAAAGTGGCCCTCTTTTTATTATTATAACTTCACACGTGTTTAAAAATATTGTTAAGCATCTCAAAAAATTGTCTGTTTTCCTTTACATAATTAAATGTGTACTTTTGTACAAAATCTCTCACAGTCCTATGCTATAAGATTTATTCTTAAGTAAATACACACTTAAAAATTTCATCTCGTGTTCAGGCGGGACTCAAACCCACATCTTTCGCAATCCGGGTGATTTTTTTTACCAATTAGACCACTGAACGCGTTACTAACCCGACGAATATTTAAGTGTGTTATTTACTTAAGAATAAATTGCAAAAGGATGCTATAAAAAATATCAACTATAAGATTCAATTGGAATATTATTATGACTCATCTGAAAGTAGTGTAAAATAAATACAAATAATTATTTATTGTAAAAATTAACTTTAGCCCATATATTTTGCCCTTATTTTAAGGATAGCATGTATTTGAATGAAAAATGTTCAAGTGTCAATTTTATTATATTTTTTAGAAATAGAAAAAACCCATCGTGTTGAAATAAATAAAAATACTTGCCTTGTATAAATGCCGAATTTTCAGTCAGACGGAATTTTTCTTATCTTTTCACTGGTGGTTTATATAAATGTATTAAATTTATATATTCGTCATACGAGATTATATTTTCATTTAATTTATATGAAAGGACTCGGTCTATTTCATGCTAGGTGCTGGACACCAAAATATAGTGTTTTAATTAATTGTATGCATCATGACATGTACTCCAGTTATTAATATTAATTTAAATGATCATTTTATTTATAATTATATTTTGTTACACTTTTTAATTTAATTTTGAAATCTATTACAGGATTTTTTTAATTAACTGAGTAGGTTTTATGCCTAAATACTTCTTAAAAGTCGTTGTCGCTGTTATAAAGATGACTTCGAAAGGGATGATAGCATGATGTTTAAGCAGCTTTCAAAATTAAGAAGAGTTTGAGTACGTATTCAGGCTGGGACTCATCATCATCATTTCATCCAATAAACGCCCACTGCTGGACATAGGCCTCACCCAATGATCTCCACACAGATTGGTCCTGTGTCTCCCGCGTCCAAGGGATTCCCGCGACCTTCACCAGATCGTCGGTCTTATAATAACATTATGCAAATAACTACAGACTACGAGTTACTATGGATGGATATCGATACAAGTGTTTAAAAGAACCCCGCTGTCCACCCCTTCTGGGTATATAGAGGGTTAGGACAGCGCGATTTTTTTAAACGTTTGTTGGATAGGTGACGTGGTGCCCAGGTTGAAATAATAATTAATTTCCTTTTACAAATTTGGTTTTATAGGTAATCATTAAAGGACGATCTAGCTCGTGATGCGTACAGGAGAATATGATTTGAAAAAAGGATTGAATTTACTTAGATCTTAGACAGATGGCGCTGTATATATTATAATGGCGGCGTGAGTCAGATGGCGCTGTTAACAAGTATTTCGCTGTTCACCCGGAGTGGATAAGCACAGAATGGACAGTAGGAATAACCTTAGAGGTTCCTAAACTTTAAGAGATGATGGGACACCACCCAAAAAACTTTAATATTTTGGAACCCAATGTCAAATAAATTTACAAATTAACACTAAAGTCAAATATGCCTTTACATATTGAAACACATAAAACCTCTCATAGATAATATATTTTGGCGGAACACTGATGATTATTCTATGGAACCCAGGTCAGGAATTCCTGGAGCCCAACTCTCGGACTCCTGACATTTATCATCATACGATATATATCACCAAAACATTTTTTGTATGTTTTAGGTGATATCCGCCATGTTTTCAAAATATCACGAGAACGAGAATTGGGCTCCTGCTATACATACACCGTTTTTTTTATCGTTTACATCCCAAAAACCACATAGTACCTAGGTATCGTGAATTAAGTCAACTTAGCATGTTAGATCAACCATTTGGTTGATCTAACATGCTAAATTGACTTAATTCACTTCATTCATTCACTTCATTCATTGACTTAATTCGCTTATTTAAGCGAAAAGAAAATCAGCAGTTCCATACATTATTGCCGGGTGGATATTCTATTTTGTATGGAACAGCTGTTTTTTTTTGTTGATGCTAAATGGACTTCATTCACTATACCTATTATGAGAGTTTCGGGATGTAATAACGCTTATAGTATAATATAAACAATTTCAGTTAATTAAAATGAATCCCGTATAATAGTGAATTTAGATATAAATAAATCTCTATAGATTTCAAAATATTCATTGTACAATCATAAATAGCTTCTTGTGATATTTAATATAATATTTCTGACATATTTTTTAAATATTATAGCCATTTTGTTCCTAGATAAATTGTTTTAGAATTTATATAATTTTTAGTTGTTTTCTTAGTTATGTAGAGGGATACTGTTTGAAATGTAGAATGAAGGATGAGGAGTGATGCCATTGTGTATTAGATACTAGCATGAATTTTGACAAATAAATAAGAAATTTATTAATTTTACTGTGTTTTATTTCACTGATGGCTAATTTCCCGTGGCACAAAATACATAGCCGGATGAATACTTCGCGTGGTAATGGAGCTACTCACACATGCGTATAGTGCCATATACATTTTACTCTAAGTATTCCCGTTATGTCAGTAGTACCAGTCATCGGTAGTAGTCGATGGTCCGTCTAAGATCCTAATTTATATGAATGTATATCTAGTACTTTATATTATTTTATCCAAGCATAACATATTTATTTATTAGTATATAATATTGTGTTTATTTATGTATTAGCATTATAATATTTTAATATATATATACAAGTTCACTCTTATTTCCCCTTTTTCAATATTGCCCAAAACCTGCCCCTCCTCTACTATCAAATGTCCTTTTGCCTGAAGGTTGTCTGGTAGAAATCGCTTCCAGCGATAAGACCGCCGAAATTGTACAATTAAGTTTCTGTAATGCCTTTTAAAGTTGTGTTTTTTTTTTGTGCAATAAAGTATATCTATCTATCTACCATTGAATAGTTCCATTCGGTAGTACAAGTGACACAACATTGTGTCAATAGTCCCATCAAAGGTACTAAGCGACACTTATTTAGGATCAGTAGTACCATTTTTTTAAAGAGGCTCTGTATATTGGCTCTCCTCAGCTACTTGTAAGCAATAGAAGAGCCCAAGTTGTAATTACAACGGAAGCGATGTGAAGGCATCACCTCCGTTGGCACCGCCGTTAAGCATTTTTTTATAAATTGTGTCAATAGACCATCAATGGTAGGTACTAGCGACACTTATTAAGGATCAGTGGTACCATTAAGAAAATTTCTATAAAGTTCTTGCCGTGCTTCGGTGTGCGACACAGACAGACCACACGAAACGAAATATTGCCTAGCGGGCAGATCTACTGCCTCTTAGATGTCAACTTCAGCTAGATCGGACCTTGTGTGTTTCATTTGGAAAATTCTTCGGTTTTCGTGGACTGAAACTAGAGCTTCATCGATTATTACTCCAACAGTACATCAGAATCTTGAAATATTCTAAATAAATAAAGGCCTCTTATCATCATCATTTCAGCCAATAGACGTCCACTGTTGGACATAGGCCTCCCCCAATGTTCTCTACACAGATCGGTCCTGTGCCTCCCGCATCCAATGGATTCCCGCGATCTTCACCAGATCGTCGGTCCACCTTGTAGGAGGCCTGCCACGGCTGCGACTTTCTGTACGTGGCCTCCACTCGAGGACCTTTCTGCCCCAACGGCCATTGCCACTTGAGGCATGCAATCCTTTGGGCTACGTCTGTGACCTTAGTTCTCCTGCGGATCTCATCATTTCTGATAAGGCCTCTTATAGATGAAATAAAATGAGATAAATTCCCGTTGCTCATCCCCGGAACAAACACTGCGCGTCCGCGGAGTGAACGCTCCGCGTCCGCGGAGTGAACGCTGCGCGTCCGCGGAGTGAACGCTGCGCGTCCGCGGAGTGAATGCTGCGCAGACGCGACGTGTTCGCTGCGTCGTCGCTCCGCTTTGAAAAAGCTCGCAAACCGCCAGTGTGGCAACTGCCTTAGATAGTGACCCTGTCCCACGCTGTGAGGGTTGTTGTGCGAGTTCAATTTCTC